>BSQZ01000039.1:5394815-5844815 GCA_033239005.1 Lamellibrachia satsuma
GGCTTGGACAATCCCACTGTTTTACGTTGTAATGGGATCCTTAATTACTATGTTGTTTGCCAAGTGATGTTAAAGGATGGATATGCATTAGTCAAAATCAAATACACGCATTCATCATTAATAAAAATACACTATGCTAATACTTTCGCACATTAAATGTGATATATATATATATATTTATATATATATATATATATATATATATATATATATATATATATATATATATATATATATATATATATATATATTATATATATATATATATATATATATATATATATATATATATATATATATATGCAAACCAATGTGCTATTATTATCAGCGCATATAAACCACTGAGTGGTGTTTATTTATGATATATCTGAGACAGGACTAGTCAAATTAATAATGTGTACACATTACATGATGGACATGTCTACAATTCAGGCATTCCTGCAACTTATTAAATTACACTGCAGAAATATTATATTTATAATTGTATTAGCAAAAATAACTTGCTAATCACCAATGAAAATTCTACTACATATACACATACGTACATCACATACACACACGCATGCATACATACGTACGTACGTACTTACGTACGTACGTACAAACATACATGCATACCAATCAAACCTTTCTGGCGTTTAGGTCAACAACCTTCTCAAGCTGACATATGAAACGGCAGGTAAGGTAACTGCAGGTAATGGTAATGGTAAATGAGGCAATGATACATTTTTAGTCACGCAATACGTCATCACGCCTAGGTCGAGCACCGGAAATTAAACAAAACAGCGTCTTTCCGGCCAAAGCAATAAAGTCAACCTACTTAATAAACGTATAAACATGACAAAGTGGAGAGATATTTGCGTCTCGCCTACAAATCACTTCAATGCACTAGGGTCATCTCAGTGTTCAAGGGGCGAACATAAGGACACAGCACTTACTATGACAGCTTCCTGCTGAGGCCAAACTTGTTTACCGCTACCAGGTGTTTTTTCAAGATGCAACTGACGTTGCTGTCACTGCCGTGCTAAACGTACTGACTTTCGGCTGTTGTAAATATAAATATGATTTCACTACTCGCATTAAACAGACCACTACATCGGTTCAACATAGAGTGTGAACAAATATAACTGGCTAATGAGCACGACGGTGGTGGAAACATTACAAGTGGAAATAGAACACGCATAATGTATTGGATCATGACTGGTCCCAGTTGGTGTGGATTCACAGTAAGATGGTGTCCATTTCCTACCATCACTCATGAGATTCAGATAGCATTCCGCGTTAAAAAATTTTGCGAAACGATTTCGAAAATACTGAGCTTAGGCATCTAATGTGTTCCCCGCTGTCACAGTCGATCATGTGTATTTCTACAAAACAGTCCGTTGCGCAGATGAATTTATAATTAAAAATGGCGAATATCTAGCGTTGGACCTTTCGTGTGGGCAAACGAATTGCACTGCGTCATTGGAGATTGTTTTGAAAGTGACGATGATACCAGCAGTGAAAATGATAGCGAAACGGGTGAGTCACTATCCGAAATTGACCAGCCAGTGCCGCGGCGACATCACAGCCTAATCGCGGTATCGTTTTAAACACAATTATATTGGTAACAAAATAAATTATCAAATCACAGAAGAAGGGGCGACGGTGAGTTACTTAATTATTGCAGAATAATAAGCTATGCGTCATCTTTTAATGCTGCATCTGATAAACTAAAAAAGCCAGAGTTATCAAATGCGACATTTTGGTCGTTTATGCAAGTTACATATGTCGTACATAATCCGTATATGATCTTGACCAATTGTTGGACATGTTTCCGATGGCAGATGACAAAGACAGAAAGTAGAAGCAGAAAGAAGAATATTTCAGTGAGTGAAAAATAAAAAAATAATAATCTAGGCGGTTATTTGTGGCGGCCGTGGCTCACAACAGAA
The DNA here is from genome assembly GCA_033239005.1 of Lamellibrachia satsuma. Lineage (NCBI taxonomy): Eukaryota > Metazoa > Annelida > Polychaeta > Sabellida > Siboglinidae > Lamellibrachia > Lamellibrachia satsuma. The sequence goes on from BSQZ01000039.1 coordinate 5,396,750, forward strand.
AGACAAAACCACAATCACCACAGTTTAAAATCTGAACCAGCGGTTGCTACAGACGGAAGACCACTGTGCATCGTTGCATTGGTGGTCATGTTGACGCTTTGTTCGATTATAAGAAAAAGATATTCTGAAAAAAATCCAGCTCTCTTTTAATCATATCGCAATCGCGCCTACCCTCAAAACGGCAGTTTCTGCCAAATATCAATAAACGGTGTTTCGGGGACGTCAACTCCAAACTGCATTTCGAATCCGCTTCATACTGCAACATCTCTCTGCCAAATGTGTAACATCTCATTGCCAAAGGTGTAACATCTCACTGCCAAATGTGTAACATCTCACTGCCAAAGGTGTAACATCTCACTGCCAAATGTGTAACATCTCACTGCCAAAGGTGTAACATCTCACTGCCAAAGGTGTAACGTCTCACTGCCAAAGGTGTGACATCTCACTGCCAAAGGTGGAACATCTCACTGCCAAAGGTGTAACATCTCACTGCCAAAGGTGTAACGTCTCACTGCCAAAGGTGTGACATCTCACTGCCAAAGGTGGAACATCTCACTGCCAAAGGTGTAACGTCTCACTGCCAAAGGTGGAACATCTCACTGCCAAAGGTGGAACATCTCACTGCCAAAGGTGTAACATCTCACTACCATCACTAATGAAGAGCTGCACCGCAAAACAGATGCAACATCCTTGGCCACACAGATAAAGAAGAGAAGATGGAGATGGCTTGGACACGTGTGCCGAATGTCACCTGGCGCACTGCCCAAGACAGCCTTACGCTGGACAGCAGATGGAAAAAGGAGACGTGGTCGCCCAAAAGAAACATGGAGAAGAACAGTGGAGAAGGAGATGAAAGAATGCGGCCTGATATGGAACACCATCACCAAATGGGCTGCAGACCGACAGCAGTGGCGCTCTCTTGTTGATGCCTTATGTGCCATCGGGCACGAAGAGGACTAAGTAAGTAAGTAAGTAACCAAAGGTGTAACATCTCACTGCCAAAGGGGTGACATTTCGAACGTTCCAACTTTGCTGGGTTAAAACAGGTAGTAAACAAAATCACTGAAATCGGCTACTTAGAGTAGGTTTTATAGGCACTACATTCGGGAAACATTTCGGAAAGCCTAACTGTCGTCTAACATCTACATCTACAACGAACACATCGAACAAACGATTTTCGACGTAACAATATACATTCTTCTTTCTGACAACGGTGACGTATTTCATTAACGTTCTTCAACATACCGGAAATTTGAAGGCGTTCTTGCGTGGAGTTGAACAGGTAGGTAGTTGTCTGGTACGACTAGTTATGTCGATATTTTGAATCAGATGACGAGACTAACAGGCTCACTGGTGTTGACACGGAAGTAGTGTATGAAATCAATCACTAATTGGTCAACATCTTAAGTAAGTAAGTAAGATATATAGGCTAATATGACCACACCGCGCGGAAGTACTCACGGTAATGATGTTCCGAACACAAGAGTGAGAGTAAACAAAGCTACAGTGAACACTGCATTACACAATACATTCAAGTACCTTCTCATGCCATCCAACTAGCCACTCACTTCGCATCAGCATGACTGAGAGCATGTTTTATCACGAGCTCTCAACGTCTTCGAGTGGCTTCATTAACAGTTATTTCCAAGGTTACCGAAACAAAACCCACCAGGATGAAATCACACTGGACATACTAGCGAGCGTTCACCTCAATAGAAGACACGCCAATTCCACATACAATGCTTTCCACAGGTGCCCAAGAAGAGAACTTGCCACACCAATTTATGAAATGCAACTACATCTATATTTCTTTGTCAGTGTGCGTAGTTCTTAGTGTTTCGAAATGCCAATGCCCGTGGGTAAAACTGGAGCGACCATCCCCCACCGTAGCTGATCGTGGTTGTTAGTGCAACGACTCTCAGGTATTGGAACTAGCTTCTTGGCGCCGCTAAACAACAGGCGGTGATACAGAAGGCGAGGTGGGAGAGCTTGGATGGTGAAGCTGTTCCATTAAAAAAACACCATACTCCGACTCAGGACCATCGGATGACATCGGGTGAGTCCGAGTAGCCCAGAAATAATCTCACTTCAGACAGACATTTGAGTTAAAGGGGCAGGAAAACCCCTACACAATAACCCAATGACAGCACACAGCCAGCGTGTCGATGTCTGTAAAAACCGGCAAGGTACTTGACTTACTTGGCTGAAGCCTTTAATATTTACACATATAACGCCAGAACACAAAGTGAAGAAGAGAACATCCAACGACTAATATATTAAACAACATATCTTATGTGAAACAAAAAGAAATGTAGATGGTCTAAGTGAAACAAAGGAAAGAATCTGGTTGTGTAAGAGAGGAAGACCAGAAGCAAAAGAAGTAGTTTTATGACACTGGTTGTTGATATGTTGAGTTAAGCGGTTCAAACGACACCAACACATAGTTAGTTATATTATGAGCATTTGGATATACAGAGAAAAAGAAACAAGAGCTACATTAATGAAGAAAACAGTATATATATGTGTGTGTGTGTGTATATATATATATATATATATATATATATATATATATATATATACATATACAATGAACATGGGAAAGCCATAGCGGACATACAAAGAACCAAATAAAATGCCTCTTCACTAATCATCGAGCAATTGAAGACAGTTGTGGAATCATATCAACAGTATGTATAGGAAGAGTATGTATAGGAAGAGTATGTATAGGAAGCGATCAAAATTTAATGAGAACCAGAAAAACGATCACAAGCTAGCAAGATTGAACACTATAATACGACCCAAAGCGTTATCAAGAAACGCAATTATTTTCATGGCAAAAAGGAAAATTTTATCAATATCATCAAAGCAGAAACAACAAAGATACCCAAAACACTGTCAATAAACAAAATAATGAAAACGTGACGTACATCATCAAATAAAAAGCTACAAAGAGAGAACCCACGGGAAAGCTAAAATACATCTTCTATATCGGACAAATGCGTTTAAGATCAAATAACACCAGTTACAAAGCAGAAGAGAATATATAAGTTGGCACTTGATTGACGGCCACATTAAACATACACCCTGGGCCGTTGGACTAAGTGAACCAGAAAATAGCCCATTAAAATATAGGTGCGGTTCCATTGACGCGCTTCATACATTCCGTTGGTGGCATTAAAAGTACACATCTTTGTAACATGCGGGTATATATCTAATATATATAGCAAAGGGTTTGTTTATCTCTTTTCTGTATCTTATGCTCGGTTGCATTTGTGGGTCGGTCTGTGATCCAGGGCCCCTTATGTGGGGTCGGATGTGGAACCGTCAACACGTTTGTATGAAAGCCCACGTTATAGCGATGATCCGGTCTTTAGATTGTCGAGTTTTAGGGCTCAGTGTCTATGTGCTGGCTTGATAGTAGGCTTTCTTTATTTTCCCACATTTTCTTGACTTGGTCAGAAGTGTACGTACGTACCTTAATCCAGTGTTTTAACCATATTATGTAGTACAACTGTTAAGGCCTTGGTTTGTGATGCATCTTTCAGGATGTACGCATCACAACGTCTGGAATGTCTGTTTACAGAAGCCTGTTCTTCAAGGCTTAAGCATCACGGTAGCCTGAAGTAAATGGTGGTCACTGCCAACATTTGCGCCTCTCCAAACACGGACTTCCGGTAACGATCTCCGCGTTAGATTTGGTCTAATGTGGCATTTGGGGAAATCCTAGTCAACTTATGGAAGTTTTATGTGCAAACAAGTCTCCGCCTCTCACAATGTTGTTCAAGCCACAACAATCAAGCAGCATTTCTCTCCCACAGCATCCCACATCCCTGAAAACACATTATTCTCTCTGACATCATTGTCAGGCACAACCTTTGCGTTATAATCGCCCATGATGATTAGGACTTCGTGTGCAAGTAATCTCTCTGCTTGCAGCATGCTGCGGAAGACCTTTCTCATCCGGACCTGCGTCATTAGTTACGGAGTAACATTGGAATATTGGCTTATGTCGATGTGGTGTGTCAGCCAAAACGTTCCCATCTGCACTCACTGTTTCCCATGAAACCTAGTTTGTAATATCTTCAGCTTGTGCTTGACTTTGGGAGCTGTTTTTGTTTTTTCGTTAAAACATATTTGCTGCGGTCATAATGTTAGAATAATATTATTTATACAATGCAACGTGATTTTACTGTAACGAACGGTCATACCTTGTACCTTTGAAAAGGAGTGTAGGTCTTGACGTACATGACAATGCTTGCTTAGTCATTAAGCAACAACAGCAAAACAGTTTTTTCATTTTGTTTTCATGGAATGCTCATCATAAGCTCGGCATTGTTAAAAGACGGCGACTGGTGGTTGCTGGGAGCAATGCAGACATTCAACCGAATACAATGGTATCCATTAATATTTGATTGCATTGAAAGCCAATGTGAAGAGACTGTGTTACTCTGATAACCTGTTCAATCAATGCAACAGAACGATGTTTTTGGGAGCCATAGCTATGTGTTATTATGCTTGAATTGTACTTGTACTAATTATGATATGTAAGGCACAACATTTTGGCTTCAGTAAATAATGAGGATGCCTAGTCCACCCATAACAACTGTCAGAATTACTGCAGTACGTTACATCCGGTTCTGATGAAAGTGACATATTTCCAATCTGACTACCAGTTCGATTTGTTTCCTTTGAGATTAGAGTCACCATGCAACAACCATGCAACGGTGTTTTATTATTCATAATAAAAAAAAATTGTTTTAAATACACGACGATCAAAATCAAAATAAAATTAAATTAAATTAAATTTTACACCGCGTATCTCTAAAAATAGAATCAGGGGTGTTTACAATAAAAAAGTAAAAAAAAAAAATTAATTAAAATACATTATATTAGTGACTATAATTATTACAGGCTGTTCACCCCTCATTATTTGGAAAAGGGATGGGAACACACGCATTAAATATACGATCCTCTCAATACATCAATGTTTTCCTTTTCCATGAACCGGTTATTTTATGTGGTAATTTCAGTTTGCTTATGTGATAATTTAAATTTGCAGTAATCTTGCTAAACTGTGCTGGAAACAGTAGATGCACGAAGGCTACTCCAGTTTATGAACTGTAGACGACATATCACGTCCATTCAACCCTTGAATATTGTTGGCTTCCGCTGGGTAGCTATTATAATGGCATATCAGAATATTTTAACCAGGAGGATTATATAATCAATAACAAGAGGTTCCCACAGTACAATACCACAAAACAATTCGCCTTTCCTCTTCGGTCCTTTGAAGGACGGGAGCCGCATCACATCGTCCGCCTTCTCAACGAGCCGTCTCCATTTATCGCCATCTTCTGCCATTCTTTCCCAATCTAGGCTGTTCATCCCTGCCCTTCTGAGATCTCTCTTAACACTACCCATTCCCCTCCTTCTTCTACTCCTACTACCACCCTCTTTTGTTTCCCTTGCTCTCATTTTCAATCAGTCCTCACTCATTCTCTGTATTTGTCCTGCCCATCACAGTCTGTTTCTCACTGCCTTCATTTTTAGGTGTTTCTTCATTCCAATCTCTTCTCTTAACTGATCAACATAATTCAAGTTCGAGTTATGCCAATCAAGGCGTGCCACGCAGCTGGCAGCCAGGTCGATATCATAGTTTACACGTAGGATGTGACTGTGAGATATTCCCTTGAGGTCTAATTAGATCCGTTCTCGGGAATGTGTCGGCAGGTTTGTCAATGGACATGCGGCGCAGGAGATGTCATGGTAAATGTGAAACTCGATATGTGTCCACAGGGCTCAGATTTACCAGCATCACGACGGTTGTTCTTTGCTATTTTTCGAGTTACAATAGCAGTCAGGTGTCAGTGTCAACAGAAAGGCATGTAGCATACAAGATTCCTGAAGCATCCAAGTCGGATCAAGTCACAATGGTTGGAATGAATACCTTTAGATTATGTTTTTGCAAAGCTTCTTTCGTTACGGTGAAATATGTTTGTGCTCGTGGGCTTAGAACAATATTCAGTTACCTACATAACAGCACCTGTGTTAATGCAAATCGTCAGTTGGTGCCAAACACAACGTATCCCACACCGATTCTACCGTTCACTATCGTCACACGTGATTGTTAGGCCCAGTAAATAGTATGGTTTGACTTTTGGATGTGACATTTGCTCCGAAGCATATAAGTGTAAACGGAAGAATAATTGTTTGACACCAAGGTTTGTTGCCCAGAATCACCTATAAGCAGTGCTATGTCTACAGGGTATCCCCCCGGACATAACTATGTAAGTGTAGAAGGAAGAGTAATAGGTTGACATCAAGGTTTGTTGGCCCGAATCACCTATATGCAGTTCTATGTCTACAAGGTATCCCCCGGACATAACTATGACTTCAGAAACAAGATGACGAAGGTCATCTAGGAAGGCAATGGTATTGCAGCCAGTGAGAGAATACTATAGATATGATAACCCACTGGTAAATGATAACCCACTGATAAATGATAACCCATTGAGCTGATGTGAACCGTACACATATACTTAAATGTTTTTGGTTTTTATTGGAATTCCGGTCTAGTTACACTTTAGAATGATCGGTGTTTAACATACTCCTTCATTGTATGCCCTTTCACCCAGTACTCTCTTTCACCGAGTACTCTCTTTCACCGAGTACTCTCTTTCACCCAGTACTCTCTTTCACACAGTACTCTCTTTCACACAGTACTCTCTTTCACACAGTACTCTCTTTCACACAGTACTATCTTTCACATAGTACTCTCTTTCACACAGTACTCTCTTTCACACAGTACTCTCTTTCATCCAGTACTCTCTTTCACACAGTACTCTCTTTCACACAGTACTCTCTTTCACACAGTACTCTCTTTCACCCAGAACTCTCTTTCACACAGTACTCTCTTTCACACAGTACTCTCTTTCACCCAGCACTCTCTTTCACACAGTACTCTCTTTCACCGAGTACTCTCTTTCACACAGTACTCTCTTTCACACAGTACTCTCTTTCACACAGTACTCTCTTTCACACAGTACTCTCTTTCACACAGTACTCTCTTTCATCCAGTACTCTCTTTCACACAGTACTCGCTTTCACACAGTACTCTCTTTCACCCAGTACTCTCTTTCACACAGTACTCTCTTTCACACAGTACTCTCTTTCACCCAGTACTCTCTTTCACACAGTACTCTCTTTCACCCAGAACTCTCTTTCACACAGTACTCTCTTTCACACAGTACTCTCTTTCACCCAGCACTCTCTTTCACACAGTACTCTCTTTCACCGAGTACTCTCTTTCACACAGTACTCTCTTTCACACAGTACTCTCTTTCACCCAGTACTCTCTTTCACACAGTACTCTCTTTCACCCAGTACTCTCTTTCACACAGTACTCTCTTTCACCCAGCACTCTCTTTCACACAGTACTCTCTTTCACCGAGTACTCTCTTTCACACAGTACTCTCTTTCACACAGTACTCTCTTTCACACAGTACTCTCTTTCACACAGTACTCTCTTTCACACAGTACTCTCTTTCATCCAGTACTCTCTTTCACACAGTACTCGCTTTCACACAGTACTCTCTTTCACCCAGTACTCTCTTTCACACAGTACTCTCTTTCACACAGTACTCTCTTTCACACAGTACTCTCTTTCACCCAGTACTCTCTTTCACACAGTACTCTCTTTCACCCAGTACTCTCTTTCACCCAGCACTCTCTTTCATCCAGTACTCTCTTTCATCCAGTACTCTCTTTCACACAGTACTCTCTTTCACCCAGTACTCTCAACATGTTGAACTCCGCAGGTAAATTCTTCATCAGCCCTTCTCTACCCACTACGGACACTCACTATGTTGTGCTTGCTGTGTAGCAGGGCCTTGAAACCGTTAACCCTTTCTCCGTCATGCCCGGCCTTCTGCCATTTTTCTTCTTCACATTTTCATCATTTCCCAGTGTGACCCATTATATTGGTCATTTCTGTGTAATATTCCTTCTGTTGGCATTTTTAAACGTTCGTCGTCATCGTGATGTACAATACAGTTTGTTGTCTCTTCTTGACATACTCCATCAATTGTCTTTCATCTTGTGCCATGTTAATTAACTCGGCATTGTTTATTGTTGTCTCTTCTTGACATACTCCATCAATTGTCTTTCATCTTGTGCCATGTTAATTAACTCGGCATTGTTTATTGTTGTCTCTTCTTGACATACTCCATCAATTGTTTTTCATCTTGTACCATGTTAATTAACTCGGCATTGTTTATTGTTGTCTCTTCTTGGCATACTCCATCAATTGTCTTTCATCTTGTGCCATGTTAATTAACTCTGCATTGTTTATTGTTGTCTCTTCTTGACATACTCCATCAATTGTCTTTCATCTTGTGCCATGTTGATTAACTCTGCATTGTTTATTGTTGTCTCTTCTTGACATACTCCATCAATTGTCTTTCATCTTGTGCCATGTTGATTAACTCTGCATTGTTTATTCTTTCTGCTTAACTTTTTCTGTCCACCCTCCTAAATACCCACTCAAGAAGTTTCCAAAGCGTTTTGATGTCAATTTGTACATTATGATGGATTAGATTGTTCATCACATGCGAGTTTCAGGATTTGCAAAAGTATATTGACAAGCCCGGTCGCGTGGAAGTGTTCGGCAGCGTAACCAGCTCAGGAGCGGAAGTGATGGTACGAGAGAGGCGTCTTCGGTTGATCGGGCACCGTGTCCAGGTCACATTAACAGAGGGGAGACGGAGAAGGTGCTCAGTAGCAGAGGACCGTGGGAACGTCTGCTGTCAGACGATCTGGGTAGCCTTGGCATAAACAGAAGAGACATTCTGAGGAAATCGAATGAATTTTCGAACGGGCAGAATGATGAAGAAGCTGCTGCTGCTGCTGCTGCTGCTGCTGCTGCTGATGATGATGATGAGGAGGAGGAGGAGGAGGAGGACGACGACGATGATGATATACAGTTTAGTGTAAACAGATCATACGCATTGGCGTAGAAGGTTTTTGCTCGAGGAATCGCGCAGTTACGATCTAAAAACTGACTACAAAACTCGATAGGCTGGTATCAGTGACTGGTGGTGTTGACGGCGCGTCAGCCATTGTTGTTATTCCTGTGTGAAAGTCTGCGGCTACACAAAATTGCCAGTTTGCTGACACGTCTCTTGTGTACGTTTCTCGTGTGAAATGTCGAATAATTATTTAAATTGCGGCGGGTTGACGGGTTGACGCTGACAAGTGTTGTTTATTGAAAAGTCGACTCATCATCTCATGTGATGTGAATTAGCTTGGTATGGGGTCATGTATGGGCAAACACGAATAAGCGTCTAGGCACGCAGTTGTGTAGTTAGTGTCCGAATGGCGAGTGGAAAAACTGGCAAATTCGTTAAATAACAATCCTGAATATTCTACATTATTTTCATGTTTCTACCTGTGTCTTGCTAATTTAAATGTGATTGTACGAACGGTCATATATAACAAAACCATTGTACAATGCGTAGGACGACAAAACAGTAATTCTTCGTCAATAGTCGAATGATCCCGTTGATAGAATAAAACTACATAATTAAATTAAATAAAAAATTATTGTGCAAACTTGCTGCAACCATCTCCAATGGACTGACATTCTGGGTAAATAACCTTCTTTTTAGTTCCCAGGGACCTGATAAGTAGGTACATCGAATTGTTATCAGCTCTCTGAAGAGTGTCCTGGTAGTATTCTCCCTGAAGAGTGTCCTGGTAGTATTCTCTCTGAAGAGTGTCCTGGTAGTATTCACTCTGAAGAGTGTCATGGTAGTATTCACTCTGAAGACTGTCCTGGTAGTATTCTCTCTGCAGAGTGTCCTGGTAGTATTCACTCTGAAGAGTGTCCTGGTAGTATTCTCTCTGAAGAGTGTCCTGGTAGTATTCTTTCTGAAGAGTGTCCTGATAGTATTCACTCTGAAGAGTGTCATGGTACTATTCTCTCTGAAGAGTGTCCTGGTAGTATTCACTCTTTGCTTGGCTATGCACACGGTCGAGGCATTTCAAACTTCAACATACAGCTGCCAATGAACTTCAAGCCTGGTCGCTCTCCAGCGATATTCACACTGGCGCCTCTTGGCTCTAGCCTCCTCTACATTTCCGTTGTACCATGGGCATGGCCTGGTCCCTCTCCTGACATCTGTCATTTGAAAGAGCATGTTTATCGAGGACCGTTCGCATGATTGTGTTATAGTAACTAAAGATGTCATGCATATTTTTTAGCCTGTCTTTGCACAAATTATTGGCACTGGTAGGCGATATCCTCCCGAAAAAGTTCAAGCTGACGGAAATCGCGTGCAGGGATACATGACGTGAGCACCGTCATCGCAAGCTCACAATCAACAGAGTAAAAGACAGCGATAGACATCGGATTCACTCTCACTGAGGATATAGACTGGTCAGCAGCACGACTGATCACAAGAACCAGAATATGACCATGTGTGTGTGTGTGTGTGTGTGTGTGTGTGTGTGTGTGTGTTCGTTCGTTCGTTCGTGCGTGCGTGCGTGCGTGCGTGCTTGCGTTGGTGGGTAGGTGGGTGGGTGGTTGGGTGTGTGGGTGTGTGTGTGTGTGTGTGCGTGCGTGCGTGCGTGCGTGAGTGCGTGCGTGCGTGCGTGTGTAGGTTCATTCACATGCTGAATCAAGTCAAACATATTTACAAATGCAGATTCGAGGGAACGTCATAACGGTTTTTTAAATCACCCAACGATGAGTGATGGGGCAATGGAGAGAGAGAGAGAGAGAGAGAGAGAGAGCAATGCCAGTAACATTATAGGAAACATGATGTTGTGCCAGACGTAGATGGATAGTAGAGGACATATATGTCGAAAGGCCCCACGTTGTGTCGAAACGCCTCAGTCGAGCTCGCAGCAATTCCATATGCTCAAACCGTTGTAACTGAAGTAGTTGGCATGTGTACGAATCTTGATGCATGAGACCAACACCACCGCCTCTGCCGCGCTGTATTGGCACCGTGACGTAGCTGCATTGCTGTATTGGCACCGTGACATAGCTGTATTGGCACCGTGACTTAGCTGTAGCCGTCAGGTGTAAGTTCAGTAATCAGAGTCGCTATCATGCTTCAGCCAGGTTTCTGTGATTGCTAGCAGATCAATAACATCCTCACGAACATATTCATTGATGAGTAACGTTTTATGTCTCACACTTTGAGCATTCAGCAATACTTGGTGTACTCCGGCTTGTTTGGCAAGTGACGCGTTGCAAATTTTTTTTACATCATTTCGCAGTGAAATGTTCGTGCAGTTCTGACTGTGGGAGTGCTGAAATGTTCTTGCACGGCGAAAGTTTGGCCGGTTAGTGGATGGCCGATGTCCGATCACCGTTGGAATTATTCGTTTTCTGTGAATGAAGCCTCGGAAGCAGCGCCTAGTTAAAAACCTTACAGCTATGCCGCGTTCAATCGTGGTCTTCCAAACATGGGCATTTAGGCGTGACGCATTGGCACGTACGAGCAGCTGACAAGCAGTATACACCAGAATGGCTACGTAATAGGGTACCGTTGGTTGTGCCTGAATAACCAGCTGGAATGTTTGGCTAGGTGACTGAATCCCCAGTGCTCAATAAGAAGAGTTCTTAAAATCAGTGAAACACACACACACACACGCACGCACGCACGCACGCACGCACGCATGCGCGCGCACATACGGCATACTTGACTTCTTCGTGTATTCTAGAAGTGTTCACGCACGCATACAGTACAACTTGATGTTGTTGAAATAACTAAAACGTACAAATTTGACAAATGATCGGCAGTCCACTTTCATGCAGCCAGATAGGCGCAATCACGTGACTTTTATGTCCCCCCCACTCCAGAAGGATACTGAGCAAGAAAGCCATGGACTCATTGAGAGTCCAATATTGCTTTTAATATGTAATGTAATGTTCTAATGTATTCATAGAGTGGCTTTTTTTTGCTTGTTGTATGATTTATGATTTAGTCAACGTTTGCATTCAGTTTTAGTCTTCATTTTAGTTTTTACTGTAACAAACCTGACATCTTTTGTTTGAGTCTTTCTTTAAACAGAGTCGTGCATTTCACTTCAGTAATACAGTAAAGTATTTACCAGTGATAAATATCTTCTTATTGAGCTTGGATGAAAGAAAGCTTCACATTTCTTTTCTGCGTAGAAGTCCAAACGATATAATGGTTTTGACTAACAGCTCTCCATGGGGATTCGATGCTGTAAGTTTTTACCTAACCTTAAGATGCATTTATGATTATGATGGTTCTGATCGCAGGATCCGTTTGGTCCCTCGCTGATCAGATCTATCTTCGTCTTCAGAATCTTACAACAGTTCAGAAGTTCCGGTTCCAGTTGACAGTAATAATGGTGTTTCATAATCATATAAAATCGCCTGGTTATACGAGAATTTGTCCAGGCGGTTTTAAATGAGTTAACATATTTGGCCTTCGCAGTCGATTCTGGGAGGTTATTCCAAGGTTCAGCCACATTGAAAGAGAAAGTATTTGTTCTTACAATTATATGTGCTTTCTGGGTAAATACTTGTAGATAGTGACATCTATTTCCCATGCTCATATATGTTTCCACCCATTTCAAGAGGTTAAGTATGGATTCATAGTTATATAAATTGTGCAGAATGTTTTAAACTGATATTTTATGTCTGGGTAGTACAACGTCTTTTGTTGGGTTCGCAGGCAGTTAAGTTAAGTTAAGTGGGACATAGTGCACGCCTCGTTTATGTGACCATTGTTGGGTTCGCAGGCATTGCATAACAGCTTAGTGGAACATAGTGCACGCCTCGTTTATGTGACCATTGTTGGGTTCGCAAGCATCGCATAACAGTTAAGTGGGACATAGTGCACGCCTCGTTTATGTGACCATTGTTGGGTTCGCAAGCATCGCATAACAGTTAAGTGGGACATAGTGCACGCCTCGTTTATGTGACCATTGTTGGGTTCGCAGGCATTGCATAACAGTTAAGTGGGACATAGTGCACGCCTCGTTTATGTGACCATTGTTGGGTTCGCAGACATTGCTTAACAGTTAAGTGGGACATAGTGGACGCCTCGTTTATGTGACCATTGTTGGGTTCGCAGGCATTGCATAACAGTTAAGTGGGACATAGTGCACGCCTCGTTTATGCGACCATTGTTGGGTTCGCAGGCATCGCATAACAGTTAAGTGGGACATAGTGCACGCCTCGTTTATGTGACCATTGTTGGGTTCGCAAGCATCGCATAACAGTTAAGTGGGACATAGTGCACGCCTCGTTTATGTGACCATTGTTGGGTTCGCAAGCATCGCATAACAGTTAAGTGGGACATAGTGCACGCCTCGTTTATGTGACCATTGTTGGGTTCGCAGGCATTGCATAACAGTTAAGTGGGACATAGTGCACGCCTCGTTTATGTGACCATTGTTGGGTTCGCAGACATTGCTTAACAGTTAAGTGGGACATAGTGGACGCCTCGTTTATGTGACCATTGTTGGGTTCGCAGGCATTGCATAACAGTTAAGTGGGACATAGTGCACGCCTCGTTTATGCGACCATTGTTGGGTTCGCAGGCATCGCATAACAGTTAAGTGGGACATAGTGCACGCCTCGTTTATGTGACCATTGTTGGGTTCGCAGGCATTGCATAACAGTTAAGTGGGACATAATGCACGCCTCGTTTATGTGACCATTGTGAGGTTATATTGGATTGCTAGGTTCCCGTCAGAAGTAGACAATCATAGATAAACATGCAAACGTTTGATTCTATTCCAGCGTTATGGTCATGTGTGCGTGCGTGACTAATAGTAGACGGAGCAGTTTCACTGTGGATCATCACGTCTTGCGTACACTCACATCCGTCATTACTATTTGCCGCCTAGATGACAACATGTTATGAATTTCCATAAGGGTGTTGCCTCTGACTCCACGACAGTCAATCTCATCCATAATTAATTAATATGTCCATGGAATATTGAGTGCGCTGTTGTATCAAACTTATATTTCGAGCCGGTGCACATAAAGGTGTCGTGCTTCACTACAAGTGTTCCTGGAGTGTACATATGACATCGAGGGAAATCGTGTATGTGAGCACACTATTAGTGTTTCAAAATACATAATACACAATCTCCCCCGTAGTTCCTTGGGGGGTGTTGACCACATCGCTTAGTATATTATGTCCTTTCGATGAGTCGTCTCCATCCATCCTAACAATATTGCAATCAATATAATATAAAGTAATGAGCATCACAAAACGCAAGCGCATATGCAGAAAAGAAAATAAAGATTTTAAACACATTGTGTAAATGAGGTCATGACCTAGTCTGTCTCGGGCTCCTTAGGTCAATGTTGATTTCGAAAGCAGTAGCGAAGGCGGTGATAGCGTGTCTAGAAGACTGGGGAATCACATACGGGTACAGGGGATTTCGACACCACCGCTACCAACACAGGGCTCACCCTTTCACCCGCTTGTTCAGCCTTTGAGATGAATAATCCCATGTTGCGCTTGTTCCACCGCTCAAGGGCATGATTTTTAAGGGTTTACTCCCGTAGATCTTGGCTCAAAAGCCTACCCGCCAAGCAAAGCTTGCTGTTTGCCCATACCTGTATCATGGGTTAGTGACAGCAGTATGTCCGGTGGGTTATGCACACTGCAACTCTGGGCCCCTGTGCTGCTCTGCAAATGCTCTGCATTTGCCTTGGATGGTATTTTGCTAATTTGTGCTAAACCTACTGTAAAACAGTACCACCCTACTCATGAGAATACATCAATTACGTTCACATACGATACATGATTCACGCATACGAAATTCACTCGCTGCAAGCAGCTTATTTTGCCTACTGGTTACACTAACAAATCAGGTTGCATGTGGTGTTAGGTGAAAATGCCACTGGTAAATCAGACCATTTACCAGTGGCATATGACAAACGAATTTTTTTAACATGGCATACCGGTTAATTTTTCCTGATACCTTAATGGAATATAACGTTCGCCGGTAACCTCACCTGATGGATGAAATTTCATATGCTTATATGACAAGTGGCGAAGTTATAGACCAATTAACTTTTTATGACTTGCTTTCCATTGTTCTCACGGCAATGTGATACACGCAAAAAACAATACCCCTCCAAACCAAACACGTGTTAGAAAATTTCTCAAAATTAAGTGAACAAACTGTCTAACAAGAAAAATAATAATGAAGCCAATGTCGCGACGCACATACATTTTAAACTACATGGCCTTTATGAATATATACATACATACATGGACGTATGTACATACATGCATACACACATAAATGTGTACATACGTACGTATAAACACACACGCACACGCACACGCACACGCACACGCACACGCGCACGCACACGCACACACACACACACACACACACATACATACATACATACAACAAGACAAGATTGCCATCCAAGACAAAGGCCTTGGTGGCAAGTGGACAAGGAAACCATTGACTTATCGAGAGTTCAAGATTTGTTTTTCATCTATATGTAACCCGCCCATGTTCATGCTGCTAGCAGTTACATAATCTGCGGATAATTTGTTCCATTCATTTATTGTCCTTTGAGAGAAGGAGTACTTCCTGATATCCAATCCACACTGATCCTTTACTAATGTTACCTCAGGTCCTCCATTTCTACTATATTTCTTGAGTGGAAAAAAATATTTCTATCAACATTTTCAGACCCATTCAATACCGTTAAAACTTATGTTTGATCTCATCTTAATCGCCTAGTCTATAGGGTTGTTAAACAACATTCTTTTAGGCGTTTTTCGTAATTAAGGTGTCTCGGTTCTGGAATCATTTTAGCTGCTCTCCTCAGTATTCATATCCTTCTTACGACATGGTCTCCACGTTGTATACATTATTCTAAATAAGGCCTAGCTATTGCTTTATACAGATGTATAATTAGCTTTTTCCTTGAATGTTATATTTCTCCTAATCAACCCAAGAATTTGGTAATCCTTTGAAGCTGCAAAACCACAATGCTCTGACACTTTCATATCAACACTTATTGTTACTTTTAAGTCATTTCCTTTTATAGTAGTACTTATAACAATAAATCCCATTTTACAGTTTACATCCAAGTTCCCGTGTCCTGTATGTAGGCATTTACCTCACCCACAATTGAACAACATCTGCCATTTTTCAGACCATTTAGCTAATTTGCCTATATCGTTTTGTAAATGTTGTTTATCACCATCATTGTTAACCTTTTTGCAAAATGTTGTCATCCGCAAATTTCAGTACGTTGCTTGTTATACTCTCGTCCAAGTCATTGATATATTATTAAAGATAATAAAGGTCCTAATACTTGTCCTTGTGGTACCCCACTCAAAACTGATTTCCAGTTTGAAACCTCCCCACTTACTATAACCAGCTGTTTTCTGTAAATCACCCATTTTTCTATCTAGTCGATTATGCCATCCCCGATACCATGGGCTTTTAATTTAATTAGTAGTGAGGTTTTAATTATGCGTGTAGTGTGGTGGCTTGTGGGTAACTGCGCTTGTCACCTCTGCATTCACCTTCCACCGCTGGTTTGCTTCGACGGAACGACAACCACCGAGTAGGTAAGCCTTGTCTGGCAGTACATAGCCACATAAAACAAGAACCTCAACGTAGCCTCCTCGAGGCAACTCACGGATGTTGGTCACCGTGAGGTACCTGGCTAATTAGACGAGGGATCTCGGAGCAGCACGGGACCCTGAAGTGCAGTGTGCACAACCCACCGGCCATGCCGCTGTCACTAACCCATGATCCAGCTATGGGCAAACTTCGACCATTGTCTTGCGGGTAGGCTTTTGAGCCAAGTTCTATGGGAGTAAACCTTGAGTCAGCCATTGTTCTATCCAGTCGATTATGTCGTCCCCGATACCATGTGCTTTTAATTTAAGTAGTAATATTTGAAGTGGTACTTTGACAAAAGCTTCCTGGAAATCTAGATGGATTTAATAATGTATGCCTAACAAGGAAGTCCACTTTATGGTCTTTAATTAATCTTTCTAATAATTTACAAATTACTTATGTTAAATTCACTGGTCTCTAATTATCTGACTTATTTCTCCAACCCTTTAAACATTTTAAATAATGGTATGATATTTGTTTCTTTCCATTCAAAAGGAACCACTCCCTCTTTTAATAACAAGTTGCAAGTTGCAACTCGCGCAAATGGTATGCTAACTTGTAGTACTGTTTCCATTAGTAGTGATGGAGGAATTACATCCACTCCAGGTGATTTATTATTCCTCATTGCCTTTATTTTCTTAGCTACCATTTCTGTAGTTACAATTAACTGCCCTAACTATTCCGATTTAACCTCCTGAAATTTAGCATCTGGAACTGGCAATGAACTAATATCCTCTTTGGTAAACACTGAACTGAAGTAACCATTTAGGTTTTCCGCCATTAAAAAACCTTGTGATGTCATATTTCCAGCACTGTTTTCTAGTGCTCCTACCTTGTCTTGTACGCCATATTTACTCCTGACATATGCATAAAAACTCTTGCTGTAATTTTTTTTTATTAAATGCAAATTTTTTCATAGTTTCTTTTATATTTTCTAATTTAAGTTTTAGCTGCATTAAGTTCCTCTGTGATTCGTGTAGTTTTCATCCTTTCCATGCAAATGGTTTGTTTGTATAGTATTTTTAACCGCTTCTTTTGGCAAGTGTTTCTTTCTATACCGTTTTCCTTGTTTTTCAAGAAATCATGCATACATACATACATACATGCATGCATACATACGTACGTACGTACGAACGTACATACATACATACATACATACATACATACATGCATGCATACATACATACATACATACATACATACATACATACATACATACATACATGCATACATACTTACAAACATACATACATACATACATACATACATATTTACATTTATATACGTCCACGTGCACGTACATATAGACATACATATACAAGGCCAAGGCCACGTACACGTATATGTACACATACAAAACATACATACATACACACGAGCATACACATTGCATACATGCATACATGCATACATAAATTCATACATATATACATACATACATACATACACGCACATACATACATGCATACATACATGCATACATGCATACATGCATTCATACATACATACATACATACATACATTCATTCATACATACATTCGTTCATACATACATACATACATACATACATACATACATACATACATACATACATACATACATACATACATACATACATAACATACATGCGTCTTTTTCCTTTTTCAGTGATCATATGTCGCACCCAATTAGGATACGGCATTACGACCAATCAGTATGATATTACGTGTGGTGATCTTGTTTCGTCGTCATGCACCTGCTCATACAGAAAAAAAATTGTCAGACTACAGCGTGTACAAAACGCGGCTGTCAGATCCATTGTAAGGGTCCCAAGTATGCCAGCGCTATTCCGGTACTCAGCGTATGCATTACAATATCATCTTGACAAGGTTCATCATAAAAGATTTCTACATAAGTTGATTACCTGTGGAATTGGGAAACCATCTATTTCCTCGATTCTGCCATTTGTATAGATATATGCAAACCGCCTGGTAACTGTTAATCCCTTCAACATTATCTATATAAGGTACGTACATGGGTAGATGTGTGGCTCTCACACTTTCTGCCCGGTAAGTTTAAAACTGTGTAGGCGGGGTATGCGCATATGACAAAATATTGCAGTTATTTAAGCCATGGTGATAAGGTACTCGAACAGGTGTATTCGGGAAAGGGTATTGGTGTAATTACAGATTCAAGGCTTTCCACTTAAACTCTTATTTATGCGAAAGTAAGCAAGGTAAACTCAGCAAGGAGATTCATAGGAGGAACACTGGAATGTGTGGACCAGGTTACTTCTTTGCTGTATACATAATTATGGATGTACGCAGAAATCATACCTGCAATATGCTAACTTAGTGGAAATAGTTCTCGTTGGTGTCTACATAGTTTACAAGGGCAGATGGTGAAACCAACAACAGTAAAGTCCTTGGAAGAAAGCCTGGATGAATTGTGGAATATTAGCTCTTACGCTATGGATAAAAGGTAATAATTACAGCCAGCAGGCCAATGCATTATATGGCAATCAAGAATGTCAACGAATAGTTGGCAGCTAATATGTAATACGCCAACAGCCAGAAGAGGATATATGAGTATTTATGAGTATTTATGAGTATCTTATGCTACTGAGGGCAGGTTTTCATCAAATAAGCTACTTTTTGTCGAAACGAAAGATATACGACATACGCCTGCATACGTACTCCACGAGGATGTAATAGCAGTGACGTCAGATATCTGCGTGAACGACATCTGATGGACTTTTGATGCACAACTGGCACATCAAGGACACTGCATTATGCGATTGCGGCCATGACTAGCAAACCGTTGACCTCATTGTCAACCACTGCTGAATGTTTGCGCTTACTGGAGGAATCTTCACTCGGCTTCTCGTAAAGCAGTTGAGTGCCTCTACAAGCTAGCGAAACAACTTGATCTCTGCTGCTCTGTCCTTAAGAACGAAGAAAAATTATAGCAGCTAACCTAATTATCCATTTGGTCGACTTAAAAAAAATCTGCTCTGTACTAGTATTAACTATAAACGTTTTGTCGGATAGCAGGGTACACGTTTTGTGCACATTAAGAATGACGCACGCTGGAAGATGTGGGTGTCCATTTCTGCATAGACATGCTGGTGTTTACATTATACACTTTAGCTTACTATGTTTTATAACAGTTAATATATTGAATGTCAGTGTGGCATGTCACAACTTACAGCATAGTAAATAGGAGGTATGACTTACGCAACAGTGATTTGTACAAGTATGACATTAAAAAGAACTGCTAAAACCCCTTGCTAAGAGGTCAGCATCTTGCGACTGTGCAGCACGCAATATCACATTAATCATGTGTCAAAATGGTCCACTAAAATGTCAATATTATTGCGACGTTAAATTGTGCTGTACGTTAGGATAGACCATTGACCTATCGAGTGATTGAGAACTATGATTTGTTAGTTGCATGACGTGTCATACGCTCAAAGCATGTACTCGGGTCGACGAAGAATTAGGTGCTATAGTAAAAGCTGTTACAATTGCTCTTTATGATACTCAAGAACCAGGAGGTGAATTTCATTATCGGTGTGATTATGCATTTTGTTTATTGTAGTTATTGTTACGTGTTACATGTTATACTGGATACATTTTTGAAAGTGTATAATTTATTATGATTGTCACGTACACCTAAAAAGTGTCGGTGAGAATTATAAATAATTTGTAATTTGTCATAGTGCATCGCTACACCGCATCTATTTTTCCAGTAAAGTACCAATGCTAACAAAACGTACGCTACGTCACAGTAGAACACTGACCTTTCGGTAAAAGCGCAAGTGCATGTGACATTTACTGTCATGTCTCGTTTCACACTCCACAACAGTGGCACAATTAACGTGCACCTCAAAAGTGTCGGTGGGAACTATAAATAATGTTTATTTAAATTTGCTATTGTGCATCGCCACACCGCATGTATTCTTCCAGTAAATTATCAATGCTAACAAAACATGCGCTACTATAAATAGTTTTCATTTGTAATTTGCCATAGTGCATCGCTACACTGCGTTTCTTGTTCAGGTAAAATATCAAAGTTAACTAAATGTGCGTCGCAACAGAACACTGACCTTTCGGTAAAAGCGCAAGTGCATGTGACATTTACAGTCATATCTCGTTTAACACTCCACAACAGTATCGCCGTTAATAGTTGCGGAGTGGTATGGACAATGGACAATGATAGTTGCCTACGAGTTGTTACGTCATTACAACTGCGCACTTAAGAATACATAATACAATTTAATAATAATAATAATAATAAAAACAAACGTTATTTATACACTCATATCCAGAGTAACTCTCTGTTCAGGATTACTTTCTCATAGCCAATCTTCATTGGTCTTTCACTAAAACTATGCCAACGTTATTTCCAGCCTTTTTAATTCTTCTACCTTCCTTACATTGGAATAACACTTGTTGTTTATCAATAGTTCCATAGGCCTTCAATATGTTAAGAACATTTATTTGGTTTATTTTTATATGCTGGTCTCTAGCGTTGTCAAACTAGGAGGTTTTGATAGCTATGGTCTCCTTTTTCTGGGATAAACAAATATGTCCTTCTTTGTATTCATCAGCTTCCACATGCTCTTCTTACGATAACGCTTCCGATTATGTGTGTAATATTCACAATGAGTGGAAGTATTGTTTTGTACAGACTTATAGTTAGCCTTTTCCACTTATATGATATATTTCAACCAACTAGCTCGAAAATATAATTACCCTGTGGAGCCACAACGTTCACATCAATAGTAATTAATTAATGTTTTGATGATTGTAAACAGGACAGTTTTCTTGTTATAGTTTGCCTTCTGTGTGTAAACATATCACATTTCATACATTTAATAACATATCCTAATTATCTTCTCAGCCGATTTAACTGGCTAACAGATTGGCTCCTTCAAATTTCCTTCTGGTACTGGCAAACATTGAGCTGAGGTAACAAGTTATGCCTTTACAATTTGAAGCTCAATTATTCATGCATGCCTATAAAATTATATCCTCCACGTCATTACCTTGTGAACAGTGTTTTAATAGTTGGCCTATCTTTTGTCAGGTTGTTTCTTCCTAGAACGGATCTTTCATATTTGTTTTATGTGGCAATTCCAACAATAATGCCCTCAAAAACAGAGATATTTTGTTCACATTGTTTGCACTCTGTCATAACACATTGTGTGTGTGTGTGTGTGTGTGTGTGTGTGTGCGTGCGTGCGTGTGTGTGCGAGTGCGTGCGCGTGTGCGTGTGTGTAGCATTTCATTTACAGTATTTTCATATAATATATATATATATATATATATATATATATATATATATATATATATATATATATAGCAATGGTGGTGTGCTGAGTGACACCACTGTCATGTAGTCTGATCGCGAAGGTTACGGGTCATTTGTGAAGTGTACTTGGTCGTGTCGATGCTATCTATGCGTTCGGTGTGTCTACTAGTTACGAGATATGGTTTCACGCATGATCAGCACTACTGATGAAACCTACTAATGGGTCACACATACTGCCAAGCAAGACGTAGAGCTTTGTTGATGTAACTTGAATAAAGACCTTCATTGTATCGGTCCACTGAGATATTAAGGCGCCGGATGGAATGTACGCCAATCTTTACCAAAGATTGCAGTCAAATTGCCTTCTGGCGCCTTGATATCTCAGTGGACCAATACAATGAAGGTCTTTATTCAAGTGACGTCAACAACTTGAAAAAAAACACCTTCATTCTATTGGTCCACTGAGATATCAAGGCGCCAGAAGGCAATTTGACTGCAATCTTTGGTAAAGATTGATGTACACTGCTAAACCTTTGTTACGATTCATGTGTTTATTGTATGCTGTTCTGCATGTGAACAAAACTCGAGTTACGTGTTGATTTAACCGACGTAACAGTTGTTGAACCGTTATATCAAATGGCACATTTCCAAATTGTATCCCGATTGAATCTTCCGAGACGGTGGCGAAATAACACACATATAACCGGACAAGGCCGCACACGGCGTTCGATTAGCAGTGCTACACCGCTAGCCATCAAACATATCACAAATGTACCATTGTTATTTATTTGTGAACTATGTTCTTCATAAGACCGTTTCAGCTCTACGTGTCACTAGTTCCGTACATAATAGGCACTGACGTCAGCTGAATCTGCCGATCACATGTTTTCCATAAGTTTCGCGCCAAGACACGGATATGTAATACGAACAGATTGGCCTCCATTAGTGAATACGCTACTAATCAGTTTGTTTGTAGACGTTATATAAAAGAAGATATATATATAGGTTTTACATGCGATGTAATCTAGATATCTATGAACAGTTATAACTTAACTGGACAGGGAAAATACCAGTAAATTACTGTAGTTTATATGGTCATGCATGGCATGGTGAAGTCTGAGAAAGGCACTAGAGGGGTGTGGCAGGGGTATGCACCTCAGTCCCACTTGTTTTTGAGGGCCAACGCCCACCAATGTTAAGAATGCACCTCATCCAATCCCATCTCCCACCTATTTTTTAGGCTAATCTACCACCAATGTTCAGGACCAACCTCCCACTTCCCACGTCCTGCCACACACCCGTCACACTAACGCATAATGGACGAGTCCATTGCGTCACACTTATAGCTGAAACTGCATTACAGCTACGTATGATAGCATGATAGATAATTCAGCTTACAGGCCCTAACGTTAAGTATAGAGATAGGTTGGGAGTGAAACACTTATAGCTGAAGCTGTATATCGATGTTGTACGCGACAATGTAAAATTAATAACACTTCCGTCGTCATCGCTCGGGCCATTCTGTATGCGATGACCCGTCGTGACGTCAATGATACACTAAATCTGAATCGGGCAGGTAACCATAACAGCACCCCTGTATTTGTATAGCCAGATTGAGTGTACGTAAAATAAATAAAAAAAAACAAATCACGGTAACAAAAGTTGCGTAATATACCCGTCTGTCTTGTCGCGACGTCGTGCACAGTCGGACAGTGTAACCTGGTCCGCAACTCAGCAAAACACAATAGCAGCAACGGACGGAAAACGGTTGATGCGTTTGATACCACAAGAGCCAAACAATACGTATTGGGGGGATACCGTTCCAACAAATAACGCTAGGATCGCTGCGGAGGGCACGCAGGTTGCAGGAACGTTTGTTGCACGCTGAGCAGCCGTGGAATGTGTGCTGACCCGGTTCCATACCCACGGTATACAAATCGTTGCTAGTCGTACAAACGCGAGTCTGTATGTATGTATGTATGTATGTATGTATGTATGTATGTATGCATGAATGCATGCATGTATATATGTATGTGTGTATGTGGGTATGTATGTATGTATGCATGTGTGTATGTATGTATGTATGTATGTATGTATGTATATATCTATGTATGCATCATATGATGTAGTATGTATGTATGTATGTATGTATGTATGTATGCATCATATGATGTATGATAACATATTTTATTAGGCATATTCATATTACAAAAAAAAACATTAGAAATAATATATATATATATATATATATATATATATATTATTTCTAATGTGTTTTTTTTAATATGAATATGCCTAATAAAATATGTTATCATACATCATATGATGCATACATACATACATACATACATACATACATACATACATACATACATGCATGCATGCATGCATACATACATGCATACATACATACATACATACATACATACATACATACATACATACATCTCGTCATGTAGCTGACATTTCTCCTGGTATAGTTTTGTGACGTTTTTTTTGGTTGTCAGTGCCACATGCCATCGCGACAAGTAGTGACACATATGTCGGACTTGTGGTAACTAACCACGGGGAATGTATGGGAATGAAGCGGGTGACTGGCGAAGCGTACGTGTTTGTGTTGATATCATTCACTCGTTCGGCGCCAGACAAAGGTGCGTCGGCGAGATAAGGTAAAGTGGAATGGTCGGCACTCCTTTTAAAACGTATCAGTGGATCACACACATCGCCAAACATAATACCATACCTGACAGACATTTGTTGTGGTAGTGGCAGAAGGCAATGTGATTGTAATCTTGTTTTGGCAACGAGTTACACGACAGCTGGAATTGTTTTGCCACCCATGTCGCCACCAGTATGTATGTGTTGAGGGTAGATGTGTGTGTGTGTGTGTGTGTGTGTGTGTGTGTGTGTGTGTGTGTGTGTGTGTGTGTGTGTGTGTGTGTGTGTGTGTGTGTGTGTGTGTGTGTGTGTGTGTGAGAGAGAGAGAGAGAGAGAGAGAGAGAGAGAGAGAGTGTGTGTGTGTGTGTGTGTGTGTGTGTGTGTGTGTGTGTGTGTGTGTGTGTGTGTGTGTGTGTGTGCGTGCGTGCGCGCGCGTGCGTGCGTGCGTGCGTGCGTGCGTGCGTGCGTGCATGTATGTGTGTGTTTGTTTTAACAAACAATCATTCAACGTTTTCATTGTTCTCATATATGCACGCAGGTAACACATGTCTCTTTGACATACGTTGACGGTCGAACAAAATCCGACACATCATTGCAAACCAAATAAATGAAAATCATCATGATGTGATGCTGTCTCGGATGGTCGGCTGTTATGGATCGCCACTGATGTGTGCGCTGTGCTGTTCTTGTCAATTCATATATCATTTTCCCGTCCAAGCCTTGATGTTGTATGACCCCTCTTTTACCCTCTACCATTCCTTACAATATTTCACATTGTATTCCTTCATGTCTAGTGATGTGAATAAAACATTACGTTGCCCCAAAATGACAGTAACTACTATGAATGTAAGAACGTTGTCCTACACCGATTTTAAACTGATCAGTCGCATGTCAATACATAATTAATGTGCATATTCGTTTATTTCTAGTAAATGTGTTATTTTTTTCCTCTGCTGCAGACTAGTGTTTCTTTTCAGTGTAACCGATGAGATAAAATCAAACACTGCTCATGCGATACTTATAAAAACATGCCAAACAAAATTTGTCATGTACTGATTATTTTATTGGAGGCACTCGCAGGCTGTGCAATTCGTTCAGCGACGTAACCTGTTCTTGTGACTCTCAAGTATATACTTGAGAATCAGTATGTAAATGTCATTGTGCTGCGTTGTGCCGCCATTTAATAGACTACGAAGACTTAGTCTTCGTGCAACGCCGGATGGACATACACTAACACAATAGTGAATAATGAGTATATACAAACTATCTTCTGTGTTTGTCTCCCAATCAACTGTCAACACAATTAATGCTGGATTGCGTTTTAGTGTGCCACCATGCAATGTTCTGTTCGACGATAGTGATCTCGCCCACCCCTTCCCCGACGACTTTAGGTGCACGTAATGTATATTGCTGTCGGCTATCTGTTGTCAAAGTGAAGAGATTTGATCTTATGTGTAACCATAATACATCAAAAGACTCACCCAGGTTACATTGCTTCGACCACCATCCTCATAGTTCATCTAGGTTTACGACCATATCAGTTGACAATAGCGTAAACGTACTGGCTAGAATTAATTAATTGCACGACGATCTAAGGACAATTAAAAACGGTGGGTATATATTTATGTGCGTGGGTGCGTGCGCAAGCGCGCGTGTTTGTTTGTTTGTGTGCGTGTGTGTGCATGCGTGGTTGCCTGCGTGTGTACGTGCATACGTATGTAGGTATGTACGTACGTACGTACGTATGTACTAATGTACGTGCGTATGTATATATATATATATATATGTGTGTGTGTGTGTGTGTGCGTGTGTGCGTGTATGTGTGTGTGTGTGTGTGTGTGTGTGTGTGTGTGTGTGTGTGCGTGCGTGCGTGTGTGTATGTATATATGTACGTGCGTGCGTGCGTGCGTGCGTGCGTGCGTGCGTGCGTGCGTGTGTGTGTATGTACGTACTAGGTTCTTGATGTCGTTTGTACGTACGATTGTGCTTGTTTATTTATCTGTCCAGCTATATACCTATTTCAGTGTTTTCCTTTTTGGTCATAAGAGGCAGTTCCAAGGTACATTAAATAAACAAAAGTAATGATGTTACAAATAATATTGTTTTAGAAAACTATTTCATCAATGGCAATTAAATTTTCAATGAACTGACAAGGTACAAAAAACATAAGTAAGATATTAACATAGTCCTATTTTGTGGAGTCCGGCCAGTAGTAGAATGAATTCAAATGGACACTTTCTCGCACCTGTCCAAACGACCTTATTTATGTGACTGTCGAGACTGAGGCAGACTGATGTCACCTGTGTTAACAAGTTGGCCACCGCGTGACAATTACTTGTCTAGGCAAACAGACATGTGATCACCGCGCAGGCGCGCCTCTGCTACTTGGAGTTGACCTTTAAAATAT
This sequence comes from Lamellibrachia satsuma, assembly GCA_033239005.1. Classification (NCBI taxonomy): domain Eukaryota; kingdom Metazoa; phylum Annelida; class Polychaeta; order Sabellida; family Siboglinidae; genus Lamellibrachia; species Lamellibrachia satsuma. The sequence goes on from BSQZ01000039.1 coordinate 5,423,770, forward strand.
AACGGGTAAAAACCATTCAAATAATGCAGTATTTTTCTTCTCTCCGCTGGAACGGTTACCCGCCCAGCAAGAAACGATTAGTCACTCCCTGTCGCCTAGCTGTAGTTATAGCCATACGATTGCGACATAATTTTAATTTATTGCGCATAAAGAAAAAAACAGACCCGACGTGTAATGTTGTATCATATCGTGCGCGTGTAGCACTTGCTCAGTGTTTTAGTTCTATAGACAGTTAGTGTGCGCTTGCGTGAGTGCGTGCATGTGTGACTGAACCATAACAAACTTAAGGAAGGAAAAGGATGGAACAGTTGTTGAGTAAACCATTTTATTTAAGTTATTAATGTATTGTTTGTACCAGCTGTAAACCGACAGGCGATATTGAAGATTTAACAAGATTTGCCATCCACGCCAAAGGCCCAGATGGCAAGTGGACAAGGAAGCCATTGGCTTACCGAGAGTCCATCAGTGTTCATCTACATGTAACCCGCCCTCCTGAGATATGTGTCAACCTTGTTTTTAAACATATTCACGCTGCTAGCAGTTACACCATCTGTAGACAATGTGTTCCATTCATTTATTGTCCTCTGTGAGAACGAGTACTTCCTGATATTAAATATACACTGATCCTTTACTAATATTACCTCATATCCTCTAGTTGAACTATCTTTCTTGAGTGAGAAAACATATTCCTATCAATATTTTCATGCCCATTCATTATCTTAAAAACTTCAATCTGATCTCCTCTTAACCTCCTTGTCTCTAGAGTTGTTAAAACACATTCTTTCAGGCGTTCTTCATGACTAAGGTCTCTCAGTTCTGTCATAATATTAGTTGCTCTCCTCTGTATTTGTTCAAGCGTATCAATATCCTTCTTGCGATATGGTCTCCAAGCTTGTATACAGTATTCTAAATGAAGTCTAACTATTGTTTTATACATAGATATAATTAATTTTTTCCCTTGTATGTTATGTTTCTCCTAATCAACCCAATAATGTGCTTATCCTTTGAAGCTGCAATACCACACTGTTCTGAAACTTTCATATCAGCACTTACTTTTATTCCTTTTCTTTTACAGTAGTACCTAGAACAGTATCTCCCATATTAAAGTTTATATCCAAGTCCTGTGTCCTGTGTGTAGGTATTTACAGTTCCCAAAATTGAATAACATCTGCCATTTTTCAAACCATTTAACTAATTTGTCTAGATCGTTTTGTAAATGTTGTTTATCACCATCAGTGTTAACCTTTCTAAACACATTTGTGTTATCCACAAATGTCAGTACGTTGCTTGTTATATTGTCGTCCAAGTCATTGATGGTCTTTAATTAAACTTACTGGTTTGTAATTCTCCGACTTATTTCTCGAATCCTTTTTAAATAATGGTATGATGTTTGCTTCTTTCCATTCAAAAGGAACAACTCCCTATTTTAATGACAAGTTGAATCTTGCAATTTGTACGCTGATTTGTTCTACTGTTTCCATTGGTAGTTTTGGAGGACTTCCATCCACCCGGGTGATTTATTACCCTTCATTGCCCTTAAAAGGTTATGCACTATCAGAGAGGCATTCGCAACTCGACTTCACAAACTTATTGTGTGGCTCGCCAGATCTAATTTAGGAACTGGATATGAGTAATCGGTGTCGCGTCGTCCGTATGAATGCTACCACGTGACATGTACCATGACATGTACCATGACGTGTACCATGACATGTACCATGACATGTACCATGACGTGTACCATGACATGTACCATGACGTGTACCATGACGTGTACCATGACGTGTACCATGACATGTACCATGACATGTACCATGACATGTACCATGAGCGTATAACGCAAAGTTGGGCGTTTGCGGAGATAGTCGTGACATGTCCTCCGTTAGTTCGTAAATACACCGGTTCCCATTATATACAGCTCACTTTTCCGATAGTTATTTTGAGAACTACACGTATCCTTAGCCAAGTCGTGTGTGGGTTTCTTGAACACTGCTGCGATAATGAATAGGTATTGGATTTCGCAATCACCGCGATAAGATCGCGCATACTACGCCCAACCAACGGCACACAAAGACGCTGCAAGAACCACTGGTGCTGTGAACCGCGTACACTCGCGATGTTATCAGTCCAACCTCCGACTTGTTTAGTGCAGACATGTGTATGTACGACGTGATTTCTACGTTCCAACGACTCTTTGGGTACTTCATTTCCAGACATGTGTATGTACGACGTGATTTCTACGTTCCCACGTCTCCTTGGATACTTAATTTCCAGACATGTGTATGTACGACGTGATTTCTACGTTCCAACGTCTCCTTGGGTACTTCATTTCCAAGGAATGAACTGGTACTCGTCTGTGTAGTGGAGACAACAATATATTATAGGTATACATATACACAATGTTGTGTTTAATATATAACTATATATCCACATGCCTAGTTTTTATTGCCTACATGCATAAATGCATGCATACATAATTACGTACCTATGTGCATACATACACACATACATACATACATACATACATACATACATACATACATACATACATACATACATACATACATACAGACATACATACATACATCCATACATACATACATACATGCATGCATGCATGCATGCATACACATACATACATACATACATACATACATACATACATACAAATATACAAACATGCATACATACATACATACATACATACATACATACATACATACATACATACATTGTTTTTTTATATAATTATGATGCCTAACCTGATAATTAAACAATGTTCTTTTGCGAGTAGCTACTCGCGTCGAACAAGTGCTCGATCAGCTGGTACGGACAACATTCTACGAATTCCCTTGTCTGTGATTGGGCAAAATTGTTCAATTTAAATTCAGGTGGCGCCGTCTACTGATTAAGTAACTCATACATATTGAAATAATGATATGGCTATGGGTGCATTCCTCGGCGTCTTTGCACTGAAGAATGTCGACGATTACTCGGCTGGGATCTGACCCCTAAACTAATACTGTCTAGTTGATGCAGTAGTGCGTAAGTTATAATATGAAATTCCAACAAAAGTGCTCATTTTGCTGTATACCTCGCAAGCTGTTTACAATATTGAACGATAAAACGACGTAGCTGCTTGGATATAAATTTCTTTATTCGCACCTTATCTTCTGATATCTTATGCGAAAACTAAAATGTTCGGTGCCGTGTCTCGCGTCGTCTAGGCTGGCGCTCACGACATTACCAATAAGTGTTAGCCAGTGGTCCAAACTTCAGCGTAATAGACGCGGCCTGTGGAGTCGTAGACGAGGCTTTTTGCCCCGCGCTGTTGCACCTGAATACTTTTTGCCCTGCAGTAAATCACGATCGCATTGCTTGCTCGTGAATCACTAGGGGTTTTGTAGTTCGCGTGTCGGTATGTCGCCTCACACCGTCCGCTTACAGAAAACTTACATTCGACCGCAGTTAAAAAACAAACTACGAATCTAGCATTAAACAATCGTGTGTGTGTGCGTGCGTGCGTGTGTGCGCGCGGGTGCGCGTGCGTGCGTGTGTGCATGTTATGCATATGTTCAATCTGTAGTTGTTGCAATCATATAGGTTACATTTCTTTTGGTATCCTCTCACTGATTCTTTTCTTCCATTGAGCCAGTTGACTTTTACAGTTCGAACAAATCAGAATGGAATCGTGTTCCGCTTCACGACATTGTAATTCAATTAAGCTATTAACGTAGTCGTCTTCGTCAGATGCGTGTTCTTCGCGGTATGTTTTGTATAGCGAATCACGCATTCTCATAGAAGACGAAAAACAATTAACTCACTGTGTAGATGCTAGCTAGCAATGTGAATATGTTTGAAAACAGAATTGAAGTATATTGAAATTTAATGGATTTTCGGTAATTCGTTGGCGTCCGTGTCCACGAAACCGCACAATACTGTGTCAACTTGTTAACATATACATGCGTTTTACAAAAGCAACAGTGAAAGTTCCAGGTTCAGATGATTGTATAACACGTGGTTAATTTGCCATCAAGTCATGTTAATACTTGTTTGTTTAACCATAAGTGTCTACCCGCGTGTGTAAAAGACGTTTGTCATGCTTAATTTTCATAAATCATGTTTACATATATTGTATAACCTGTGGTTGCTTTACTTTCAATGTACAGCGTCAAACTGCGATCTAGTGACGTCAGATCCCCTGCCATGCATAGATGAGCTCTATTCAACATGATATGTGTGTTGCCATCAACACGCTCTTGTCTTGCCAGCTGTTTGTCTAGGCAACTTCCTAATGTGATCCCTCCCTCCCTCCCTCCCCCTCCCTCCCTCCCTCCCTCCCTCCCTCCCTCCCTCCCTCCCTCCCTCCCTCCCTCCCTCCCTCCCTCTCTGTCTCTCTCTCGCTTTGTCTCTCTCTCTCTCTCTCTCTCTCTCTCTCTCTCTCTCTCTCTCTCTCTCTCTCTCTCTCTCTCTCTCTCTCTCTCTCTCTCTCTCTCTCTCTCTCTCTCTCTCTCTCTCTCTCTCTCTCTCTCTCTCTCTCTCTCTCTCTCTCTACTAGTCACAGCATTACTTCCTCGTCGAAATGTACTCTTTAAGAGTTATTGTTCAGTATTGCAGTAAGCCTTTACACTCAAGAAAGATTATGAGAAACGTATACACGTATTTGAGATGTGGGTATGGCGCAGAATGATCAGGAGAAGCTGGGTAAAGATAATGACCAACAACTGGGTCAGAGATAAAGTAGGGGTTAAGGGAGAAGAAGGTCTGCTATGCTGCATTAAGGGAAGAACCAGATAGTCTGGCACTTACCAACACATAAGGAGAACTACCTGGAAAAACCGAAGAGGCAGAATAAAATAGGATGGATTTTATCAAAAGCTTTGGTGGACTCGAAAGTGGCTAGAGAGATTGCAAGGAGACACCATCGGCTTAACTGAGGCTATGACTACACAAGAAGAAGTAACATCGCATGTGGCCAAATCGGCAAAAAATGCTCTGCCTGGTGCTGCATAGGGTGGCGTCAGTCTCCCTTGTTCGTCACTACAGGCAACGTAGTTGATTCAGCAAAACCATTATGACGTCAGTGGTTCTGGTGGTTTCCTTACAGGGGTCACAAAACCATTATGACGTCAGTGGTTCTGTTGGTTTCCTTACAGGGTCACAAGGACTATTAATTCCGTAAGATGCTGCTCTTCACACAGTGACACCGTTAGATCTACCAGCCGTGACAGTTAAATGTCTAATTTCTTTAATGGCCCGATAGTATGTGCCTAAAGGTTATTTCAGTTATTTTAATTTTATATCAATACCGTTAAGATAATACATTCAACGTTTCGTTTGCATGTGCCTACCAAATGCAAGTGTGACATCTGCCAACCTTCCGCGTGTCTCGTACGTGACAAACCAACAATAATGAATCTCTTTGTCCACATTTGTCAACAAGTGTGTAAAATACATCAATCAGACTCAACTGTCATATTTTATATCCCCATGTATGATACCAGTAATGTTTTATTTCCTCATATGTATTACATATCAGTTATGTTTGAATTCTTCAAAGGTATTACATATAACCCATACCCATGCGTGCATATGAACATTTATACAAATTCTCCGTTGTATTTCGCTAGTCTCACTTAATGATCACAGCCGGCATCCACGGTTAATTCCCGCTGAGTTATAGTAAACACACTGATGACTGTGTATGTCAAGGCAGCTAGACCTAATCGAGCACATTAAATACTTGCAATGTGCTCGCTCTAAACGTGGCTCGACCGACGGCGATTGTGTACAGATGTCATGCGCGCCGAACTCTCTGCCTCGGTACAAATACATTGACCTTAATAATACTGACCGTTGTGCTACATAATTGATGTTATGCGATGTGGCCAACTGAACCACATCGACACATTGAACACTCGCGAGTTATGTTCGATTAACCATAACCTGCACAGTCAGGTCTAATGCGTCGCGACAACTGAACCATATCGCCTTTGTGACAGCTCGCGTATCCGTGTCCAAAAGCGCATAAAATATTAGTCGCCACTCTGACAGCTCGCGTATCATGACCACGACCACACAAATGTTAGTAGGCAAATGTTAGTAGGATGACAGCAAGCACTACTTTTGCAGAGGAGATTGCATGTCTATGTGCGTCTCCTCGAATATACCATTGGTCGAGAGAAACTGTATCCTAGTACAGAACACTGATTATGTGATGATTTTCGAACGTCTGACGATTGAATCTAAGCGCACTTTCAGTCACTGCATAATTAATGTGAAAAATAGCTGTCTCTATCAATCGGGCGTTTCGGTTGGCGGGATGCACGTGACACGGTAGGTACAGTGACATAGCTCTTGGCTCTCAGGCAAGAGGACTGCAGTTCAACTCTTCCCAAAGAAGTTCGAAGCCTGTGCAATATCGTCCACTCAATGTTGCCGCAGTTCAGTCGTAGAAAATAAATATGCCTTACATTATATAGAAGTGTGCAATATAATAATTGTTTTCACAATTATCATAGTGTGACTAAATGTTTTCCAAAAAGTTCGAGTAAACACGGCGATGTGTGATAGGCATGAGAGCAGTCATAAGGATCAGTACCGTAAAATACAGCAACATCCATTTGCCGTCGTGCATTTATATAGGTAATAAGAGTAATATTATTTTTAAAACAGCTTTTCCAAAATTGCTAACATCTGGCTGTCACGTGGAGGCATTTGCACGCAGCCAGTCATATCGAACTCGTCCCTTTGTTTGCTCGTGCACCGACTCCCTGAATAATGCATCACTACGCTCCCTACGGCAATCGTCGTCCATTTCGCAACACCTGTTTGAAACCGTGCAGTCGAACAGGACCAGACCATCGATGTCACACCACTGTCTGCTTGCCGTCACGCAAGCCAAAATTCCTGTATTAACTTTGAGAAGACGTTAGTTTCTTCGGAAACATAAATTAGAACATGGTTGCTATAGAAGTCGCCATTTTTTCGTCGCCTCTGTGGGTCGATGTGACAAAAGAGTTAGCCAAGGTGCAATGTAGAGGTCGTATATTCAGTGAAATTCGGTCAACTATGCAGGCTTAGAAAAACCTACTAAGTATGCAGCATATCTCAGAAGCACAACAATGAGACTGGTGGGACCCGGTGCTGTCGCTCAACTAGCCTTTGATGGTGGTGGAAGCTCAAACAATGTATTTTTGGAACCCAGCCAACACAATAGTTTTAGCCCGTCGGCAAGTTTTAAAGATAAGGTTCTACCCTTCTCACAGTAAATGACCCGTGCAGTATGCGGGCGGTTTCACATTGCCATGCTACGTACATTTTGGCGCCGAGACATGAGAAAGTTAGACATTGTGGCGGTCTAAATAAACTGTGCCGACTGGGATTCTTGTTGTTATCAGGTCAAAGGTGCGTGTGTGCGTGTGGTTATATATTAACCATACATTATGCATATTCGACTTTATGTTATGCATTGGTGACTAGATCATCGGCTCTGATGCAATAAACATGATCATGATGCCATTTAGTACAGCAGTATCAGTTCTTAGTGAAGCATGATCATTTCCTATTGACATTTACGTACTGACGTCGTGTGAAAAGTGGTGGGTGATCATTTCCGCCATGGAGGTGACGAAGTGGTGTCGATGTGATAGTATTACACCTATTGTCACGCACTCTTCTCACCTTATAATAAAGAACCATCACCAGTGACATATAAATAGCATGTCCTCGCTCGCTCCCGGCACTCCGTCTGATTAGACAACTGGCCGAGCTGCCAGGCGTTACACGGGAGTAAACGCAGCCCCTGCAACAGCTTATGACTGGGTATAGCAACCATCGCCATGGGCCACCGGACAGGCTTACAGTCAGCCCCATACATGCGAAACTGACAGACATATGAGGGAAGATACCTACGTACAGACAGATAGAATCACACAAACTATTAAGACGAATTTTACTACTTAGAATAATACGTACACAGCACGCCAGGTGGACTGAACATGCTTACACAACTCTTACTTATAACATGCTTACACAAATCTTACTTATAACATGCTTACACAAATCTTACTTATAACATGCTTACACAAATCTTACTTATAACATGCTTACACAAATCTTACTTATAACATGCTTACACAAATCTTACTTATAACATGCTTACACAAATCTTACTTATAACATGCTTACACAAATCTTACTTATAACATGCTTACACAAATCTTACTTATAACATGCTTACACAAATCTTACTTATAACATGCTTACACAAATCTTACTTATAACATGCTTACACAACTCTTACTTATAACATGCTTACATAAATCTTACTTATAACATGCTTACATAAATCTTACTTATAACATGCTTACACAAATCTTACTTATAACATGCTTACACAAATCTTACTTATAACATGCTTACACAAATCTTACTTATAACATGCTTACAGAAATCTTACTTATAACATGCTTACAGAAATCTTACTTATAACATGCTTACAGAAATCTTACTTATAACATGCTTACACAAATCTTACTTATAACATGCTTACACAAATCTTACTTATAACATGCTTACACAACTCTTACTTATAACATGCTTACATAAATCTTACTTATAACATGCTTACACAAATCTTACTTATAACATGCTTACACAAATCTTACTTATAACATGCTTACACAAATCTTACTTATAACATGCTTACACAGATCTTACTTATAACATGCTTACACAAATCTTACTTATAACATGCTTACACAAATCTTACTTACAACATGCTTACACAAATCTTACTTATAACATGCTTACACAAATCTTACTTATAACATGGAAACCATTTTGCAAAGCGTCCACCTGATATATGCAGCTTGTTTTCTTGGATGATAAACTTGTTAAACTTTCTAAAAGCCTAATTTATCTCGGAATGTATATTAAGGTATTTACACACCTCGAAGGTAGGTGTCTATGTTGCGAATGATACGTCTGCCTACGGCTATAACTACAATGGCATGCGCGACTCTGAACTCGAACGGTCAATGCAAATCTAACCTTCAGATCATTTCTAAATCGAACCGTCGACGAACCGTGGCGCCACACAGTGGACAAAAAACAGCATTTCTTCTGTGACCACATATTGTTCATCTGTCACATAGGAGCAGAGGAAATCTTCGTCGCTGAAGTTGAATGGACAGTGGAAGCCAGCAATGATATTTTTCGGGGTGAAGGCCAGCGGGAAGGCATTGCCTACTATCTGAGCGACATCATGGATGACAAAAATGGTTGATCATAAAAGCATTGGCAGCTTGTTTGTAGAAGGCCTAGAAAGGGCCATACACAGATCGATCAAGGTTGCACTTTACGACTGCAGTGTTGTGGAAGAGTCAGTATAACCACACCATCGTTCTTAGCAAGTTCAATGGTTGGGTGTCATATTTGTCCAGTATAAGCAAAACAGGACGCTCCTTTGAAAATTTGGTCGACTTGTTAAAGTGTTGCATGAATACGGTGATGTTCTTTGTGGTCATCCATCCCGTCTGATGGGCAGCTCCAACAGTCCTTGGAGGCGCACCATGCAAAATTGAATCTTTGAAGTGCACACTACGAAATACCATAAATGGTGGAACCGAATTTCCAGCTGCATTGATTGCACCCAGCATTGTTACCAAAGTCCCTCTCTCCCCTGAGGTAATCTTGCCAATTAGCTTCTCACTTTTGCACACGATCATTTAATGTTTCCAACTTTCTGGACTGTAGAGCACCCATTTTCACCGGCACTGTATAAATCATATAATTTGGACCGAAGTTATGCCTCTCCAGGGCCATCTGCAAGTTTTCCAAGAAATCCTTCTCATTCTTCTTGTTGAAACTCGTTGCCCGCGATAGACTCGTCGCTTCAGGACGACGTAGTGGAAGGTTTGGGAAGCGTTTCATGTACCCTGCAAACCAATCTTCTCCTGCCAAGCAATTTGTGGTCCACGATTCAGGAAATGTTTTTTAATTTCTAACAACAAATTCATACGCCAGCAGCGAATTCTTTTCGTGTCTGTCCGTATTGGATTTTCTCTGCTTTGATGAGGTATTTGATGAGGTATTCCTGTCTCTTCATAGTGAGTGAAAACCTGGCGGCTGTTGTACTTTGGTGAATACGCCATCGAGTCTTTTTTTGATGAGGTATTTGATGAGGTATTTGATGAGGTATTCCTGTTTCTTCATAGTGAGTGAAAACCTGGCGGCTGTTGTACTTTTTTGTGAATACGCCAAAGAGTCTTTTTATCAGCATATCGTGCCTTTTCCACATATCAACGTAGAGTTGAGAACTTGATATTGGTTTTGCAAACGATTCGAATACTTTTTTCTTCATTGATCACCTTTTGAACAACCTCTTTCATTTTCTCATTGTCGGTATTCCCAATTTTTCGTTTTGCTTGTTTTCTGTTGCGTACCATTCTGTGTGGTCACTGAACTAATAGATAAAGCAATGTCCATTATCTAGGTAGAGGTATAAACATCTGTGACGCAGCAGGGCACACTCGGGCGTAAGTCGGAAACATCACAAATTCAGATTTCAGCATTTCCTGAAAGTGTATTAATTTATGAACAACATAAAAAACAGAATTTCATTAACTGAAACGGTTTTGATTATATGTACATTTGAAATTATATTTTGACAAGAAATAAACCAAACTAAATCAACATGAAAACGATACAATACCTTGGTGCCACGGAATTGAGCGAGGCATAACGTTAGGACATGGAACTATAGAAAACACTGATTTATGAACTTATGAACTTGGTGTATTATAGCAGTCGTAGTTTCTTTTAAAACTACGTGATGGGGCGTGTCAATGCGCATAACAACAGTGAGTAGGCATTGTTTACAACAAAGAGTACCACATTAGTTTTGACAGTATGTTCATAAAATATACAAATAAACTAAAAATCTAAATGGAAACATTTAAGTTTGTGGGAGTGTTAATTAAACTACAGTAAAGCTGGTTTGAGTGAAATGCATTCTCTAATGCACAACTCTGGCCCACCTCCTGCTAAATAGGCTTGTTCCAACCTTTGCCGAAGAAATCTTTCAAGAGAGCCAATGTGGATTATGTGCCAACCGAGGCGCAGTAAATATGGTCTTCGCTGTGCAACAGATCCAAGAAAAGAACAAAAGTGCAGAGAGAAAACACGAGTCTCCGTGCTGCTTTTATTGATACCACGAAGGCCTTTGATAACGTTAGATTCAGCGGCTTGAAGACAATTCTTATTAGACCTGGATGTCCCCCAAGGTTCACCAGTAACCTCCAACAGCTGCACCAAAGACAACAGGGCAAGGGAAATGCAAGCACGCCCTTTCTGACACATTTCCAGCCTGAAATGTTTTTATTTCTTGCACAACTTCAAAGGCCCGTCATAACGGTATTTTTGGGGGCGTCGTCTGAATGCATCGCCCCCTATCGCGTAAGTCGTCTCTTGCTTTGTCACGACCCTATTCATTCAGATAATTTGTGTTTTCAAACGCTACCGCAGAAAGGCGAAAGGCATTTTTGGCCTAAATTATCAACCCCGTTCCGTCTCTTCGTTAAAAAAACTCCATGTGGCGGCAAAACTGGTGTTGGGCAAACACATACAATTAATCAGTGCATTCTAATTCGTGTGAGGTAGGGAGAGAAAGAGAGAGACAAGCAGACAGGCAAATAAAGAAGAGAGAGAGAGAGAGAGAGAGACAGAGAGAGAGAGAGAGACAGAGAGAGAGAGACAGAGACAGAGACAGAGACAGAGAGACAGAGAGACAGAGAGAGAGAGAGAGAGAGAGAGAGAGAGAGAGAGAGAGAGAGAGAGAGAGAGAGAGAGAGAGAGAGAGAGACAGAGAGAGAGAGAGAGAGAGAGAGAGAGAGAGAGAGAGAGAGAGAGAGAGAGAGAGAGAGAGAGAGAGAGAGAGACAGAGAGAGAGAGAGAGAGAGAGAGAGAGAGAGAGAGAGAGAGAGAGAGAGAGAGAGAGAGAGAGAGAGAGAGAGAGAGAGAGAGAGAGAGAGAGAGACAGAGACACAGAGACAGAGAGAGAGAGAGAGAGAGAGAGAGAGAGAGAGAGAGAGAGAGAGAGAGAGAGAGAGAGAGAGAGAGAGAGAGAGAGAGAGAGAGAGAGAGAGAGAGAGAGAGAGAGAGAGAGAGAGAGAGAGAGAGAGAGAGAGAGAGAGAGAGAGAGAGAGAGAGAGAGAGAGAGAGAGAGAGAGAGAGAGAGAGAGAGAGAGAGAGAGAGAGAGAGAGAGAGAGAGAGAGAGAGAGAGACAGAGAGAGAGAGAGAGAGAGAGAGAGAGAGAGAGAGAGAGAGAGAGAGAGAGAGAGAGAGAGAGAGAGGGAGAGAGAGAGAGAGAGCTAGTGCGACATACAGCGAAAGATAGTGACAGGTAGAGAGGGCGCGAAGAGAGGGAGATGGGTAGGAGGGAAGGGGATATTTTTTGTGGTGTTGCTCTGTCTGATGTCGAAATGTTGTGGATTTAATGTTTAATTTATGTTGATGTTTAGGTACAAGTGTACTGTTTACAATCCTCTGCCAGTGTTAAGTCGCCTTTAACGGCTGATGACAGAAATCACCAAAGATGGAAACAGAGGCATCAGATGGATACTTACCTCAATCTTGGAAGGCCTGGATTATGCAGATGACATCGGACTGCTGTCTAGCAGGCACAAAGACATGCAAGAAATGATGCACAAACTCACAACAACAGCACCACAGATCGGGTTAAAGCTCAACACAGCAAAAACCAAACTGATGAGGAATAACTACAAGACAGATAACCCCATTACCATAACCAACAGTGATGCTTTGGAAGACGTTCAGGACTTTGCATACCTGGGAAGGAAATTCATAACAGATGGAGACTATGCAAAAGATAACACGGCTAGAATCAAAAAGGCAAGCCAGACTTTCGCTATGTTGAAGCCTATCTGGAAACCCAAGCAACTGAGATTAGAAACAAAACTGAGATTGTACAATAGTAATGTTCTCAGCGTACTTTACGGCTCCGAGTGCTGGAAACTGACAGCCAAGCTTGCATACAAGCTTGATGCCTTCCAAAGCAGGTGTCTACTGAAAATTCTATCCTATCAATTACAAATATTTATTTATGTCGTAGGTTATCCCGTGACTCACGAGCGCCTACATAAATAGTACAAATAACTTAAATATGTAAGCTGTTCACGTGCACTGTTAGATACTCATATGGACATGACACGTGACCTTTGACTGAGAAACAATTGTTGGAACAAATTGTCAGAGACATAACATAACAATGCTAACGTGTTACACGCACCGCATATACTACGTTAGTAGCCTATTGCAAAAATCAATAAAAGCTGAGGAAAAGCGAATTTCTCCATAATCTGCAACCACATATTCGTCTGCAAACATAAATTCAGTTTTTGCAAAAAATAATTGTCCGATTCGTGTTTATAACGCAGTTAGATGACTGCCATATTGGACCTACTCGGCGATCACATCAACACAGTTTTGTACCAAACTTCAAATTTGCCGAACTCCACTAGCGCGTCAGTGACACGGATCGACTTACCAGCGTTAATGGTATGAAAGTGTTTGATGTTGACACACCTGCAGTACACAACAGGACTAACCGCATGTGAATGATTTATGCGACAATTAAAGGCGTAACCTTTTCCGACTCGTCGGCTTTGCACAGCCACAGTGTTGGAAATGTTGAAAGGGTTCTCCTGTCACATACACGCCCACCTGTAGCATAATGACAGTGTCTTTGGAAATGGGTAGACACGGGTGGTCGTTTGAAGCTATCAGTGCGTTATTGTGCCCAGGTGGCGCATTCCGTAATTTGTTTACCTGTACACTAACGTCATCATTCAGTGTTATGCCTTGCTCAAAAAAGGAACATGCTTGACAAGCTACGAACGTGGAACGTTTGCTGAAACACTCACAATAAAAGAACAATAATGCTATTCATCCTCATCGTCAACATTATCGTTATTATTATTATTATCATTATCATTATCATTAATGTTAGTATTATTATTAGTAGTAATAGTAGTAGCAATAGTAGTAGTTGTTGTAGTAGCAGTAGTAGTAGTAGTAGTAGTAGTAGTAGTAGTAGTATCATCATTATTATTGTCGTCATTATCGTCATTATTGTTAGTATTATTATCATCACCGTCGTCATTATCGTCATTACCAACAACTAGCCGACGACTAACAAAATTGTATTCCTTGCCAATAGGAATTTACATTATTCACAATATGGGACGCCGGAGAAATTCATCCTACCTTTCCTGCGTATGGCTAAATCCCCTGCTCATTCCTTTTCTCCCATCTGTTTTTGGGGCCAACCATTTTTTGAGAATCCACCTCCCGCCATTCACACCTTCCACCATTTTTTTGAGAGGCCACCTCCCGCCATTCAAACCTCCCACCATTTTTTTGAGAGTCCACCTCCCGCCATTCAAACCTCCCACCATGTTTTGAGATTCCTCCTCCCAGCATTCCCATCTCCCACCATTTTTTTTAGATTACGCTTCCCGCCAATCCCACCTCCCACCTTTTTTTGAGATTACACCTCCCGCCATTCCCACCTCCCATCATTTTTGAGAGTCTACCTCCCACCTCGTGCTAATCCCACCTCCAACCAATTTTTTAGGCCAACCTATCAAATCCCAGCAACTCGAGGGACAACCTCCCATCTCCCACTTCCTGCCACACTCCCACAATAGACGAAACTACTGCGTACGATATTATCAAAACACCGAGTATCCATCCAGGTTTCTTAACTACTCACAACTGTGATTTATCTGGATGGCGTCGGTCAAACGGATATATTGTAATCAATATTCCGTTGACTAAATAAGACCAGTAAACTGACTATCTAAGAATACCCCAAGCAAATGGTAGAATCAATATTCCTTTGACTAGATGAGACGGATTTGTATTGTCGATTGAGTGTGTGTAAAATAGAATCACGGTGTGTTTGATGGCCTTTTACCGGACGTTTCGATAACATCATGTGACATGTATTCTTTTGTCCACTGTACTATCGGGTTTAAAACGTTTAGCCACTTCGCTCATGCTTTTAAACATCGTTTCCTTAGGGGACGTTCATAATGATGCGATGTGCTCCTATTCGTACAAGGCGTACTAAAGGGGAAGGTTTCAAGGCCCGCGTGCTTATCTATTTTTATGTCGGCCGCATGAAAAATATGACCAATGTAGCGTCATGTAGCGCCACGCGGTGGACTGTTAAAGAACTACTACTGCTTGTTTTACATTGTGCAACCGTTCACGGCGCGGTGGTGTAACACAGTCCTACATCTTGGAAATGCGCCTTTCTGAGATCTGTGTTAATTTTGTTTGACGCTGCTAGCGTTTACAGTACTGGTTATAAAGCAATATGTTAAGCTTCCCAAGCGTTCACACGTCGTGGTTAAATAAAAAACAATCCAGTCATAGTCGTCAGCACTCAGTTCGCTGGCTGAGTCATCGGTACGAGCCGCTCGAGCGCTGTTACAGTTGTAACAACTTGCCCCCAATACAACTATAACAACTTGCCCCACTAAAAATATACCAACTTGCCCCAATACAACTGTAACAACTTCCCCCCCCCCAAAAAAAAGTGTTGCACTTCAACGCACGTTGACGATAAGAATAACCTCTTATACTATACCGTAGACATGTTTCAAGTTTCATTCACGAAACAAAAAAGTGGTTACGTGAGATGTTATTATGTGGACAAACCAGAACAGGTTTAGGTGGTTAAAATAATAAATTTTTGGACACACCTTAATTTCGTCTTCTTAATTCCCGATTTTTGGACAGCATGTCTGCTGGTGGACTTTCAATCAAATACTGTCGATGGTATCTCTATATGTGTGCTATGTTTTCGCAAAACGACTCTGTGGCAACTAGCCCCTGTACACAACTAGCCCCCGGTCTCCCCTAGGGGTTTGAGAATTAGTACGCTTGGTACAAACAAGGACAACTGTTAACGGCCCCTTGGGGAATATAGTTATTCATTATTCAAAGCGCCTGTGAAATGGTGCGCAGATGAACACAATGATACGCTATCGTTGCGGATACCCGTTGCACCGGTTCACACCTATGTGACAGACTTGGATAACACAATTACGATTTAAAAAATAACTGAGATAATCGACTAGAAGCACATGCTTACGCTTATTGATCTAACATTACCATTTTAAAGCGATGACATCATACAGAAAATGTCGAATGATTTACAATGAATTAGTAAAATTTTATTGTTATCGTGCTTGTAAAAAATACGTTTAACCGCAAATGTTGTTTGCATTAAGACATATTAATAGTTTACGACTGGGTGTACATTGCGGAATTGTAATGAAACTGAACATTACTATCATTGTGATGTCACATTTTACTTATTCTTTAAACCGTTTCCGCCAATGTCATAAATTCTGCCCATTACACATTCCAAGGACGACGGTACGTATCTCAAATTCCAGTGCCCCGCTGCCAAATCGGAGCAAGCATCTTGTTATTAACGGCAGCAACTCTGAATGTTTCGCTGTGCCGCTGTTCACCAACCATACCGTGGCAAATGTTGCTATTTGTGGCGATAACTGCCAGACGTGTCGCATTGCCTTGACACGTGAGAACACAGGTCTATAAATGTCGGCCATAACTTACTTTAAGTACAACACATCGCCCATTGTAACGACACAGACTGTGTGTCCCTTCGTACGGCTTCTATTGACACTGACCCCACTCACGGCGCTTTGAAGATATAAATAATTAAACTAACTTAAACATAACTACTAAGGTCCCTCAATCACCCCCTCTTTCATGCCCGTCCCCGGGGGGCTCGAACGTACCCACCTTTTTGAGAGAATTTGTTTAACTGTAAGAATGTGTTTAACTGTAAGAATTTGTTTAGAAATCATCCCAGAAATTCCCGGCTGATTGTATACACCCGAACCCGCTTTCAAAAACCATAAATACCGAAATATATATGCGTGTATATTGAAGAAGAATCCAGAAGGAATATAGTTGGTTTGTCTATGTCATCAACTCTGCTACCAATATAGTTCTAAGTAGACACCCAAAACATGGCATGTGTATATTGTAGTGTAGCGTTTTTATATCGCCGCCTACCGGATAATATCAAACATAGTTGACGGTTTGCACAACTGGCCGATAGAGGGCAAGTCCTTATAGTCCACACTACAAATATTAGTGCTATTTTTTACACCAGCCGGTTTCCATAGTGTTCATTTTTCTATTTTTTTAATGCATTGACATTGACTGCATGGGCGGATACAGTCCCTGAATAATAATGCCCACTTTCGAAAAAAGACACCATCTAGTTATGCATATTTCGGCATGATGCGCACGCACGCACGCACGCACGCACGCACGCACGCACGCACGCACGCACGCACGCACGCACGCACGCACGCACGCACGCACGCACGCACGCACGCACGCACGCACGCACGCACGCACGCACGCACGCACGCACGCACGCACGCACGCACGCACGCACGCATGGCCTTATAAGAGGGGGCGGACTCTGGTAAGCAGGTAATCTTGTGATATGGGCCTTATCAGAGTGGGCCACTGTGTATATATATACACACACACACACACACATATATATATATATATATATATATATATATATATATATATATATATATATATATATATATATATATATATATATATATATATATATATATATATATATATATATATATATATATATATATATATATATATATATATATATATATATATATATATATATATATATATATATATATATATATATATATATATATATATATATATATGTGTGTGTGTCTTGTCGTTAAAATTATTTTGGTTGTGGACAGGTAGCCATAATTGGTCGGTTTAATGCTTGCATTTAAGCAATGAGATATCAGACATCGTAATTATGACTTGATGAAAAACATCCGACCAAAATAAAGGGGCGGGGGTGCTTGAGCACTTGATGGACACCTTCTGAATCTGACCTTGGGCTGTCACGTTTTTGCCATATCAGACCACGTAGGTACAGAAAACTCCGCTTAATTCTTAATTGAATCGCCGCTTAAATGAATCAGCCGCTTAATATAATTGCTCCGGCCCGAAGTTATTCAATAAAGCGGCGCCCATTGTAGTTCACCCAGACACACGTACACACGTACACACGTACACATTACCACCAGAGATCACACTGCAACTACCTTGCGAACTATCCAGTTTTATTGATATTAACCTCAGTTGATTCGTTTAGAAAACAGAACCGTGTAGGTCATATTACGTACAAACAATGAAGTCCTAACCATATAAACCAATTAAGAACCATCTGTACGACATTGTGCTTTGTTTGTGCGCTGTCTGCCGTCAAACTGCCGGTGTCCGTTTAATTCTGTAAAATAAACATTGTTAAAACTGTGTTATAGCATATACACATTGACGATGCTGGCCGAGGGCAACGGCCTATTATAATTGTGTAATGTGCAACTAAAATCAATTAATCATTGAAACCGGATAGATATATATATTTGCTTAACATCGGTACAACATGCTTATGTGTACGTTCATAGTAAGCTGAAAATCATAAGAGTGAATGTTTGACAAATGCGCCGAGATGTTACATACGTAGTCTAAATTCAAATGTAGATTAAGTACTATGCAAGCATTCAGCCCGGGCATCACATATACTGCTCAATACTACGAATGGTCATTCAAAGCCAAAAAACCTGCACAGCTGCAAAACCAGCGGTAGTTCTAGTTTGGTTCAACTACGCCACAGTTCGTTGTTAGTGCTCATAACGGTGCAATGTCCCGCCTTGCAAACCGTTATACTGCATACTCAATTCGCAGTACAATACCGGCCTAAGTAGTACGTTCATTACGTGTTGTCATCATTTCCGTCGGAGGGCGCTGCGATCACGCCTGCTGTTCGAGTTCGTAATGTTCGCGGACATTTCTGCAGCCGCTGCCGCTCACATCGGTCTCCACGAGGAATATGAGCGCCTGCAGCTTCGGCGACGTCGTGCAAGCTTGCCGTCGGTTACCGCCGGCACACGCGACAGACACCCACACCTGTGCCCAGAGACCACCACCGTCGGGATCGCCCACTTTCATCTGGCGTACGTCGCCGACGACATGACGGCACACGATGTTGTTTGACGCCGCGTTCTTGGCGTCCACATTGGTCGTCTTCTGCATCGTCAGCAGCGTCACCGAGCTGCCGTCGTAGTAGGCGGCGGTAGTGTTGATGCTGACTGACAGACGGCCGGTGCCCTTAATCGCCATGACGATGCCCACACTCGTCACATCAGCCAGGTTGATGTTCGACGGAAGCCGGAACCAGAACGAGGATCGTGTACCTTCAGTTACCGTATCGTCCCTCTCCGGCTCCACTTGGACACCTTCAAGTAGAATACGACATCTCACTATAATTAAACGTATGTATGTGCGTGCGTGCGTGCGTGCGTGCGTGCGTGCGTGCGTGCGTGCGCGCGGTGTGACTACGTACATACGTACGTAACGTACGTATGCATGCATGCTACTCCTCCTAGACACTGTGCATCTCGGACGCCAAACTTTCAGGTGTTCATCTACGACCCCATGGTCGGGTCATCTACGACACCACGGTCGGGTCGTCAGAGTTTTATTTGCTTCGAAATTCACCCCACTATTACACTTTCTATCAATCGAACAGTCGAATTACCCTTTGTAGTTATGTACAATTACGTACAATTGTCCGCAACGCTATGCGAACAATTAGTACACTTGTTGACAACGTCATGCGTCTTTACTATGATTGTCCGAAGTTACGTAATAAGGCACGCATACGAACTACCAAGTTATCCCGTCCACAGGTTGGGCATTTTGCTAGTATGGTAAATGGACATGTAGATGTCGTCATCGCCACACAGAGCATGCATAGAGCAGGAACCAATTTCTCTATGACAGCGAGTCGGGAAAATGTTACCATTGTCTCTTCTGTAAAATATGTATATTACTGCAGAACAGCAACTCTCATTTGGGAATGTGCATGTTTCTACCAGGCATGTACACAATACTCGAATTATTGCGTATTGTATTATTGCAATATTGACTTTTTAGTATTTTGAAGCACTTGCAATGCTTCGTAAAATAAAAAATACAGGATTGCAAGTATTTATAATACTTTTGAAACTATTGGCAAATACTTGCAATACTTGCACAATTGTTGCAGTATGATTATATATTTGGTTTATTTGTTCAATACTAAACAAAATTACCCGAAGAATCCATAATACCACAAACGTACCAAATAACTTACAGGTTTACACAAGTAAGATATTCAGATTCAGTGAACCAACATTGGGTCAATAACGGACCTTTGCATGCCAATGTTGGTCCAGTGCTGGGCCAAGCAATGAGTTTCCATGTTCGGATCAATATTGGTCTGATGGACATCCCAATCTTAGCCCAAGTATAGCATGCAAACATTTGACCAATTTAGTCGCATACATTGGGCTAACATTGACCCAAGTTGGACATGCTATATTGGACCGATCAATGATGACAGTTAGGTACACATATTTTCCGTGGAGAGCATGTTCGAGATTTGTTGATGGTATCTGATGCCGGTGATGTCTTAGCTGTCAGTCGAACCTAGTGTCTGAACCATGGAGACCACAAATTCTTGAAAACAACAGCCCAAATTACTTTCTCCGTGCCACGTTTTGCACGTCCCAGTAGGCAACCATTGGGACCTTCTGTTTGGTTTCGTTGATGCTAAGAAAGCAAATAAAATCATAGTTAATGGTACAGACGAATCACCTTCATGGATAATGGCGTATATCACTCACCGGGAATTGGGAAATGTTCGTGGCAATATCGCAGCCGCTTGCACTGGTCGATATCATCCAGGGTAATGTCGGCAAGCCATCTTAGCGATGCGGGCCCAACGGGTCCACTTGGCCGCGGGGCCATGTTAGCTGAAACCGAACATCACAAATATCACGCACATGTGTGGAATCTAATTTATACCCCGTCAGTAGAATGAGATATTCGAGGTTAAGACGAGGTCAAATTAAAGTGTTAAAGATACCGAATGGGTATGAAAATATTGATAGCTAAGAAGGGTAGTAGAAATATAAGACACGAAGTACCATAAGTGAAGGATCAGTGTAGATTGGATATCAGAAAGTACTCAATAAACGAATGGAACAAATGATCTACATATTGTGTAAATGTTAGCAGCGTGAAAATGATTAAAAACTAAATTTACAAATATAGGTGAAACGTTGTTGGGCTCTCGATAAGCCAATTGTTTTCTTGTCCACTTGCCATTTGGGCCTTTTTCCTTGTCCACATGCCACCTGGGCCTTTTGCCTTGGATTGGCAATGTTGTTAAAAACTTATAACTATTTGTAGGATTGGTATTTTGTGAATATGTATTTTCTGTATGTGGATGCCAACATCGTACACATTTAGCAGAGACCAAATTTTGTATGGCATATTAAGTGTGACTACACAAGACGAAAAACAGTCCCACTGTTCGAACAAAGATGAACATGACCAAGTACTGTGTGAATATAAACTATGTAATAAGGCTGTGAATTCCAAATGAGAGTTTTGTTCACTATACTAAATCAGTTGTACGCATCAACTAGTGTCCACCATTCGATGGTTGCAGAGATAGTTCCGCTTGACCTCATAGTGCAGAAAGTTAAACGAACAATCAGACAAACGAATGTAGGAGTCAAACAGCACATCAATTTAAGCATCAAGCATTTGATCGCTAGACGGCGCGCGTGTATAAACGCAAATGCATCGCGGGAGCAATTGTCGACGGAAGTACAACTTGTGCTTCAATTGAGAGTCGGAAAGAACTGTTTCCACAAATACAATACAATACATGTTTACTTAGGCCCATCATTATTTACAGCAAATATAGTTACACAGCAAAATACATGTTAAATATGGGCCGGGGAGACTCGTATTAAGCCCAGGCTTAGTCGCTAGCATAGGAGAAACCCGAATATTTAAAATTATAACCTCAAAATGTTTAATTTGCATGTCGAATAAGAATTAAATAAAAGTTTCTAAATATTTCAGCACTAGGTACGAATATAATGCAGTAACTTGGCTACTGTTATAGCACATATCCGTCAACAACACATCAGAGGTAACAACTTATTCACTCTGTGTTTCTGTTTGGAAATGTAATATGTAGAATAAGGTGGCGTGCAATAATTGTATTTGTTAACAAATGTAGCAGTTAAATATGGTACAGTGTTCAAAGTATTTAATTTTTAAGCAATACGTCTTTATATAGTTTGTAAATCCATGTATACTTTACGTTAATATTTTACTTTCTATTGATTCAGGAGTATTGTTAACGAGAAGTATGTATATCATTGTTTCTACGCGTATTGTGATGGTGAATAGTATTATTCGTTCGTTGAGTGTTATAGGTAAGCGTGTAATGTGGTATGTTTATATTTATAATAACATTAAAAAAATTGTATGAAGGAAGTCATTTACTTTTTGTAGCCTGACCTTTTAATAAATTTGGTTAGTATGTGCGTTGCATTTGCTCAGATATATCAGTCAGGGTACTTTCTTTTGGATTTAAATTATTCGTTCACTTCAGTAGCCCCATGCTAGTATGCAGTCGTTTATGTGTGGAAGAATCGGTGAATTGCCAAATTTATTTGAGATGGTAAAAAGTGTTTTATTTTATTAAGAATTCCAATTATTTTTTAACATGTGTTGGCTATCTCATCGGTATGGGTTGTCCAATTTCAAATTTCGTTGATGGTTAAACCTAGAAAATAAAAATTGTTGACTCTTTAAACAAAGGTGCCTTTTATTTTTATGTGTGCCTGGCTTACTTTCTCATGTGTCGTTGCATTTACAATATATTTAGTTTTACTTAATGTTGACCCATTTATTTATATTGCTTAGTTCATTGTTTATGACGTCCACCACATATGAGTAGTAGACAGGGTAGTATCATCTGCATACATTATGAAGTTGAAACTTTCACTTGTATTTGTTGGTAAGTCATTAGTGTACATTATGAAAAGTAGGGGACCAAGGATAGATCTATGAGGTGATAATGAGGATATATTTGACTTACCTTCATTGATTTCTATGTATTGCTTATGATTTTGTAAGTAGCTTTTGAATACATTTAATGCTACGTTCTTTATTCCATAATGACTTTGTTTACTTAGGAAAATATTGTGTTCTAATGTATCAAAAGCCTTTGATAAGTCTAAAATTATACTGCTTTGGGGTTTCACGATTATCTAAAGCTGTAGTTGTTCGATCAACTAGTCATAACACCGCCAGATCTGTCGAGTGTTGTTTTCTAAAACCGTATGGTCGTGCTTTTCAAAGTAATTGTAAATTTGATTACATATAACGTGTTCTATATAACGTGTTTTATATAACTGGTAGCGTGATATTGGTCTATAATTGTTGAAATTTTATTCATAATATTTCTTGAATATCGGAATGACTTTGGTGATTTAAAGTTCATATGGGAATATTCCTGTGTTTAAGGCTTCTTTAGTTCATTTTTATTATATATTTTAGATGTCTTAGGGATATGCCATCGCAACCACAACTTGTTTTCTTGGGGAACGAATCTATTATCTTGCTTACTGTTTCTTTATCGATTGGCTGAAAATGAAATGTATTACCAGAATGTCTTAGGTAATTTGTGTGATTTCTCTCACTGTTTGTTTCAATGTTGTTAGCTAATTTCGAGCCTATGTTAGTAAAGAAGGAGTTCAATTTATTGGCTATTTCCACCTTATCGGTTATAAACTGTTTTTCGTTACGTTATTCTGATAGTTATTAAAAAGCTTTGCAAAATGATTTTTTTTTATTTGTCTGACACTTCTTGTTAAGATTATGTTGTATGTCTTCAGGTTTGAATGCTGTATGTAATAATTGGGATTATTTGGATCCGCATACTTAGGAATTTGATGGAGCCTATTTCGGTATTTTATTGGTTTTAGTATACCAAGAGTGATCCATTCTGAATTCTTATGTTGATGTTTTCTAAATTTTACAAGTTTGTGTGCCATATTGATCACCTTTGCCTGTTTAATTTGAATTATTATTACGTTGTATTTTTCGCTTGGATTTGCAAAAGGGTTTTTGTTTAATTGGTTATAGATGTGATTATTTCATTATTAAACTTAGTAAAGGCTTTTCATTATGTTCACTAACTTTTACTAGCTTTGGTGTCGGCGTTGTATGGTTTGTATTTAGAAAAATTAAATATGGTTGATGGTCTGAGAATGGTTTCATTTCATATTCATTTCACTGCTGTTAACCCAAGTTCCTTTGTGATATAGGTAATCTTGTTAGTAGTGTTATTAACTAGGCCTCCGCTTGTCATTTTTACTAATTGGCATTCCCATGTGTCGTGTTGGTGTGGGTGAATTCGCTAAGATTGTGTAATTGTGTTTTTGTGGGTGTAAATTAATAGCCCTGTTTTACTGCTGTTTCAACAAAGACTACATTTTACCAACAATAACGTTTACTGATATTAAACAGAAATCACAACGCTAGCATAGGAACGCAAGATTCGTCGCACGTTAATAGATTCGCGCGAATTACGTGTTGTCCTTCCGATGACAATCTCGCGCGATTTCATCTTTATATTAGTGTTACATCCTAGACCGGCAGCCAAGGGGTTATACCTGGAAGTAGGGTACATACAAAGTTTGTTTGTTGTACATTGGAGTGTACTGATCCAGAAACTGCATGATGCCACTTTTTTACAAACATTTAAAAACTAGCCTCTGTCATCGTCTGGGCCAAAACAATAGTCATATAGTTAGAAATGAACGGCGTTGCCACAGAGTATCGCATTTGCGAAGCACAACACGTACATTCGAAGTTTTTTTAATAGCATCTGTTTATCATTTTTTTAATTAGGGATAAACGACAGGTAATATTACTCGTTCTCGTCATTTCCACAGTGACTCATTCACATCATCGTACCGCTTAGTAACATGTTTGTTGGCATTTCTTCGACTTCGATACAACACGTATTTACAGCATATTTCTGCGAAATAATTTTTAGTAAATAATCTTGCATCGTATAAGAATAAGAACCTTCGTTTTACTAGTCCATCTTGCAACGCAGACGCAGTGTCCACGTTTTGTGGTGTGAGTTTGTCAGAGTTGTCGACGAGGGCATAGGTACCATAAATTATTTAAATTAGATGCGCAGGGGGAACTGACAGAGAAAACTCAAAGGAGTACTACTACAAATACACATCCAAAGAAATGTTCACCAATAATTTCAGACAATGAACTTAATGTGTATGCTTAAATGCCAGGAGCATAGATCCATAGTAAATAAAAAAACTGAGTTAGACATTATGGTAGCAGATATTGATCCTCGTGTAATAGGCATAACAGAATCATGGGCAAATAAAATATAGTAGATGCTGAGTTAGCACTGACAGGCTATGTAATTTTTAGGAAGGATAAACGAGAAAGAAGTAGAGGTGGAGTAATTTTATATATTAAAGAATCTATCCAAACATATGAAATAACACTGAAAAGTGAAGCAGATTGTGTGAGGAAGCAAATAGTTTATCGTAGTCCTAACATAGGACAAGATGAAGATATAAAATAACAAAAGGTGATAAGGGAGGTGAGCAATGGGGAATGTGGGTGATTTTAACCATGGCCATATACAATGAGAATCATTAGAAAGTGCTGGAGGTGCGACCATCAGTTTCTACTTCTAACACAGGATTGTTTCCTTACTCAACATGTCTTGGAACCAACCAGAGGTGGAAATGTGTTACATTTAATTTTGTCTTCTCAAAATTAATAATAAAAAACAGTGGAGGAGGAACTTCAACAAAGATAAATATAAAGAGATGAGAACACATCTAGCAGATATAGATTGGAATAACTTGCTGAAGAACAAGACAGCAACAGAATGCTGGACTTGTTTAAAATATGAGATTGAGGGCATTATTGAGAAAACTTTTTCATTAAGAAAAGAAGGGAAAAGGTCTAGGAAGAAACACCTGTCAAAAGAGGCTATTAGAAAAATTGCTTACAAACAGATGCTATAAAGGATATATAAACACACTGGAAATGTAGAAGACTACACAAACTACAAAGAAGCACTTAACCTAGCTACAAATGAAATTAGACAATCTAAAAGAACCTTTGAAAAGAATTGGCAGGTAATATAAAAAATGACGGCAAGAGTTTCTATGCTTATGTAAGGGGTAAGCAGAAAGTTCGAGATAAGGTCGGACCACTGGAAAACAACAATGGAAACATAATTTCAGACGGGTTTCAAATGGAAGAGGTCCTGAATGAGTATTTCAGCTCAGTTTTTACCACAGGAGATATCAGCTCACTTCCAATTCCATTCACTAAATTTGAGGGCAATAAATCAGAGCATTTGGGGCAGTTATTTGTAACTCCTGAAATGATAGAAAAGAAAATTAAGAAGATGAAAGATAATAAATCACCTGGAGTTGATGGAATATCACCAAAACTGCTTAAGGAAATTGTTGAACAAATTAGCACACCACTTGCAAAAGTGAATAGTTCTTTCAGAATGGAAAGAAGCAAACATTACACCGCTATTTAAGAAAGGATCGAGCAACAAACCAGAAAATTACAGGCCAGTGAGTTTAACATCAGTTGTATGTAAATCACTCGAAACATTAATTAGAGACCACATGGTGGAATTCCTTGTAAAACATAAATTAATAAATACATCTCAACATGGGTTCCTAAAAGCAAGGTTATGTCTAACCAATCTTTTATGTTTTTTGGAAGAAATTACAAATTGGGTAGATGACGGGTCACCAGTAGATGTCTATTTAGATTTTCAGAAAGCTTTCGATAAAGTGCCACATCAAAGATTGTTACTTAAACTAAAAGCCCATGGTATAGGTAATGATGTAATCAACTGGATAGAAAAGTGGTTTACACACAGAAGACAGAGAGTAATAGTAGATGGTGAGATTTCAAACTGGAAATATGTTTTGAGTGGGGTACCACAGGGATCAGTATTAGGCCCTATACTGTTTTTAATATATATAAATGATTTGGAAAATGACATATCTAGCAAAGTACTGAAATGTGCAGATGACACAAAAGTATTCATACAGGTTACTAATGTTACAGATGAACAAAGTTTACAGGATGATCTAGATAAATTAGTTAAATGGTCAGAAAAATGGCAAATGTTATTCAATTTTGGGAAGTGTAAATGCATACACATAGAACATGGAAACATGGATGAAGAGTATAAAATTGGGGATGCTGTACTAGGTAGAACCACACAAGAAAGGGACTTAGGTGTAACATTTAGTGCTGACATGAACGTTTCAGAGCAATGTGGGATTGCTGCTTCGAAAGAAAATCAAATTTAGGGCTAATTAGGAGAACTATCACGTATAATGAGCAACAGCAATTTGTACCCCTGTACAAAATAATAGTTAGACCACATTTGGAATATTGTATACAAGCATGGAGGCCGTATCGTAAGAAGGACATAGACAAGCTAGAAAGAATACAACGAAAAGCAACTAAAAGGATTCCAGAATTAAGAGACCTTAATTATAAAAGCCGCTTATTACAATGTCGTTTGACAACACTAGAGACCAGGCGACTAAGAGGAGACCAAATAGAAGTGTTTAAAATAGTGAACGGTTATTAGGATGTTGATAGGAATATGTTCTTCAAACTTAAAGAAGGCAGTAGAACCAGAGGACACAAAGCAGCATTAGTTAATGAGCAGTGTAGGTTGGACATGAGAAAGTACTCTTTCTCACAGAGGGTGATAAATGAATGGAACAAACTGCCAAATGATTGTGTTAATGCTAGTAGTGTGAATATGTTTAAAATAGAATTGACAGATATATGATAAGGGCGGGCTACACGTATATGATAAAATGGTTGGACTCTGGATAAGCCAATGGCTTCCTTGTCCACTTGCCATCTGGAACTTGTTGTTTGGGATGGCAATCTTGTTAAATCTTGTTAAATCTATTATATTGGTGTGTTGTCATTCTCAGCGCATATACATTTGTTTTTCTACTCAAACTCACTCTGGAGATGAGTCTACCTGCCAGGAACTTAATCATGAAGAGTTCCCACAATAAGAAAGAGTTCATTAAGGTATTCTGCACGGAAAACGACCATCTATATGTATATTTTTATGTATATATATATATATATATATATATATATATATATATATATATATATATATATATATATCCAAAGTGAGCTTGAGTGGGGAACAGTTTGCCGTTCCTAGTCTCCTGAGATGTTCATGTGTTTTGATACACCCCACATTATATCTATTGCTATTCTCACTCCAAACAATTTGTGCAGTTGTTGAGACTGTGCTTTTCCCCAGACTTCCACAATCATTGATTGAGGAAGGGTGGAGAAATTATGATTATCATCAAAGAGGGCGGTGGAAGTTTCGCGAGCTCAAAGCACTGCTCCGGGGTGACATCTCCCCCTGTGATGTCACAAGTTATCTTCCATAAAATTGTCATAAACAGATATTTCTCCTATTTTAATATGTTCTACACTTTTGTTACTTTTGACTATCTTGGCATGTATAAACAAACCCTGAATTCGACTGCCATACTATCTACAGTGACCACTGTATCGTTGACATTAACCTTCTCATCTGCGACCTGCCCATTCATTATGTTAACCAATACGTCCTTATTACTTCTGTAGAGGGTGACAGTATTAAAAGTTTAGGAGCGTGGGACAGGTGATTTCTATGATCATGGAGTTCCTAAGCTGGCTGATGTCGTCATGAGATCGAGGGAAAGCTTGTCCATCTGATATACTCTTGCCCATCATAGTCGTCTCGATGTCATCCACCTTCACTAGTTGTAGGTGTTCAGACAGATGATCCATGAAGCAGAGAAGACTAGCACACCCGACTATATCAAACTGGACAAAACGGTCTCCAAGTTCATTTTGCAATAAGCTGTTTTCGCGGTATTGGATCAGCGGCATTACACAGATTCCTGTAATTCAACTGACGTCCGTATGTGACCCGGGTCACTATTCGTTACGTCGATCAAATGTTGAAACTATCATTCATATAATTTGGAGGGTTACATTTCGTTCTGGTATGATTGACCTATTATGACAGTATTTGTGGAGCTGCGCATCTGCGGGGAGGAAGTCACACATAAGGCACCAAGGAATCGGATCCTTACTGCATTGCCATTGGTTCCTACATCACTCTTTTCATCACATTTTTGTAATATTGCGGACGAACTTTTCGCATTTGAGAAGATCATGGAGGCCACCAATGCACTGTGAGAAGAACAGAAACGCAAATGCAAAACTGGTCCGAGGTGAAAATGTCAAGATGCACAATTATTGTGCATTCGTTAATTATAGGCTGCTGCTATTCTAGGTGCGGACCTAATGTTGAGCTACTATTTTCCTGGCACTAATAAAATGTGTGGCAAAATATGAAGAAAAATAAGAGGAAATAGCTGGACAGTGGTGACTGGACGAATATACATTATTTTCATTAACCATAATATGTATAATTATATTATGTATATTTCTGAAGACAAGGAATGTTGTTTTTTTGTCGAAGCTTGAATATATTGTCTGTACAATATTGCACGATAGAAAATATGCGGTAAATAAGTGTTGTAACAAAGTCGAAGAAATGCCAACAAACATGTTACTAAGCGTTACGCTGTTGTGAACGAGTCACTGTGGAAATGATGAAAACGAGTAATGTTACATGTCGTTTGTCCCTAATTAAAAATAATGTTAAAAATAGCAGATGCTATTCACACAACTTTAAATTCACTTGTTGTGCTTCGCAAATGCGATACTCAGTGGCAACGGTGTTCGTTTCTATCTATATGACAAATGTTTTGGCCCAGACGATGAGAGGCTATTTTCAAAATAGTTGTAAAAAATTGCTGAAGTGGTATCCTGCAGTTTCTGGATCAGTACACCACAAAGTACCAGAAACCACAAACAAACTTCGTATGTACCCTACTTCCAGGTTGAGCTCTATTCTGTATAGCTAGCAACCGGACTATTATGCACTAGTTCCCTGCATTGCCACTGACCGGGCTTTGGGTCCAAGCCCGGCCCAGCCCGCATCCCGCGGGCCAGGCCTCTACAAAATTTTGCCCGGCCCTGAGCAATCACATTGCGGGCCTGAAAACATATTAAACACATCGAGTGTGAGCGGGCCGGGCCATGCCTGGGCTGGGCCTGGACCTAATTAAATATTAATACGAAACCCAGATTTTTTATTTTAATATTAATGAAAACTTATTATAAATTGTATTTCCGGTTAATGGATGTTTAAAATTATTTCTTTAGTATTACATAGTTGCATATTGAGACCTTGCATGAAATTATGAATGACACCAGTGCTTCATATATTGAAATGTAGTTTAACCTCTTCAACAATGGGACTTCCAATGGTATAATCTTAATAATGTGCATTCTTTTAATAGAGACATTTCATATAATAGCAATGCATAGTATTGCATGCACAGCATACACGCACGCACGCACGCACGCACGCACGCACGCACGCACGCACGCACGCACACACACACACACACATAGTACATACATAATTCAGATGTTATATATGCATATGTTTTGCATGAATGTAGCCTTTTGATCTATTGGCCCCATGAGTTCACTTGGCTGGAAGGAACCAGCCACAAATGTTTACTTTAGACATATTTGCAGAGGCGACCAAGCCATGATTAACCATCAATGTATCACCCTTTGACCCTACCAGTGGACATTCTATTGTCTTCCCTCCAAATCTTGCCTGCCTGAATGACCTGCCCACTGGCAACTGCCGACTGCCCAGTGCCCACCTCAGTTGGTAGTTGGTATTTTTAATTGTGTCAACCAGTGTCTACTGTTTAGTGTCTACAATTTTCCCAGTACTGATTTATTCACACTTGTACTAATCCACACATGTCTGAACCTGATCTGTGTCAGGCTAGTGGATGCAGGCCTGCTGGATATGCTGGGTATCAATGTCAGTGCCAGTGGGTGACATTTAATTGAAATATAAATTAATACCAAATTAACTGCCCTTACTGGTAACATTAATTAATTACATTAAGTTAACTTTGTTGAGCTAATTCAACAACCTAAATTAGGGTTATGGTTTGCATTAGGGTTAGGTTAGGGTTAAATACTAAACTTAGTCATGTTTTCTCTACTTTGCTCACAAGATTTGCCGTCTTCCATCATTAACAAATTGTTCTTCTCACTGCTCCCATTGTCCATCTTCACACACATCTGCTTCCCTTTCCTTTCCCTCCATCCATCTTTCTATTCCTCCGTAATCATCCCCACCCTTCCCTTCTCCCAAACTCCCACCCCATCTTTCCTCCGATCCTTCTTCCAAACCTCTTTCCCAGTTCCGGTTTTGCAAAATATTGCAGTCACACGAAAATCTTTCCGCCATACTCACCCGATGGTGTCGAACCTTCATAAAATCTCGCATTGGCGGCGCCGTCACGGATTAGGTCGAGCACACGCTTCGGTCGTGCGGCCCTCGAGGAGAACAGCACCATCAGTAGACAAAGAGCGGTGCAAAGGCGTGAAGACATGGTGTGTCTTTGAGGCAGCGTAGCCAGCAGTGTCTTCTTATATATAGGGTCCGCGCGACATGGAGCCAGGCGCCCTGCGCGCATGTCTGCTCTGCATCCGTCCACTTTATTAGCCGTTTTTCTCATATGACAATATCGAAAGATACGTTTTATTACGAACGCAGCATGTGACGTTGATGACGTCCAACTCTGATGCGGTATCTACGAATAGAACTTCGGAGAAAGTTGCAAAGCGTTCGTATGCTGCATGCATGCTCTATTATTATGATTATATACTCGCAAGGCATCATTGCGTTATTTGTGCATATTTTCAGCGTGGTTAACAATTTATCAACAAACAACCCACTTCCGAATACATGTGTAATAAATGTGTAATTTAACCTAACATGTTATGCATATTAGAAGCGAACTTGTCTACAAGAAATACACATTGCATTATCCTTATAAGCAAATATTGTACCATATTTTCAATAATATAGTATTTCCACTTAGTCATACACTGGCACACTGTTTTAGTGTCGGGTGGAGAGCCACTCACCATCACAAGACAAGTTTATAAACCACCCGTTTTAGACAGCACACAAGAAGACAAATATCACATTCTCAGAAAGATATCTGGACATAATGTCGCAGGATAAAAAAAACACAGGATATAATTTCTGACAATGTTAAATCCCAAAGTGTCTTTTTCGTTTTATTTCGCAGAAATCTTTGCACGGTCGTCATGTTTCATTAGCTTGCTATGCTGTAGAAATTAGCGTCGTTGATGTCGGTTGATGATCTGAAAATATTTGGTAAATATTCCTGCTGTTAAATGTAATGTGAATTCAGTTAGCTTACAGAAGAAAATGTCAATAAGAGTTCCATTTAAATGCGTAAATCTAGTTGGAAGCGTGATTTTTTGAAAGAAACTGTTTGCTGCCAGAGTGTCCAGAAAATCCCTCAACAAATCTTTCTCATTTATTTTTAGTAACTTTATATTAAAGTCACCTGCAAGTATTATTTCAGTATTACTTTTATTGATATAAGATAAGATATAAGTATTGAACGTAAGTATGTGAACGTGTTTTAATGTTATTCATTTGACCAGTCTGTGTTTCAGTGCAATTTAGCCATTGGACCCCAATTTATTCCGCCTGGGGAATGCTTTTGTACATATGTACAGTTTTAAAGAAAGGGATATATACAACTGTGCATGTTACATAGTCACATTGCGGAAATATCTATAAAACTAAAAAGCACACTTAGATAATTTAAAATGAGCATTCCATTGTGGGATCCTGTCAACTTTTTTACATTGTGTGATTGTGTCCTGGGGCATGTCCTGTGGATTATAAATGTATGTTGTGGGAAGGTGGGAGTAAGGTTATCAGGTCTCAAAAACACTGCTTACTAACTGTGAACTATAATTTTTAGTGCTTTAAAATTCCCTGGGTAACCAAGTACACAAGGCAGATGGCAATCGACGTCATCCATATATATTTTCAGCCATTCTTGCTAAGTGCTTTCTCTTGGTGTACTGTGTTTGTGACTCTGGTGATGGTCCGTTGTCTTGTTATGTTACATTTAGAAAGATTCATGGTGTTCCTGATCATTGCGCCAACGAAGAAAATATCTTCAAAACCATTGCCACTTTGCATAAAGTGATGGCTACACACATAGAAGCATTTCCAATGTTATGGAAGGTTCTCACATGTGACTAATCCTTCGGTGCACCAACAGCAGTTTGCGAAACGAGCTCCCGCACACACAGACCAACCATGCTGAAGGTGCATGCTACAGTAGCGTCCCAGCAGCCCCGTTCTCCTGCCATTCCACGAAACAAAAACATCGTTAATCAACGCTGCAAATTAATGAAAAACATATTGGGCGAACAGTACTATGATAGCTTGTGGAGACGCTTAGTTCAACATTAGTCATTGTCGAACTATAAAAATTAACTCATTCAAATAATAAAATCATATTGTTCTTGTACCGAAGCCAGCCTGTCGCAATTTGTCCACGTTTGTTTTGAATTCCCCCATAAATTCGAGTTATCGCTGGTTTCCTTTCACAATTTTTGCACGAAAACTAGCATTCATCTGACATCCACTACGACATGGTAGTTCGTTTGTGAAAACGTTTTGTTTGATGCTATTTCATTTCTATTTCTGGCCCTGGAGTTATCATAAATAAGGAGATATGTTTACTCAGTCATTCCAAAAAGTAATAAACATTTCTAGTTTTCTGCTCTCTCGTTTTACAAAAACCATACAAACACGGCTGATGCGTAACGAAACTATTATTCACGAGAAGGAGCGACAATTGTTTTCAAATAATTCATTGCAAAGTTGTATCCGATGTTTTAAACAAACCCAGTATTCATTGTGCTTCTTGGCCGGGGCATTAATTATTAAATTGTACTCTCAGCTGTATAAATGAGTACCTGGCTACAGACAGGCGGATCTGTGAGCGAATAGCCTTCGCGTAGTAATTGCAGCATGGCTGAATGCTTCCCAGAGAAGTCGCGATGGTGTTGGAACGAACAGGTCTGCCAGGGGGTGAAGTTTAAAGCACTTTGAACAGTCCTAAGGACAGGATACCGCGCTATATAAGAACGTACCTTATAAGACCGTACATTTTATTCCATGTTAAAAATACGTCGTAATTAGACTGGCATGCAGCTAGCAACACGTAATACATCTGTTCTGTTGCTGAATGTACTTCTCAAGTTAATCGTGGGTTATCTTCTGTGTCAAATAGCATCACACAAAACGTTTGCCCAAACGAACTACCAGTGAATGTCAGATGGATTCTAGTTTTTGTGCAATTATTCTGAAAAGAGACTAGCAATAACTCGATTTTATGGGGGATTTTTAAGCAAACGTGGACAAATTGTGACACGCTGGCAACAGTACAAAAAAACTATGATTTTATTATTTTAATGAGAAGCGATTGAATTTAATTAGTATGTTAATTTTTATAGTTCGACAATGATTAATGTTGAACTAAGCGTCTCCACAAGCTATCATAGTTTACTTTTTGCCCAATATGTTTTTCATCAATTTGCAGCCTTGATTAACGATGTTTTTGTTTCGCGGATGTCAGTTTTACATCTTGCTGCGTCTTAAGATTAGTGCCAGTTTTCTGCTCGTTGTAACAAACAAACATTAACGCATTCAACGCCGGGTATTACATTGCGTTATTTCTTGCAAATTATGTTATGTTGTGTTTTTGGTGTGTTTGGAATTAGCAACTATGTTTTTGTCCGGGATCCTGACATCGTTACTTGTCAGTTTTTCCTCTGTCGTCGTCATTTCTGGAAACTTACGACCTCTTTCAATCCCACACCATACATAAACGAACTTTTTTTTTCACCGCGGTGCATTTCTCAGCAACCTACGGCATTTGTATGATTAACGGGGTGATGAATACGACATTTCTGGATGCGTTTGACGTGATTGCGACTTAGCACGTCATCGAAGACACAGGTTCCATCGAGTGTGTGGTGAAGTCGACGCGAGTGCAGTGACATTTGGCGAGGAGGACAACATTGCTGACGATATCTGAACTATCTGGACGTAACATTTCATAATACTGCACTTGGTCATTTCGTGCAGCTTGGTATTTGCCTGTGCTTTGAAAGACAGGAGGAAAATAAGCAGAAGCATTCAAGATGTACGATGTTGTTGGGATCCGCTGTGCTGTGCTGTAGGTGTTTTTGTGCGTGTACGTGTGCTCGTGCCCGTGCTCACATACGTAGACTAGATAAAATGTATTTCCAACATGTGCTTGCAGTTGATATAGCATAATTAGCACGATCAAAGTCTGCGACTGGTTTTTCATTTTGTTAAATATAACTAATCTAATTACACAGCATTTTCAACGTGAACTATTTTGATTCTGTTCGTTCAAATGTATAAATGCATTCGTGTGTGCTTCGGGTGAGTCTACCTCCGCGCTCGTGTGTGGATAGTCAACTAAAAATAGGAAGGTTATGTTTCCAGTATGCCAGTATGTACATATACAAGTAGACAAGCAAATATAATTACAACCAACATATAAAATAATATACATTCACATATGATGATATGTGTATGACATATCGTAAATTGTATAACACTTGAGGTGAAATTAGGTTTTATATTTTCATCGTTAAATTATTCGTTTTACGTTATGATTTCTTTTGTGAAATAACCAGGTTAAACCTAAAGCTTATTCATTATGCATCAATGACTCCAAATAAAATTTTAAAAAATAACTACATAATTATTATATTAACCTTCTTTTTTGTGCTGTTTTATGCACTCCTTTAATACAGCGTTTTGTTTTTCAGAATTGGTGTACGTAGACAGACACAAAGAAGGAATTACATTAAAGATCCCTCATCAAATCGATTCTTCCGCTAGTCTCATTCCAAATTAATTTTGCGAAAAATCAAATCAACCTAGTATCCACTGCATCATGCGAGCTCGTTTGTGCAAGTTTTCTATGTAGTTTGTGTGAAATCATCAGAAAAACTATTACATTATTCGATGTTTGGTCAAACATTAATTGAAGTGAAAATGGAAACGCTGCAAACTCACGAATGTCACCCTTTTTCGTAATGTTATCATGTGATCAGCGAGAGGATGGAAGTCACACCCGTGATCGGCATTGATCCGCACATTGTTTACAATTTTGGATGTCCATTCTATTTAGCCTTAGCAGATGTAACGCCAAAAGTCAATTATTTCGATCGTTTGAACAAAAATACGCATATTTTTTATTAAATCGGCTACGGCTGTTACTTAAAATATTCACGCACTATCAACTAACCATATTTGCGATTGGTAAATGATGGAGTTTTAAAGTGCGTGGAGAGGGGGTAAGCCAAAAAAAATGAATAACGAATACAGAGATAAAAAGTTTAGGGAAAAGGTGGTACAAGGTAAAGATAGCAAATATTGATTTGGATATACCTATGCTTTGAAGAGGAGTGGAGGATATCTGAAACTGGTACTCGAAATATACCTACCAGGAAAAGACCACGGAAGAGGAATAGCCTACTGATCAAACTTGAACATGGAAACATATAAGAAAAATTAAAAGAGAACAATATACCACGCAACAGAATGAAGAGAATGCTAAATGACCCATGAACTTGCCGCACGACAGAAGAAATATAGCATTTGTAGCTTTTATAAGTATGTATTTGTGGATCATATTTGAGCAACAGAAGACTCAGAAGAAATATAGCATTTGTAGCTTTTATAAAGTCTGCATTTGTGGATCACATTTGAACAACAGAAGACTCAGAAGAAATATAGCATTTGTAGCTTTTACAAAGTCTGCATTTGTGGATCATATTTGAACAACAGAAGACTCAGAAGAAATATAGCATTTGTAGCTTTCACAAAGTCTGCATTTGTGGACCATATTTGAACAACAGAAGACTCAGAAGAAATATAGCATTTGTAGCTTTTACAAAGTCTGCATTTGTGGATCATATTTGAACAACAGAAGACTCAGAAGAAATATAGCATTTGTAGCTTTTACAAAGTCTGCATGTGTGGATCATATTTGAACAACAGAAGACTCAGAAGAAATATAGCATTTGTAGCTTTTACAGAGTCTGCATTTGTGGATCATATTTGAACAACAGAAGACTCAGAAGAAATATAGCATTTGTAGCTTTTACAAAGTCTGCATTTGTGGATCATATTTGAACAACAGAAGACTCAGAAGAAATATAGCATTGCTATCTTTTATAAGTATGTATTTGTGGATCATATTTAAACAACATTACATGTATGATCACATTATAACCACAGGCATCAATAATACTGTCATAACAATAGGCATTCAGACGCGAAAGTGTATGAATGAACTTTTCACCATTAACAAGGATACGTACCTTGGGTGAAACTGTCTTTCTGCTGAGAACCATTGTCTTTGTTTTCTTGACATTCATTATCACGCCTCCTTTTGTTGTTTTCTTGACATTCATTATCACGCCTCCTTTGTTGTTTTCTTGACATTCATTACCACGCCTCCTTTGTGGTTGTCTTGACATTCATTATCACGCCTCCTTTGTGGTTTTCTTAACATTCATTATCTCGCCTCCTTTGTTGTTTTCTTGACATTCAATATCATGCCACCTTTGTTGTTTTTTTGACATTCATTATCTCGCCTCCTTTGTTGTTTTCTTGACATTCAATATCACGCCTCCTTTGTTGTTTTCTTGATATTCATTATCTCGCCTCCTTTGTTGTTTTCTTGACATTCAATATCACGCCTCCTTTGTGGTTTTCTTGACATTCAATATCACGGCTCCTTTGTGGTTTTCTTGACATTCATTATCTCGCCTCCTTTGTTGTTTTCTTGACATTCAATATCACGCCTCCTTTGTTGTTTTCTTGACATTCAATATCACAGCCCCTTTGTGGTTTTCTTGACATTCATTATTACGGCTCCTTTGTTGTTTTCTTGACATTCATTATCACGCCTCCATTGTTGTTTTTCATGACATTCATTATCACGGCTCCTTTGTTGTTTTCTTGACATTCATTATCACGCCTCCTTTGTTGTTTTCTTGACATTCATTATCTCGCCTCCTTTGTTGTTTTTTCTTGACATTCAATATCACGCCTCCTTTGTTGTTTTCTTGACATTCATTATCACGCCTCCTTTGTTGTTTTCTTGACATTCATTATCACGCCTCCTTTGTTGTTTTCTTGACATTCATTATCTCGCCTCCTTTGTTGTTTTTTCTTGACATTCAATATCACGCCTCCTTTGTTGTTTTCTTGACATTCATTATCACGCCTCCTTTGTTGTTTTCTTGACATTCATTATCACGCCTCCTTTGTTGTTTTTATGACATTCATTATCTCGCCTCCTTTGTTGTTTTTTCTTGACATTCAATATCACGCCTCCTTTGTTGTTTTCTTGACATTCATTATCACGCCTCCTGTGTTGTTTTCTTGACATTCATTATCACGGCTCCTTTGTTGTTTTCTTGACATTCATTACCACGCCTCCTTCATGTGTTCTATCCAGCAAAACTGTTAGCTGTTAATCTAGCCTGATGTTCTGTTTTTCCTGAAAATTAGTACAGTGCAGATATTCAAGAAGCTTAGTAACAATCCTTGTTACCATGACCACCAGATAGATAGATAAATAATGTTATACTTATTTATTTATTATTTTTTCTTTCTTTGTTGTATATATTTTTATTGATTCATCCATGTTTTATCTCGTTTTTAGTGCAATGTTGCTAAGCTTTGCTTTGGGCCACTTTTTATCTTTTGATGGTATCACCAGGTCCCTGAATTTAAGTATACAAAAATCACAGCTCTGTCCTACTCCGTATTTGATTTCCACTGGCTGCTGATAAAAGTTTTCAGTTCTTACATTGACAGTGTGTACCCAAAACCGGGATGAAGTCCAATCCAGGCTTATCTGTAAAAGACTATCAGCTTTCTGTAATATAATTATATAGATAGATAGCATAGATATCAGTGCCACATTCTAGGTCTCTCTCGGCTATAATCCTTATATTGAAGATTGCCTCTCTTGTTCCACTGTTTGGTCTTAATCCACATTGAGCCTCTCCTATTTCTCATTTCAATGTGTATTTTATTCTCTCCGTGACGACATTTAGAAGCATTCTGACAACGTCATTCATCAGATTTGTCGTATTGTATAATATGTGTTGTTGCACAGTCAACATCGTTTTTGTTTTTGGCATTAATACAAATGCAGATTGCTTGAAATGTGTAGGGACGTAAACTGTGTCATAGGTGTCATTGCATGCCAGCGTCTTTGTTGGATGCCATGGTGGACTTTATCAATCATTACTATCTTTCAGTATTTTTTCCCGAAGATTATACCTCCACTTTTGCTTTTTATGCACCTCATCCCGTTTGTTTTTCTTCCTATGTTTGTTGTATCTTTCACTTGATTTTGCAATGACATTTTGTAGGGGCGGATCTAGGCTTGTTGGTAGGGGAGTCTCAGTCAGTTGTAGTCATATGTCGTTCTACTTACGAACGGGGGGACGGGACGACACACGTGTCCTTCTACTTACAGAATGGTTAATATTAGCTTGCTGTTAACACTTCAGTCTTTACATTGACACTAGGTCCGATGTAGGTCCATATACGTTGAACTTTACCGTAATATTGGGGGGGAGGGTCAAAGACTCCCCTTCATGCCCTTAAGACCCCCTGGATCCGTTGTTGCATTTTCTTTACATTGATACTAGGTCTGATGTAGGCCCGTATACGTTGACCTTTACCGTAATATTGGGGAGGGTCAAAGACTCCCCTCCATGCCCTTAAGACCCCCTTGATCTGTTGTTGCATTTTTCTTTACATTGACACTAGGTCCGATGTAGGTCCATATACGTTGACCTTTACCTTAATATTGGGGGGGTCAAAGACTCCCCTCCATGCCCCTAAGACCCCCTGGATCCGTTGTTGCATTTCGTGTGTCTGTACTTGTTTTTTCTGGAGCTATTCTTTCTTGGCTGCGTCAGATTGTCAATTAGTAGACCTA
This sequence comes from Lamellibrachia satsuma, assembly GCA_033239005.1. Lineage (NCBI taxonomy): Eukaryota > Metazoa > Annelida > Polychaeta > Sabellida > Siboglinidae > Lamellibrachia > Lamellibrachia satsuma. The sequence goes on from BSQZ01000039.1 coordinate 5,463,952, forward strand.
TGTCATACCAGACATGTTGTTTTATTGTCTCTCCTTACTTGCACCATTTCCAGAGTATCAAATGTCATCATGTCATCATTAGCACGATGGTTACTTTCTTTTGATGATGCTCTTTGGTTTCAGTTTGCTCCTTGGTCTCCATTTTGATGATGCTCTTTGGTTTCAGTTTGCTCCTTGGTCTGCATTTTGATGATGCTCTTTGGTTTCAGTTTGCTCCTTGGTCTCCATTTTGATGATGCTCTTTGGTTTCAGTTTGGTCCTTAGTCTCCATTTTGATGATGCTCTTTGGTTTCAGTTTGCTCCTTGGTCTGCATTTTGATGATGCTCTTTGGTTTCAGTTTGCTCCTTGGACTCCATTATGACGATGCTCTTTGGTTTCAGTTTGCTCCTTGGTCTCCATTTTGATGATGCTCTTTGGATTCAGTTTGCTCCTTGGTCTGCATTTTGATGATGAAGTGGTAGGAATATAATGTACGGTCTGACTATAAAAGATAATGTCATATAAGGGATGGGAGCCACCCTGACAATTACTTTCAACGATAGGTGTTTTCCCGCTAAAGTAATACATTTATATAAATCTGGTGAAAAACATTTATTTACCAATTACACGCCGATTTCACGTCTACCACAGTTCTCTAAAATGCTAGAGAAACTGATTAATTCTCGACTTGAAGGCTTTATGAATTTGTACTATCTTAAACTCGTGCCAATATGGATTTAGAGAAGGCATGCCAACTTCGCACGCTTTGGTAGAATTGCTTCACGATATTGTGTATTTATAGATCTCAAGAAAGCTTTTGATACTTTTGACCATCAGCTGCTGTGTAAAAAAACTTGAAATTTATGGTATTCGTGGAAATGTGTATAATTGGATCAGTAGTTACTTGACCAATCGTAGCCAATTTGTAAATATTGATGGCTACAGCTCAGACGCACAAAGAATAACATGTGGAGTTCCACAAGGGTCAGTACTTGGTCCGAAGCTGTTTATTCTGTGTATTAACGACATGTGCAATGTCTCTAAACTGGTAAAAATATCTTATTTGCTTATGACACGAACATCTTCTGTTTAGCCAATCATATAAAACAGCTTGACAATATTGTATGCAACGAACTATATAAATTGCAGTTATGGTTCTCAGTCAACAAATTGTCTCTTAAATATACCCAAAACCAATTACATGTTATTTTCTGGTCGAGCACAATTGTCTGATATAAATATCATGATAAAAAATACACAGATATTAAGAGTACGAGTTATGAAATATCTAGGCGTGCTTATCGACGATTCATTAAACTGGAAAGACCATATCAGTTGAGTAAAGTCGATAAGTGTTGGTATCATGTACAGATGCAGCAGAGTACTTGACTGCTATAGTATGTATATGTTATATTCCACTCTGTTTTGCCATATTTACTGTATTGTGTGGAAATATGGGGAAATACGTATCCTACAAATTTGCGTTGTATAACTATGTTACAAAAGAGCTTAACACGGCTTATGTACAACGTACAACGATGCGACCACACAACTCGACTGTTTTACAAAGCACGCATTTTAAAGTTTACCGATTTAGTACAGTTTAGAATACTACTATTTATGTATAAAGCTCATAAAAATGAATTGGCGTCGAATATGCAAAGGTTATTTGTTAAGCATGATAGTAAGCACTGCACACGACGACAAAATCAGTTTTCACGAACTCGTGCATCAACTAATGTCATATGTCATTAATTGTCTATGGAACCAAACTGTGGAATTCGTTGAATGTCTGTTTTACCAATGTTCGTTCATTTCACCTTTTTAAAGCACACTACAGCAAACAGTTATTTGAAAGTTATGGTAAGCAGATTTAATGTCACAATGCACAGTTTCAGAATAATCTACAAAAACATAAGTTAATGATAGCCGCGTCTGTATCATTTATGAAATTACATCACGTATAAAAGCTGCTAGAAACTGTCGACAAAGGAGTAACATAACATTATAAGTATTCTTACTTCAATGTTTCTCCTTTCGAGCGTTTCATCAATATTCTTTGTATACTTAATATGTACATCTAATTTGTTTGGTATGTTTGAATGAACGCTTTTGGTTTGATTTGATTTGACCCAACTTAAGGTAAGTTATATGACATGGTCATGTTATGATAAAATGTACACTCTCTACTACAACAAAAGTGCTAACATGTAATTATGATTAGCAAAGACAAATATATGTACACGCTATTGATGTTACGCTAACTAGTAGATAACATATTATACAGTAACTTTGATGTGATATTTCAATCCAATAATTGCCATGGCTTTACAGTTAATTGTCTTAAACTAGTCAAAAGATATAAATACTGTATACGCGAACATTACATGATTTTATGAAGGGTGTCTACCAATGTGTGATAACTAAACGATGTACAATCATAAATGTGCAGAAGTTGGTACGCAAAGAGACACATGCAGCTGTCAAGGCCCTTAGGTAATTGTAATAAGTTACGTACAACATGTAAAACAAACCAACATAATGCTGAATATAATAAAGTGTGCAATAATTAAATATCTTTCACTGAACACACATATAACGACATACCATCAATGCATTATTTACACACTATTGCAACAAAGCATATGCCTTGTGCTGTGCTGACACATTTTGTTACACAATTAGCAATAAAAATATATATCATGAACAGTTTCAACACAGTCCATCTATATTCCACACCCAAAGACAAAAACCAGGGAGAATATTAAATGTACGGTAATGTGCAACGTATACTGTGAATTCAGATGCCATAAATTACAGCAGATGATGCAGTAACATTAGCATGAGAATGTACTGTCGTAATTTATAATAACGTATTCAAAGTTACTCGTAACAACATAATACATGCACAGTATGATTGTCTATGTGTATCACTAGTAGTACAGTAAAAACTATATGTCTCAAGTAAGGCTTTAATTTGCAAATTAAACAACAGGTAGGGTAACCTGAGGCAAAACGGCCCCTTGAGGTAAGACGGTCCCCCAGCACCTACGCAAAATATAAAACTCTGAACGTCCCAAAATCTGGTGCAGAATGAAGCTAACATATATCTGATACCCACCCCGAAAACACAACAACACGAGACAGACATAATTAAATCAGTGTGTTTTTTTAAACTTTTATTCGCATTATTATTCGCTCTGATCTGTTTTCTTGGCAGTAGAAAAATGGTGCAACTCACTATGTAACGATTTATTTGGTGACATAATAATGTTATTAATCAGTTGACAGGTGAAACAATACAAAATGAGCAATAATATGTTGTGTTTTGTATACATCGTGTTACGACACACGTAGTGCATGTGGGGCAAGACGGTCCCATGCATGTGGGGCAAGACGGTCTCATGCGTGTGGGGCAAGACGGCTCCTATATGTCTTATCTCGCACGCACATGGTCATAAAGTATACAATATATTACACATGACCAATTATGTTTAATAAATTTAATATAATATGAACGTTGCATAAGTTACGTTCTGCTAGCCTGTAGGCTGTAATTATTATCGAATATTACTAAGCCAATATTATACTATGTTTCGATTGCAAGGGGTATATTATATGTTAACTGCAATTTAAATTCAACAAATATAATAGCCTAATATATTGTATTCATACCATTTGCATGTATGCATTTTATGTTTATATAAGCGAAAACTGTTGACTGTTTTGCCCCATGCAGAGGGCCGTCTTGTCCCATGCAGAGGACCGTCTTGCCCCAGGCAGAGGGCCGTCTTGTCCCATGCAGAGGACCGTCTTGCCCCAGGCTGAGGGCCGTCTTGCCCCATGCAGAGGACCGTCTTGCCCCAGGCAGAGGGCCCTATTGTCCCATGCAGAGGGCCGTCTTGTCCCATGCAGAGGGCCGTCTTGCCCCAGGCAGAGGGCCGTCTTGCCCCAGGCAGACGGCCGTCTTGCCCCATGCAGAGGGCCGTCTTGTTCCATGCAGAGGACCGTCTAGCCCCAGGCAGTGTAAATGGGTAACACACATGTCAGTCTAAATATCAGCACATTAAAGACATGTTACCGTAGTTTAACGGTGTACAATTTGAACGTTTTCCTTAAGGTTGCCGCCTGCCCCAGATTACCTTATTCGCGCATGGTCAATCACGTTCGAAGTTATTCACCCGATTGTTGCATTCCAATGCTAGCGTCGTGCTTCATGTTTAACAATAGAGTTACTGTTTGTACTATGTATTTTTGGCTGAAACAGTAAATCTTCCGACTTTCTAAATAGAAGTACAAGTACTTCTGGCGACATGACTTATCCGTGTTCAGCTCCTTTCGGTTGTTGAACGAATGTGTTGTTTATCAATACTTTGCTTTATCACAGAATTGATAAAGTCGTTCTCCTCTCTCATTTCGACAACCACGATATAGTGATGTTATCATATTTATCTTGGCCCACTTTGGCGTTCATTCATTCATTTCCAAATAAGGTTCTAAAGGTTATAATGTATTCCGATGAAAGCCAGACGTACTTTTTTTTACGTTATTATGGTTGTAAAATAAATGTAGCCAATGTTTTAAATACTCGGGAATGTAGACGTTAACATATATGTTGATACAATTGTGTCCCATTTATATATGCATATTGGTTCAAGAAACTGTGGCAAGTCAAATAACTTATATTCATAAATCAGAATAACCTTATCATTTTAAAGTATAATGTAGCGTTTGGTGTTTACTTATACTGCCATATAAAACAGTTAAAGGTCCCTCCGAAATTCGATTTTCGATTGTCACGTGATCGTCGAGAGTAAGGAAGTCATGCCCATGATCGGCAAAGTGTTTACCAATTTAAGATATACACTATTTTTAACCTTACCAGATCTAACGACGAAAGTAAATTATTTCGATGATTTGAACAAAAATATGTATTTTTCAGTAAATCGACTGCGGATATTACATAAACTATTCACACATATTTGGATATCAGCGAACTGGATTTGTGATGGGCTAGATCAGTTGAGGATGGACTTTTAATCTGTAAAGCTTGCTCCAGCTGCAATGTGAAAATAATACCTTTCCAATGTCACGTATCAACGCCACTGTTTATCTGATCTACAGGTTACCCGACGTGTTGATATTTCTTTTAATCTACTTGGAGTTAATTTCGTTGTTGGTTGATGGCTGAAAGACGTACGAAACTAGTTTGTCGCATGCAACATGTCGTGATGCCTGCGCATTCGTAAGGCGCGTCCAGGTTTGTAACATTTAGGATCCAAGACAGATAATGTCAAAAGAAAACCGCACTTCATAAATTGTGTATAATTACAATCCGTATCGGGAAATTATGCACGTATGCACGTAACTCTTCGAAAATATGGACCCATGGACTGGATGAATTAACAATGCTTGCGTCATTTGCTGTGTTTATTGGCCCCACTTTATCGGTCAAGATACCGTTGTACTGGCGAGTGACGGTTTTATGTCCTTCCACGGTTCGATTTTTTCGCTCATCTCTTTTCTCGTCCAGACTCATTTCGAGAGAATTCAAACCAACATAGCACCTGCTACGACCTGCTACGACCTGCTAGCTCACTTGTGCAAATTTGTTATGTAGTTTTCGTGAAATCATCGGACAAGCAAGACATTATTTTTGACCTAATCCGGTACAAATTCGGCGAAAAATAGCAAACGTTATGCAGCTCCCGGGGGGGTACTCCCTATACTGAGGTATACATGTATGTGCCGCGCAAATGCCCCTGTTTTTGGACATTTTTCTCTGACTGTCCGAAGAAAAAATGTAAATTTTCTCTCTTTGTGCCCCAGTTAAACCTGATAATTCTCTCTTTCATCGAAGAGGAAATTTCCCAATGAAAATGTTCCGCCCGCGCATACCTTACACTTATAGATATTAGATAAATTGTTCACTAATTCTCTCTTGGTGACCCTAAATGTCTTGATTTCTCTCTCTCTCTCTCTCTCTCTCTCTCTCTCTCTTTCTCTCTCTCTCTCTCTCTCTCTCTCTCTTTCTCTCTCTCTCTCTCTCTCTCTCTCTCTCTCTCTCTCTCTCTCTCTCTCTCCATGTGTTCCATGGGGCTCTGGCGGCACACCCCCACCGCTTTGGTATGGCAGTACCTCCCACCCCGGATCCAGCTGCATACACAATGACACAGGGATATTCACACTCAGGTTATTCGACGTAATGATCAAAGTGAATTATTTTGATGATTTTAACAAAAGTATGCACTCTTTTAAAGAACCGTCTGCGCATATTATTGAAACTAAAGATAATCGTGAACTTGAAAACAATCCGTAAATAAATACGTGAAACGACAGCATTCCTACGGGTAATCCGTACGAAACAGCATGTCCACACTCACAAAACAAAACAAAACATATATAGTATCATCTACAATGTGATATCGCATGTGTGCAGATGTGGTGAATAGTGGCAGCAGTAGTTCAGCCTCTTTATTCTATAACATACGCCTATTCCAAATTTTACACGTTACCACGTGTAACGATCAAGCTCAATTATTTTGACGATTTTAATAAAAGTACGCTTTCTTTTTTAAACCAACTGCGCATATTACTTAAACTATTCTCGAACTAGGTCTACGTATTTGAATATCAACGAACCTGATTCCAAATGGGCTAAATAAATGAAGACGAGTATTAATTGAAGTAAAAAAAATGTAAATTAATTCACCTGCAATTATATCTAATATAGACGGCTTATATAGGAGGAATAACCGGATATGAGAACCGGGCTGAGGCTAGGAATAGAACTTATGTCAACGTCATCGACGTCTAGATACGGATATATAAATGTCATATTTGCGGAACAGTATGGTAAAATATATGCATGTAATATAAATATTATTTAGTTCATGCACTATATTTATGTGTTGCAATTGTGCGATAATTATTATTAGGGAACTTTTATTGCGCAAAGTATCAATGGGTAAGTAAAGATGAGGTGGTTAAGTGATTTTACTATGGAAAATATTGTATAATCATGTCAACTTAGATTCTGTACTAACTATTGTGTTTCGTTTTGGGACAAATAAATGACAAGTACGACAAGTACAAGTACGACAAGTACAAGTACGACAAGTACAAGTACGACAAGTACAAGTAAAAGAACGACAAGAACGACAAGTACAAGTACAAAAGTACAAGTACGACAAGTACAAGTACGACAAGTACAAGTACAAAAGTACAAGTACGACAAGTACAAGTACAAAAGTACAAGTACGACAAGTACGACAAGTACAAGTACGACAAGTACAAGTACAAGTACGACAAGTACAAGTACGACAAGTACAAGTACGACAAGTACGGCCACACAATAAAAAAACTCAGACATTACGTTCGCCCAAAGCAATTATTGCTATGTCTCCCCGGCAGTGGTGACGTGTAACTAAATACAAGTACTTCGATATAATTCTTGAGTAGTTGTTTGAAGTAACTGGCATGCAACGAAGTACTATTTTCACAATGTGCTTTTACTTGTAAAGAAACAGTTTGATTGAACGTGCCGCTACGTTTTATTTCGTTGTTACTTTATACTTTAAGTTACATTTTCGTTACATCTGGATATCATGGAAGATGATTCAGCTGAAGGTGATGGACTTGTCCACGTCGACAAGTGACGCCGATGACACCATCTGTACACCATAGAATGGAGAAGAGTCCTTCTTCGTAGCAGGTGCCGTTGGAGCAGCGCCTGTCCAGCCTCTCTACAGATGAATGCAACACTTGCACGGGGTCCACATCCTTTAATGTTGATAAGTTCCTTTGTTTTCATTCACGTTTTTTATTGTCCTCCTCTTGGATCACCTTTCTTCACCTGTTTTATGTTTGGCTCGCTATTGATGTCACGCACTGCACCAATCCCAGTTTAGCTGTGATAAACTGTTAAGGGAATATTACATCAAACATCAAGAGACGGCAATGATCACAGCCTAGCCACAAATGAATGTTCTGTTCATAAAGACCAACACTGCGGTGCCAGTCAGCGTTTGAGCGCCTACTTCATGGTAACAAGGGCCAGTATCAGAGACACAAACTTCGAGCAGCAACTAGTGTTGAAGCTGAACAAATCCATTATGCAGTAGCTCTACCACGATGTTGTGGACTTATGTTGAGTATTTGGGAGAGTCATGTCCCTTGGCCTTTGGATAAGAATGCTTTCGTCTACCACAACGTGGTGGCATGGGGAGCGGTTGTCTAATGGTTAGAGCACCCGCCTGTCGATCGAGAAGACGGTGGTTCGATTCCACCTGCGCCGTTTCGAAGCTTGGGCAATTTCGTTCACCCCACTTTGCCCGTGTCTTTCGGAAGAGACATTAAAAGCCGTTGGTCCAAACTCCTGCGTTAGCTTAATATTGGGCTGTTTGGAGTATAACTACTTGAGACTTGCGATGGCAAACTAATGGGTAACTTTAAGGTTTGACACTCTTTGCCACGTACCTTCATGTACCTACATTGGTTTTTATTATTTCGTTAACTAGTTTCTTTTCATATCTATTACATGTAAAAAAAATTATGTAATAAATTATCATAATACATTACAAATTACGACTATTTGAACACTTGAAAATTAAAATGTTGGATGTGGCTTTTTAAGATTTTTAATAAACATAATTTTACTCTTTACGTAATTTCTTTAGAAGGTTCTCGTACTTTTACTCAAGTAGTTTTTCACACTCCCACCAGTGGCACCACTCACCTTTCACCACTAGTACAACTTACAATTGATGTGCAGATTCTGCACATCTTTATTTCATTTGGCATACTCCTAATTGTTGTCAAGAAATATTTCAGTTGGGTACAATTGTGGATAATATATGCATTGGAAGTTGTGAAACACAATAACTCTCGTATTTGTTTGAAACTATGCTGTACTCAACTGCACTGTTGACGAAACAAGTCGTAAACAACAATCGCTTTACCCAGCCAACCAGTCGTTGATACCACTCCGCAACTGTCCATTTTGAATTTATGATCAAGTTGTGGCAGTGGTGATATGCTGAGTAATGCCACTGCTTGTGAGTACAGTAATATTGTAAACAGTTCTTAGGTCACAACTGTATGTCTGTGTGTTTGTATGTATGTATGTCAATAGGCGAAGCAAATTCCAGAAACTAGCACCACCTTGATTCAGGAACGTATAAAAAAACTGCACGGAGACTATACTCCGTCGCAATTCATAATGCTATTTTCTTTGAGACATGTCTTCTTGTCGCCACGACAGGGCCTACCCAAGATTAATTGGCAACGCATTCAAATGCAAAAACTGCTAGATTTATTGCTTGAGCAGTACACAGAGGTGGGTTACGTCGGAGACGATGAACGTATTTTCTGAAAAAGTAATCTATGCAAACAGCCAAACTCCGTGACGAACGGAATAACGTAGACGTTGAGATTTATCTTACTGCCATGGTGGTATACTGTAGCCACTACATTGTCTACATCCAGGGCTCAGCTGCCGAACGCCACACCCCGTATGAGCATATACATCGGAAGTTCATTACTAAATTTAAATGAAACATTTTATCAAAACAGACTGGTCTCTGGACTTCGGACTTGGCCTTCGAAAAAACGCATAATTTAACTTAGATCGTTTTGAAGTATTAAAATGTTATATATTTCTTATATAGCACAGACTAACAAAACTTGATTAATTTAACAGATTCTATTGGAAATACTTCCAGAGACGGATCTGTCTGGATTTGTGGTGCATGTGGTGGATTAATGAGTGAGGTGGACGGGGTGAAGTATGGGTGGGTGCTGGTGGGTGTTAGTTCCGGCTTCAGTCGATGTGGCGAGGGGTGAAGAGTTTGGGGTTGCGTGGGGTAGGGGGAGGGTGGGGTTGTGGTGTCAGTTTGGGCGGGGGATGTGGTGTGGGGGTTTTAGGGCGGGAAATCGAGGAGATGGTGGAGATGACATGCGATTTCATACGAGGTTGGTTTGATAGGATGGGATTGGGTGAGGTTGAAGTGACGGGTGGAATGGTTATGATGATGATGGGTTGATTTATGCTTTTTAATTGTATCTCTAGTTTACTGTAGTCACACCTATTATTCAAATACATTTGTTGACAATAAAAATTATGAAAATTCTATATTTTGCAACAGTATTATTGAAATATAAAATAGTGTTCAGAAGCGAATACAGATGGTAGATATGAAACAAAATTGTCAATAATGGTAACGTCAATAGACAAAGTCAAACATGAAAAACCGTATTTTTCTTCATCTTCATTTACAGTGACTGTTCAAATACGAAATACTGGTGGAAACCGTATCATCAAAAAACATTAAACACAGCGTCTAACTGGACAACATTTCTACAGGGAATTGGACAATCACAACTCATTCTACTGCAAACATGATTGTTTTTATTATTCATTTTGGTTCATACCAAGAATGTTGTTGTCTTAGTTCAGTTGCAATATGAAATAACATATCAGAAACATTTCGAATAAAACGTGTTTCTTCTATTGAGAGATTATAATACGATCTTGTAATATATTCATTAGACGGTGTCCCGTTCTTTCTCACATTTTATAATTTTAGTGGGTCACGGTGGCGTTGTGGTCAGAGCATCGGACTTTTAATTGAGAGAATCCGAGTTCGAATCCTATACGGTTTTGAAACTTGGGCAATTTTGTTCACTCCACATTGCTCCAGTTCACTCATGAATACCTGGTGATAGACAGAGGTGGATATGTGAATGAATAGACTTCGTGCAGTAATTATGCTGTGTGCTTCCCAGGGAAGTTTCAGTTTGTGTTGGAACGTTTCACTAAGATAACGGGCTCATAAAGGAAAATCCATCATAGAACAGAATACATCGTTAAATTTAAGAAGCGTGTTCGAAATGAGTTTCACTAAAATTCCGAATTTACACCACAAGCTCCGCAGTGTGCACAAATGGGCAAAATAACCAGAAAAAGCGCTTTGAACAGCGCCAATGTCCGGACTGGATAGAAAGTGGATTGGTGAATTAGACAAAACCCGATTTGTTTCACCAGAAAGCTGATGATTTACGCTGGTTATAATGTTCCTAGGAAATGAGTAATGCAGATGCTCACGCAAAATTCAAATACAGTATAATAAATAGAATAGCCGCTGTGTAGATAAGTTGCACCGCTCAATCAGAAACTCATTGTGACGACAAAGACAACGAAATGAAACCACATGACAGACGCGCTACCACGTCATCAATAGCATTTTCTTTATTTCTTGTCGTCTGATCTAAGTGGTCTCGGCACGAATCGTTTCATTAACATGTACTAGGTCAAAAACCAGGCTGTTTTCAGCTTTCGCTCTAAATATTGCTGTAACTAGACTTTAGAGTAAGTACGAAGACAAATCCGTTTGTTATATGTTAACAAAACCCTCATTTGTAACTGACTGGATTATTTTTTTTGCCTAAGTGTCTAAATTGCTTTGTTTAATCGTAACATGTATGTTGTCTGCGAATGCAACATAATCGGTCTATTTTTAAATTTATATTTATTTTATATCTTTTATTTCTCCTTGTCACCATCACCATCATCAATGTACGAGCGAGAGTGTTTTGTAAAGCAAGAACGGTTCCATATCTAATGAAAACGAAGGTCGATGACGAACTTGATCGGCTCCAAAGTGCCAACATCGTGCCTATCTTGAAGTCTGACGGCACGGTGCGCATCTGTGGTGACTATAAAGTTACGGTAAACAGGTGCATATCGAGCAGTACCCTCTTCCGACCCCGGAAGACCTAATTGCTACACTAGCAGATGGAGTTGACGTTTTCCAAGCTCGACATGGCACGTGCTTATCAGCAGATTCTCATCGATGATGACAGTAAACAGAACCTGACGAAACTGCCACCGAGGATTGTTTGTCTACAATCGTCTAGCATTTGGAGTCTCCTCAGCCCTGCAATCTTTCAGCGGGTGATCGAGAATCTCCTGGCAGGCGTCCCTCACACAGTGGTGTACTTTGATGATGTCCTGGTAACTGGTGCTTCCGAGAAAGAACACCAGGCAAAGAAGGACAATTGCAATGTCGGTGTTGCTGCGGTGGAACTCCTAGGTCATCGGATCAGTAAGGATGGATTGGTTACCCTGGACAACACGGTTAGAGCGGTTGTTGAGGCACCCACGCCCACCGACGTCACACAGGTAAAGTCATTACTGGGCATGTTGACCTTCTACCTTCGATTCCTACCCAACTTGGCTACGACCTTCAGCCACTGCATCAACTGCTGAGAAAATGTCATGTCTTCAGATGGGGTACTGATCAAGAGCAGGCATTCACCATGACAAATGAGCTTCTAAGGAAAGCCCCAGTCCTGACGCATTGTGATTTCAACAAGCCACTTCTCCTGACTTGTGATGCATCGTCTTATGGTGTAGGTGCTGTACTGGCTCATCAAACCGAGGATAAAAACAAACACTTGCGTTCGACTCCAAAACCATGGCACCGGTAGAAAAGAATTACTCTCAGGTTGAAAAAGAGGCTTTTGGCAATGATCTGTGGCGTTCGCAAATTTCACAAGTATCTATGGGGTCGACACTTCAAGATCTACACGGACCATAAGCCCCTCTTGGGTCTTATAGGAGAGATGAAACCTCTTCCGCACCACAACTCTGCTCGTTTGCAGAGGTGGGTTCGTCTTATGCTAGACTACGACTAAGAGCTCATCTACTGACCAGGTACAAGCATTACGAATACAGATGCACTAAACAGTCTGGCTCTTCCAGAAACTGTGGAGGTTTCCGTGCCAGAACCTGGGCAGAACCTGTTCCAACACCTGGAGGAAACTCCTGTGACAGTGACAACGATCAAGGAGGCGTCGAAGACCGATCCAGTTTTGTCACATGTGCTGCAGTACGTGTTACAGCGTTGGCCTGAGAAGAATGCATCTGATGAATTAATGTCGTTCTTCAGGCGACGACACCAACTGTCTTGCGAAGATGGATGTATCATGTGGGGCACAAGAGTCATTGTACCAACAATCCATCGCTCTGTGCTAATGGAAGAACTACACCAGACACGTCCTGGTGTTTAATGCTTGAAGAATCTGGCGATAAATTATGTGTGTTGGCCCTCAGTGGATGTAGATCTAGAACCTAAGGTGAACATTTGTCATTTGTGTCGGTTGAATCAGCGTGCACCAAAAAAGGCACCCCTCCATCCGTGGGAGTATACTGCACATCCACGGAGTCGACTGCATGTGGACTTTGCGGGTCCTTTCCTGGGACACATGTTCCTAGTGATCGTTGACTCGCATACCAAGTGGTTGGAAGTGTTCCAGATGCAGAACATAACGAGCCAAAAAAGCAGTTGAGAGACTGAGATCCGCGTGTTGGTGCGTTACTTTGCGCCCGGACCAACTTGGTTACCTGGCGAACTGCTTCAGTGCACAGGCCCGGTATCGTTCACGGCCCAACTTTCCGATGGTCGTGTCGTGCGTCGTCATCAGGATCATATTCTGAGCCGCATCCCCTTCGAGGATGGAGCACCGAATAATATCTGACATTCTGACTTCTCCTTCAACTACGTCGGAACCAACATAAGCTGAGGCTTCACTGGAATCTCCTGTGAAGTCTACACAGCCGCTGCCCACCGTTGAGCTTGATTCAGCGTGTGTACCAACCACACCGGAATGCAATGGACACAGTCAGCAACTCCGGTGCGTCGTTATTCTACCCGGCTCACTCGAGGCATACCTCCTCCGAGACTTGATCTTTGAAGACATTAAATTGTACAATGCATGATCCAAATTTAGGACAAAATAATTCTCGGATAAAACTGTACTACAGGCAGCCTACCCTGTTTTACCTGTGTTATAATAATGGCATATTATGTTTATAAATTTACATAATTTCTTACGAAATTATCGGTGTAGACTTGAACCGGAAACACACAAATACATATGAATGAACAAGAAGTTTATTTTTGACCCCAAAATATAACAAATAATGAACTAATAGACATATTAGATATAATTATGCATTTACAAAAATAAAATAGATGTACATATATAATAATACACGTGTTCGTACATCTTTATTTGAAACCAGTATAGAAAACCATAATTAATTAAAACAAAAACCTTTTAATTTAAAAAAAATAGGGATGAGTGGCTCTCATTAAGATATACTGTCGCTATCATAGGAGCCACCCCAGTTATGACAAATACATTTGTTGGGCCTTTTTAATTACATATCGACAGTTGTGACCGGCCCTTAAACTACACAAAGTTTCGTTACATTTCAACACGCTGTAGAAATACAGTTATTATCTAGCAAGGCAAGTTTTAAAGGCAAACAAGATACAAAAATATCACTCGTATAAGACTTTTCACGTTACTGTACATGGCTACATATGCCACAAATTTACTGTACATTCGAAATACTCGATGTTTACGGCGTGGTACATAATCGAATATCTTATTTATTCTACATTTCCGCTCACCAATCTTTACCATGCCATCTGTGTTAGTCAGATATGAAAGCCATCCACTCCGATGAGTCACAATTCCTTTCAACAGTCTAAGTAAAAATAGGGAAAAAGCTACACGAGAATTTATAACGTCATAGGCTTTGGCTATTTCAGGCATATTAATTTGAACACGGAAATGGAAATTACAAGCAATATACCCTATATTTAACTTCCAATCTTAACAAGGACTCATGGAGCCTATGTGGATACCTTTGATTTGTGTATTTCTTGCTGGTAACTGTACTACGTCTACTCATTAGTTATTTGTCAAACAGTTGTTATTACACACAAATCATATGACTGTATGTGGCATATAAATATCATAGTTACAGTTAGGTTCATGAGGAGTCTACAGTCATTCTACAGTCTACATTTACCCGAGCCTGCTTTCAGGGACATGAACATCAAACGCTATCAAAAAGATAACTTTATAATGTAATAATGACATAAGGTACATGTTTATGGACAACCAGGCTAACTTGTCCGTGGAGCAATAGGGTTGAAGGTACACTTGATTTCCCAACAGACTGCCATAATAGCGTTTCGCAGAATTCCTGGAAATTGTTCGTGGATGCTCTTTAAATATTCATACCACATTTATCCTCTGTCGACTCATATGCTATGTGAAATTCTCAAAAATGACATTTTTTATGAAACACTCACCCAAAACTGATACCCCTCAATTTCCACCCAACACGGTGTCAAATTTTGAAATACATGGACGGTCAGCGTATGTCTACTGACATCAAATGAAAGATGTAATGTAGTACAAAAAAAAGTTTAATTTTAATAACGTATTTAATGTAAAAGTACTGTAAACAAATCATTCATCGTGAACAATCATCATATTCTTGGGGACGCTTTGTGGCGAACGGTTCCAAAATGTTGTGTGGCCAACAGAAACCACAGTGGCGCCCTCTGGAATGTAGCTAGCCAATCAATTCGTCCACTTTTCCATCCATCTTTCCATATGTTCCGAGGCTTGACGTCACGTCGAATGTGGAGTCGGCAAGAGGCATTCGCTGCCGGAACGTCATCGTGCGGGCAGCTTCGTGGCATGCCTGATACAACCCCCTTCTTGGTGGCGGCAGGCGCTGTGCTGTCATGTGGTATATGATCGGTGACATCAGAATCTTCATTAGTCAGTCGAACACCAAGTCCAATGGAACAGTGCTGCCACCTGGTGTCCACTGGTGGTATGTACCATTCCCAAAGATGTGCTATGCGTGTTGGTCTCCTACCTCGGGCTGATGCTAAGGTCAGGTGGCTGTTCTTCACCTTGGATGCATGCAGCAGACATTTCACACTCGCTGCCAGCACTCAGTTCCGAGCAGTCAGTCTCATCAACGGCTCATTTGTGTACTAGTGAAGGGAGTATGTCGTGTGATGCCTCCCGAAGGGGTTACATTGACAAGGTATGTCTTCAACGGTCGAAAGTGGCCGGACAGTCGATAGTGGCTTCCCGGTGGCTGGACCGTCGAGAGCAGCTCTCTGTGGTGGCTGGACCATCGAACACAGCTACCCGGAGGCTGGACCGTCTCGAGAGGCTTCCCGGTGAATGGACAGTCGAGGGTAACTCCCCGGAGGCTGCACCGTCGGAAGTGACTCCCGGTGGCTTAATCGTCGAGAGCAGCTCCATGGTGGCTGAACCGTCGACGGCGGCTCCCCGAATGCTGGACCACCAAGAGCAGCCTTGTAGTGGCTGGACCGTCGAGAGCAGCTCCATGGTGGCTGAACCGTCGACAGCGGCTCCCTGGATGCTGGACTACCAAGAGCAGCCCTGTAGTGGCTGGACCGTCGAGATCAGCTACATGGTGGCTGAACCGTCGACAGCGGCTCCCTGGATGCTGGACCACCAAAAGCAGCCCTGTACTGGCTGGACCGTCGAGAGCAGCTCCATGGTGGCTGAATCGTCGACGGCGGCTCCCCGGATGCTGGACCACCAAGAGCAGCCCTGTAGTGTCTGGACCGTCGAGAGCAGCTATATGGTGGCTGGACCGTCGAGAATAGCTAACCGGAGGCTGCATCGTCGGGAGAGGTTCCCCACATGCTGAACCGTCTAGGGTGGCTACCCGCTCTATTAACTATTATTATATTTGTTTATTTGATTATAATACAATATTATTAAGCGTTTCCTCAATCACATTATGAGCATACTCGTTCTCGTTGTATCAATAAGGCATCACTTTCGTATACTTGCGTAAAGTCTTCGTTAAACGTAGTTGCGTAGACTGTTTATCAATGGCGAATGACGGTTTACGATCAAGACGTCACGTGATTACGCGCTTCTGGAACATTACCTTTGACTTATTGCATGACATCATCCTGAGTCACTGAACGTCAACAAAATGACATTTAACCATTTATTGGTACCATCAGGAGGAAAACAATGTACAATGCTTTATTGTGTTTGTAGCAAGTACATGGTCATATTTGGTATCGAGTCAAAGGTTTTGAAGAGGACCATTCATTTCCCAAATTAAATATTTTTTGTGACAGCCATTGATATTGCTCATTGTACTTGCTTGAGCCATTTTGACCTACCTATGCACAGTCACGAGTGCCTATTTGGTAAAACAAATAATTCACATTAACATAACATTGTAACGCTTTAATCGGATTAAATTTGTACTTTTTGAAATTGTGACTTCCACTCACATACATCCTGATAATTATTTGCCATTTTGCACCTGTCTTTGGATGCAGGTATTTATTCCCCGGCCAAACCATTACCCTGCCCTGTAAGGTCACCAGTGCCTATTTTGTCAAACAAATACATATTAAGATACAATTATAACACTTTCACCATGTGGAATTTGCATTTTTGTAATTGTGACAACCACTGGCATTACCTTTGGTCATTCTGAACCATTTTATATATCTCTGTAGATGCAGGTATTGATTTCCTAGCCAAAACATTACCCCTTCCCCACTCTGTAAAGACGCGAGTGTTTTTTTGCCAACACATACATATTACAATAAAATTGTAAAGCTTTAGCCAAATTAATTTGGATGTTTTCCTATTTTGTCTCCCATTCACTTAACTCCTGATGATTTTTAGCCATTTTATCCTCTCTCTGGCAGCAAGACAACAGAACTACCTTGGCAAAAGTGTAGTTCTGCGGTCTGTAACAAGAATGGTGGCGACATCTAGAGGTTAATTCTAATATAGTGGCGTCCCTCGTATACTAAATTGTAATAACGTATGGCCTTGACATTTCGCTTCCGGTTAACGAAAAGCGCATCCTGTGTCAAAACACAAGCCAGAATGGACGCGAACGAAAGTTTTGTAAAGCATCAGCGTTTATACAAAGGACACGTGACACCGTGGAAAGACGTCTACAGGAAGGTTGGCGAATTTTAACGTCAACAATTCGTCATAGGCTGTATTATAAACGGCCATCAATTTTACGTTGGCGTTGCATTCATGATTGTTGATTGAGTTAGCCCGCGGTTCTGGATTAGATTAGTAATACTAATACATAGATAACGACAAACATGGAATGGTTATCCGGCGCATTCCAATGATTTGCAATAGGTCACGCCGTTTATCCATTTCACACAAATGTACTTTTCCGTCAATGACAGTGTTCTCTTTCTCTAGTCTTTAGAAAGCTTGAAATGAAATAAACAAAGCCAAAGCAAAGGTCAATCTGCGACTGCGGCCCGTTCTGTCTTCAGAGACAGAACGATTTTAAGAATGGAATTAGTTATAAATTTTAAAATATATACTAGTCTAGATTTTAGTTGCTTAATCACATACATACCCACTAAACTGTGATATAAATGCCTAGCCCTAGCCTAACGCATGCAACACTCAAACCAGACTGAAAACGGCCACCTTCCACATGCAAATTTTACACAGTAGGCCCCCTATGATATGTATAAATAACACATAAACATCTTTTTTTTAATGAAATATTAATCATGCATGGAAAGCCATAAATAAACCTGTGATGGACTCACTGACACTAGAGAAGGATACCCTTAAATAAACCTGTGATGGACTCACTGACTCTAGAGAAGGACACCCTTAAATAAACCCCCAGAACAAATAGTAGGACTTTGCCGAGTAATTATCCAGATTCTATGCCAATGTGTTCTTTCCATCACAGTACATTTTTCATGTATATAAAGGCTATATATTGCTATGAAATATGATTGTTTTATGGCAGTTTTGCTGTAGAAATAGCACTGTTAACATGCACCAGTGTCCGTTGTTACCGAGCACCAAATGGGCGATAATAGCGGAAGCTGGTGCTGGTTTAGCAGTGTTTGCTATTTTGCCACAAAAGTGGTAAGAATGTCATTCAGCAGCATACATAATTTAGGCCAGCCTAATAGTATAATATGTGAATACCTCGAATCTATCCATTTTCAAGTTGCTTTTTTCATATTAAATTGGAAAATTTGTGGTACATCTGTAATTAAAAGTTTCAGCATTGCTCATCACTCTGCAAGTTTTTACTCGTGTGCTCTTGATTTTGGGCTGTAAATGGTTCAACAATTTTGTTTTCAATCTGTCGTCTTCTAGTAATTTAAAGAATGAAATTGCTGTTGCTTGAATTGTAGAAACATTATAAATGTTTCTACAACTGCATTTCAAAAGTGGCAAAAAAAATAATTTGCAATAGTGGAGCACCTTTTAAAAAAAAACACCACCTGTAATTCCACTGTAAAAATCTTATAGACAGTTGAATTAGCAGTACTTTTTAAATTATTTTTGTTTTGCCTACCAGCGATGTCGTGAACGACTGAAGAAGAGCCGTGACACATTTCTCGGCAGGTATCGACCCTCGCTTGAAGCTGCCTCTGATACCAGTAATGATCTAGTGAACTCTCTCATGCTGGAAGAATGGAAAACGCTGCACATGGAAACGGCAGATCTGCCAGCATTATCCAGTGCAAGTGAGGAACTAAATGTGAGTGACTATTGCACTGAAGGGTGCGGCATCTTTCTATTTAGCAACTATGTTCCATATATGGTTGTAATTTATTACAAACAAAATCCTGTAATTATAATTCATTCTAGTTTTGGTATTATGCCTTCAGAATAGTAATTGCAACAATTGTAATTTATTACAACATTTATAGCACAAACTTTACTTGAACAATGAACCTATAAAAAGTGCTAGTACTAAGAACTTTGAAAGATAATTTATATTCCTTTGTGTAATTCGGCCCTGCACATGGTTTTACACGTATTGTAAAGTGTTTATTTAAAAATTAATCATGCGACATTGCAAATGCAGTGACTTCAGCAGTGATGATCTTAAGAAAATGACACGTGCTATGAACGTTAGGTAATTTCAGTGATGGCATTAGCAGAATTTTAGTTGCTTTTTGTACTTGATTGTGAATACCCCTTCACAATAGTGCTGCATTGTTCCATGATACTGCAATGAAGGTATGTCAAATACAATATATTTTTGAATATAAATAATGATATCATTTTATCTTGTCATTGATTTCAGTTTGAGAAGATCGGGAACGACAATATAGATGATGTAATATCTGTGTTTGAGGAGATTCGTGCCGAACTAATACGTGAAGGTGAGTACAAGTAAATACTGGGCCCAAAAGGAGAACCAAGATAGCAATTTTTCTCGAAATGTTTTGTTCTGTTAATTATTTGTATCATAATTATTGCAGCTACACGGCTCCTCCGAGATTTGCAACAGTAACTAGTAGATATATAATATATATTCCATCCTGGCAAACATGACGGACCAAGCCTGGGGTAATATGTAATAGTAACAGTAACAATTAGAAATATTCAAGTAATAGATGGAATATAACACACTGTAATAGTAATAGGAAGCAATATAATAGTAATGAAGCTATTACTTTTCTATTACAATTTTAATCACATAAAAATTCAGTTTCAGTAGGTTGTTAGGCATAAATATCAACTTGAAGCCAGACTTTGTGTTTGGCTAATCTTCACATACAATACATCAAAGGAGTTTACAATCTGGCTTCTTTAAGACATTGAGAATGTTTACACAGCATTCAATGGTCCTTTGAAGCCAGTTCCTTTTTCTACAAACCTATAGATAATAATATAATAATAATAAAATTTTTCTATAGAGCTAATTCCTGCATGGCGGATCGATGCGCTGTACAAGAAATATAATAAATGTATATTAATAAATATAAATAGATAAACTGTAACTTATTAAAAATATCTATATATGAACACTGGTTTTAAGACGTACAATGCTAAACCTTTGTATGTAAATTATATAAATTGATTTTAAACAAATTAATCACTGGTTTAAAGACGTACAGTACTATGTAAATTATGTAAACTAATATAAAATAAATAAATAAATACTGTACCAAAAATGTGTATGTAAATTATATAAACTAAACTAATACTGTACTAAAAAAATGTTATGTCAACTATATAAATTAATATAAAAACTAAACACTAATTGAAATGTATATAACACTAAAAAGAAATTATAAAGCAATGTCCATAATTTAAAACAATTTGAATTAATTAAAATGTCTAATAAAAAGATATGTCTTTAAACACTTTCTAAACACAGAAAGTGTCCCCGATGCACGAATGTTCACAGGTAATTCATTCCGTAGTCGTGGTGCTGCTGCGCCAAATGCCGAATCGCCAATACACTTCTTTGTTATGGCTTGGTGCAGAGTTGGCGCATAGTTCTGGCGTAGGCGTCCGTCACGTTTTCGTGGTTGAACAAGTTCTGCAAGATAAGATGGCGCCAAACCATTGATGCATTTATAAGTCATTACCAACATCTTGAAGGCGATTCGGCTCTCAACCGGCAGCCAATGCAGCTCCTTCAACACTGGTGTGATGTGGTCGTGTTTACTGGTGCGTGTTATTAGCCTGGCTGCATTGCTCTGGACACACTGCAACCCAGCTGTCTATGATAATGGTATGTTAGATCTGGCTTCTTTTGTGTTAGCTTTAAGACATTGAGAATGTTTACACAGCATTCAATGGTCCTTTGAAGCCAGTTCCTTTTCCTATAAACATATACATGGGGACAGGCCTCTCGTGGCTGCCATTCATTCCCTGATGGTCACTTAATGAATGGGAGTTCATGTTAAAAAATCCAGCAGCATGTACAAACTTTTGGTCCAACTCTGTGTGAACGCAGCTCATTTTTGAGCACACGTCAGATTGGATATTGTAAGAATGAGCCCAACAAGACCAATAATCATTAATGATTGCTTGAATAAGGAGTTATGTTGTACGTTGTTATTTTGTTCCATTCTAAGTTGTGGTATGTATCTAGACGACTCGCATTCATAATCTACTGAAAACATGGCCTGCAGATGCTGCATGGATTAAACAACAAACTGTATTTTCTCCTTAAAATACTCTCCCGGCACGTACAAAGAACTAATACGGACATTTGACATATCACTCCTAAATCATTAATGGTGTTTTGATTATAATAATTGAGTGTGAAGATTCATACAAAATGACAGCACATGTATCCCCATACGCTCGTTCATGTTGGGCACAACTTCCATTTCAAATGTGTACAATGTTGTACATCGGTTGTGTGTTTTGTATGCTGTTAAAAGTTTTGCTAATATTTAGTTCAGGAGAATCTACTAGGTGGCATCACGTGTGTAACTACTGATTACTGACATGATTAGATTCTAGACTCATAACTGCACACACCTGAACAGTTTAATTATCATTAGCATATGTACATCAGTCACGAAATGTTTGTAGTTATTTACAGTTGTTTGCAATGCTCTGCGTTTTCGACAATTGTTCCAAGTTATGTAATCTATGTCAAACATCTGTGTTTATTCCTTTGTCCGACCGGCCCCTGGTCTGCCAACATTTTAGACTGGTCGTCAGAACCCCCATTCACACATCACACGCATGTGTTTTGCACACACACACGTTCACTGATGCGGTAACACGGTGGTTAGAACGTCGAACTCTCAATCGAGAGAACCTGGATTCGAATTCTCTTGCAGTTGTTTGAAGCTTTGGTAGTTTCATTCACAGTGGATATGTGACAGAATAGTCTTCACGCAGTAATTGCAGCGTGGCTGAATACTTCACAAAGAAGTCAAGTTGGCATAGCAATGAACAGGGTGAAGTGTGAAACGCTTTAAGCAGTCCCAAAGACTGGGTACTACGCTATATAAGAACTTACTTTTACCACAAGCTGCCCATTGCGTGTTTACAGAGCGACAGATTCTGGCCGAGTTTGAGGCAGGAATGAGCTTTGACCAGGCTTCTCTCAGTGCTACACTGGACAGTGTCCAGACTCCACAGGTCATCTGTCCACTGTGTCAAAGGTATGGGCTTCTTACAATGACCACGTAGCGTGTGCATGTAAAAAAACTACACCATCACCATAACGTGTGTTATGTTCAGGGTCATTGTGGAGTGTTATTATAGCATTATAATTACCATAATCATTACATCAAAAATAACATTTTCACCATCATTTTTATTATTTGACTACATAATTATTTTATCATTACAAGCAATCATTTTCGTTACTATCAATGGCATTGTTGTAATGAGAATGGCAGCAAAGATAATGATAAAAATAGATCATTAACATTATGTAATGAACACCATCATTATCGTTTTGTTGTCAATATAATGACTCCGGCTCTGATTATGTTATAGTATCTTTTATTTGGTCTGCTTTACGCAACATATATAGTTATATAAGTCGTGCCATTCCTGCTTCCCTTTCTGTACATTGTCTCATCAGAAGTTTTTGTTGAGTCAGCAAGAGTGGGTGAATTGCACATCATTCACTGTAATTCATGATTTGTTGTATTTTGTTGCAATCTCTGATGCTAGAACTTTCCTTAGCAGTCATCTGTCTCCCATCAGGTCACACCCATTGTGGTTATATTCATGTTGATTTTTAGAATATTCCAAATATAAATTTGCGAACAGCAATAAAAACTTAACATTGTTGCCCAATAGTGATCTTACCCCATTTGTCATGGTGTAGTGTCATTTGTGACTTGATATAGAGCTCCTTCTCTGTACAAGTAATTTGGGTTGTTTGGTATCGTTTCAGGAATGCACTTTCCATAGACAGAGGGGTCATTTCCTGCCAGTGTGGTGCAAGGATCGACACAGAGGTATGGTGCCGGTGCCGTCTTTTACTTCTTAATTGTCCTTATTGCTCAACCAGGACAATTACAGTTGTAATTATATAGTTATTTACACTCAACATTACCGTGTAATTGTAAAGCAACAATATAATATTTCTGAGCATTGTAGTTGCAGAATTATTCTACCTGACATCAATAATCTGGAGATATATCATATTATTAATCAGTTAGTCTTTGATGACCAAGTAGATAAGTTTGGTGTAATGTCAGGTGTTCCTAAACTTTCCCACCTCAAGCCCCCCAACATTTCCTGGCTGAGACCCGCCAGCTAAAATAATTGTGCAGTTGTTCCAAGCATTCCCTAACAATACACGGCAGCCCCTAGTTTGTGAAAAGTGATATGTGACATAAAATTATATACTGCATTTGCATTTATTATAATCACAAATAATGACTTTGTAAAACTGGAATATTCTGAAGAGGCACTACTTTCAGTGTTTAGTAAATGAACATAATGTATTTGTAATTAAACCAGACAAATAATTAAAATTTAATTGCGTATGCATTTCACACAATATCCTAGAAAGAAGTGTTTAGAAAGTTTATCTTTTGTAACTAGGTCCACAAAGTCATTGGCTTTTTGAGTCCAATCATTTTTTTCTATGTGGCAAACTTGGGGTCAGTTACATTGTCACTGAAACACCCATTCTAATTCCAGAATTGGAATCGGTGAAAATGTTCAGTTACATCATGTAACTTTTTAACTACAATTATTTGCTACAAATAATCAATAAAATCTAATATATTGCATATATCATATTCGTTTTTTCGTTATTTATCATAGTATGCAGAAAAATATATATATGTTTGGCTTTTAGTATGTCTATGGTTGCTCTGGTCACATTGGTATTGGAATTGGTATTTTTGAGGTGGAATTGGTATGTGGAATTGGAATGTGGAATTGGTATGTGTAATTGGAATGCGGAATTGGAATGTGGAATTGGAATTGATATAATGTAATTGACCCTAAATCTGTTTGGCAACCATTTTGGATGCCATCTTGGATATCCTGAAGGTCAAGGCCGTGTATGCCTGTTTACAGCAGGACTGTGTCACCCTGCCATACATCAGACAGAATCTTCACGAAGGCACATGCCTTCACAGTCAGGGCTGCCAGCATATACCTACCTTCGCCGTCATCAGTCAGATGGGGGTGGATACCCTTGTGATGACCTGTCAGGTATGTCTGCCAGGGCATCGCCCCTGTTGTTTCTTACTTTACCTTGCGTATCCTCTTCGGGCCCCATGTAGCGCCCCTCCAGTTCATTCTGTCTTTGGCCTCCTGTTTCACTTCAGACCATGTTTACCATACCAGATCTTGTCTTTCTTTTTCTATGGTTTTCCACCAGATTGTTTTTGGGCGATCCACTTTCCGTTTCCCTTCTGGTGCTGTTAACATAATTATAAACAGATGTCCCTTACATACATTTGTTCTTTACTGCCAGGTGTCTGTTATGGCATATATTGCAGTGTATATTTTACTGTTTTACATGCATATAGGTGCATGCATGTATGCGTGTGTATGTACAATGTACATACATGCTGGTATTTACAAACCTTTATGGAATGTGAGAATTGTCAATATAAAAATTGTTTATGTTCATTATCGCTTACACTGCTGACAGAGACATCTGTCAGATTTGACAGTTTGCCTGTCAACTTGACACTGCCATAACCTGTTGATAAAATGGGGTATCTCCATTTTGCTTACTAACTGATATTATTTCTGTTTTGCCTACTCTACATTAGGATAACTCTCCCATTTTGTCTACTCTCAGTGATTCACTCTCTCAGTATGCCTGTACTGATATTATCCCCACTTTGCCTACTCTACATTAGGATAACTCTCCCATTTTGTCTACTCTCAGTGATTCACTCTCTCAGTATGCCTGTACTGATATTATCCCCACTTTGCCTACTCTACATTAGGATAACTCTCCCATTTTGTCTACTCTCAGTGATTCACTCTCTCAGTGTGCCTGTACTGGTATTATCCCCACTTTGCCTACTCTACATTAGGATAACTCTTCCATTTTGTCTACTCTCAGTGATTCACTCTCTCAGTATGCCTGTACTGATATTATCCCCACTTTGCCTACTCTACATTAGGATAACTCTCCCATTTTGTCTACCCTCAGCGATTCACCCTCTCAGTATGCCTGTACTGATATTATCCCCACTTCGCCTACTCTACATTAGGATAACTCTCCCATTTTGTCTACCCTCAGCGATTCACCCTCTCAGTATGCCTGTACTGATATTATCCCCACTTCGCCTACTCTACATTAGGATAGCTCTTCCATTTTGTCTACCCTCAGTGATTCACCCTCTCAGTATGCCTGTACTGATATTATCCCCACTTCACCTACTCTACATTAGGATAACTCTTCCATTTTGTCTACACTCAGTGATTCACACTCTCAGTATGCCTGTACTGATATTATCCCCACTTCACCTACTCTACATTAGGATAGCTCTTCCATTTTGTCTACACTCAGTGATTCACCCTCTCAGTATGCCTGTACTGATATTATCCCCACTTCACCTACTCTACATTAGGATAACTCTTCCATTTTGTCTACACTCAGTGATTCACACTCTCAGTATGGCTGTACTGATATTATCCCCACTTCACCTACTCTACATTAGGATAGCTCTTCCATTTTGTCTACCCTCAGTGATTCACACTCTCAGTATGCCTGTACTGATATTATCCCCACTTCACCTACTCTACATTAGGATAACTCTTCCATTTTGTCTACACTCAGTGATTCACACTCTCAGTATGCCTGTACTGATATTATCCCCACTTCACCTACTCTACATTAGGATAGCTCTTCCATTTTGTCTACCCTCAGTGATTCACCCTCTCAGTATGGCTGTACTGATATTATCCCCACTTCACCTACTCTACATTAGGATAGCTCTTCCATTTTGTCTACCCTCAGTGATTCACCCTCTCAGTATGCCTGTACTGATATTATCCCCACTTCACCTACTCTACATTAGGATAGCTCTTCCATTTTGTCTACCCTCAGTGATTCACCCTCTCAGTATGCCTGTACTGATATTATCCCCACTTCACCTACTCTACATTAGGATAACTCTTCCATTTTGTCTACCCTCAGTGATTCACCCTCTCAGTATGCCTGTACTGATATTATCCCCACTTCACCTACTCTACATTAGGATAGCTCTTCCATTTTGTCTACACTCAGTGATTCACACTCTCAGTATGCCTGTACTGATATTATCCCCACTTCACCTACTCTACATTAGGATAGCTCTTCCATTTTGTCTACCCTCAGTGATTCACCCTCTCGGTATGCCTGTACTGATATTATCCCCACTTCACCTACTCTACATTTGGATAGCTCTTCCATTTTGTCTACTCTCAGTGATTCACCCTCTCGGTATGGCTGTACTGATATTATCCCCACTTCACCTACTCTACATTAGGATAGCTCTTCCATTTTGTCTACTCTCAGTGATTCACCCTCTCAGTATGCCTGTACTGATATTATCCCCACTTCACCTACTCTACATTAGGATAGCTCTTCCATTTTGTCTACTCTCAGCGATTCACTCTCTCGGTATGCCTGTACTGATATTATCCCCACTTCACCTACTCTACATTAGGATAGCTCTTCCATTTTGTCTACTCTCAGCGATTCACTCTCTCGGTATGCCTGTACTGATATTATCCCCACTTCACCTACTCTACATTAGGATAGCTCTTCCATTTTGTCTACTCTCAGTGATTCACCCTCTCGGTATGCCTGTACTGATATTATCCCCACTTCACCTACTCTACATTTGGATAGCTCTTCCATTTTGTCTACTCTCAGTGATTCACCCTCTCGGTATGGCTGTACTGATATTATCCCCACTTCACCTACTCTACATTAGGATAGCTCTTCCATTTTGTCTACTCTCAGTGATTCACCCTCTCGGTATGCCTGTACTGATATTATCCCCACTTCACCTACTCTACATTAGGATAGCTCTTCCATTTTGTCTACACTCAGCGATTAACTCTCTCGGTATGCCTGTACTGATATTATCCCCACTTCACCTACTCTACATTAGGATAGCTCTTCCATTTTGTCTACTCTCAGTGATTCACCCTCTCGGTGTGCCTGTACTGATATTATCCCCACTTCACCTACTCTACATTTGGATAGCTCTTCCATTTTGTCTACTCTCAGTGATTCACCCTCTCGGTATGGCTGTACTGATATTATCCCCACTTCACCTACTCTACATTAGGATAGCTCTTCCATTTTGTCTACTCTCAGTGATTCACTCTCTCAGTATGCCTGTACTGATATTATCCCCACTTCACCTACTCTACATTTGGATAGCTCTTCCATTTTGTCTACTCTCAGTGATTCACTCTCTCAGTATGCCTGTACTGATATTATCCCCACTTCACCTACTCTACATTAGGATAACTCTTCCATTTTGTCTACCCTCAGTGATTCACCCTCTCAGTATGCCTGTACTGATATTATCCCCACTTCACCTACTCTACATTAGGATAACTCTTCCATTTTGTCTACTCACAGTGATTCACTCTCTCGGTATGCCTGTACTGATATTATCCCCACTTCACCTACTCTACATTAGGATAGATCCTCTCCCACCAAAATCACCATTTGAATTTAAAATAGGCTTTGCAGAGTTTTTCTTGAGTTAAATCTTAGTCCTCTTAATTATTATTTATTTATAAACAATACTTACTAAATCCAAAAAGAACGTTAAATTTAACTCAAGAAAAACTTTCTGCAAAGCTACTGTTTGTACTGAATTGTTAAAAGAAGCTAAATCCAATTAATGTGTTTGATCGTGTTGAAGCGTAACCATGTATATGTAGCTGGTAGACCAAGTGATCAGAGAGTAGGCAGAGTGGCGGTAGGACTTCATTGGGTACCATTGTATCTGTCTCAGAATTATCCAAGAAAGAACAGTAGGCGAAATGGTCGTGAATCGATACCATTTTGCCACACTACTTTTCCATTACTCTTTGCTGTAGGCTTGCGACTTCATGTACATTGTCGTCTGAATGGAAATTCTGTGACTGGAGACGCATCCATTCAACTGCCTGATTCAGCAGGCGATCCAATCACAGTTTGTGTAACGTCATGGGTGCGACAGTTTTAAAGGAAAAGTACAATGATTTTCATTGGTTAACTGACATGGAGCTGGCTCCGTATAATTAAAATGCTCCAGTTCTCTTACTTCAGAAATTGTATGTAACTGGAATTCGACGTTTCATTTCACCTTTAGAAGTTTAAAGTTGAAGATCTATTGGTCTGTCTTTTATAGCCGTAAAGCAATCTGCATGTGTGTGTGTTATGAAATGGGGATATTCTATTTTGTTGCAAAATCGTGTAAATATTAAACGATGAAAGATCACAATATTGTAAAACATTTTGCATGGATTTTTTATAAACCGAAATTTTATGAATAAAAAAATTGTCACAATGTTCCGTAAAACTGTTGTTCAGTTAACCAATTGAAATTGTTGTACATTCACTTTAATGTACCAACCGTCCAGCTAGTGGTATTGCAGGACTACTGTGGAAGATTGCTACAATCAGCTTGCGTCAATATAGTGATTGGCATAAGAGTTATAGCACAAAGGTGTTAGGAACCGCGACACAGATCCCAGAACTCCAGGGTTCAGTTTTGTTTGCGGGTTTCGTGGAGATTAGAAATGGAGAGCAGCCATGTTGTCAGTACAAAGAAAGCTTGCCAGAATTGCATATCACCATTAGCATTTAAAAATAGGTGTTATCTGGGTAGTAATTGAATGTACCTGTTCGGCTATAGAATGTAAATGATATTGTTTTCAGGGTTGTGTTTCAGTAAGTGTGCCAACGTGTAGGTTTTTGTGGCCTGCAGTATTACAACGAATGTAGAATGTTTGTCTTGATTTGTGATAGCATTGGTTTATGGTACCACCAAAGTATTCACAGACAGGGGTGTAGCTCTTAATAACAGGAATAAAATGTAGATTTTCAGTTGCATTTGTCATATAAATCTATAATTATTATTATTTTCATAGCACTTTTTGAATGGGTATAGTTTGTAAAGGGTTAACCTTGTTTTCAGTGTGCCACTTGAAGTGTTACGTTAATGAAATGCAACGTACAAATTACTATTCCAAAATAGTTGCTGGGGCATGCCCTCGTATATCTAGCATTGAAGTTTGCTGAAGAAGTGTGTAATACAAAAACATTGTTAATAACTCATTGTCCATTCACCCGCGACGCTCCCGATAGTTAACAGATGTTGTAAATTAAGTGGCTGCATTGTGTTGCAGCAATGTAATTATGTAGTGGTCGTGTGCATTTTGATGCGTTTAGAAGCTTTTCAGCAGTGGTCACGTTGTTGTATTCAGTTTATGTTGAGAAATAAACTTAAATTGCATAGCATTTAAGTGTGTTTCGTTATTTTTCTTTGTGTGTCTGATGATTTCTGGGCTGTCTTGCAGGAGTGAGCAGTTAATGTAAATATGTTGGTTGCTTGGATGAAAGTGCGTGATAGGTAATTGTACAAATCTTAAAATAATGCGATATGAGACAGGGAGCTAATGCCGTGATTCAAGTAGTGGCACCAAGTGAGAGATGCAAGGAGACTGGGTAACTACCCTTACCAAAAAATTTTGCACACATTGAAGTTTCATAATGTCCTTAAGAGCAATATTGTGAAAAGGGAATTGCAACAGTCAAGTCTACTGCTAACAAGAGCCGTTGCAATAGCGTTACCCCATTCTTTTCTGTCGCTAACACTAAAACATGGGGAATGTGGGTGGGGCATGTCCGCACACCTACGGTATAATGTGCCATAACTATTGAACTGATTATGCCAAAAGGATAACATTTCACCTGGCTAATCTGCATATTCAGTAGTTTTCTACTACTAATTACTAACACTTCAACTCCACTAAGAAAAACGTATATGTTATCAATATACTTTGATCACTGGTGTGCGGATATGTGCCAGTACCTGCACAGGTGTTTGCGAACATACATCACGTATTTCTGTCCTATGCTACAGAGCAGATCTGTAGCAGCGGTAAATTTCAGACTGCAGAATATCATGTATTGTTAGGTATATACATAAGCAGCAGCAGATCCAGGGTGGCCTTAGGGGTCTTAAGACCCCCTAAGCCATGGAGGGGGGTCTTATCTGTATCCGTGGCAAATATTACTATAAAGGAACATATATATAGGCTAATATTAACCCTTATGTAAGTAGAATGACGTGTTGCCGACCCCCGACCCCCCCGGTTCATAAGTATTACTTGGGGGTTAAATGAGCCCATATAAATAAAATAAACATAACCTATTGTAGTTTATATAATATTGCCTAAATTTGGTGTTATCTGGTGAAGTGGATGCAAAATATTGGTCAGTCTCAAAGACAGCGCACACACAACACCATGCAATGAAGAAAAAAAGGCAGAATACAAACAACATTATAATTACATACTTCAAGATACATGAACAATGAAGCCACATTAACTATCATATTTAACACATCCTACCTCAAAATCCAACCTCCCACAATTTTTTTCAGACCAACCTCCCACTTTCTGCCAGTGGTTTAACTGATGAGTATCCCCGTAGACGTAAGGCTATGCCATATATTAAACAATGACTCATGCATCCGTAAATATGGGCGGACCAAATAAAATATATATTTTAATAACATCTACAGTATATAAATGAACTTACTGCACTGGGGCATGTCCGCACAGGTGGGTATAATGCCCCAAACGACCAGCGGGGTATTGTCAATTTTCCCAAATGCGCAGCCTATGGCGGTAAGTTTATTTGTACAGTAACAAGACACATTTCAAAAACGCATAAGCCACCGATATGCATATATAATTGTAGGTGTGAGATATATATAAATATATGTTTAAAATTACATGTAATTCTGCATTTATGATGTACATTTTAGTTTATAATCTGTTGCCAACACGAATACAATTCGCTGGTTCATGTTTGATGTACGAGTTAGATGCTACCGCAGACCACTCTTTAAAAACCAAATACAACGGCATGTTTGGGAACTATGCTTTCTAAAATAAAATTATTATCGAAGGTAACAATAGCAGTAGAACTACCGCGTTTTCTTACATTTTTTTAAGAATCTACCGCTTTCGAGCCAAAATCTACTACCGAAGTGCAATTTCAAGGTTAACAAATTTATTTTGAATCCAAATATACCACCAAAACACCATTTTATGTAGAAAATGATCTGTGTGGTGCACCGCCCTCACACCATGAAAAGCAGTAGCTCTGCTGCTTTTTGTGCAATGTTACTTGGTGCCTCTGCACAATGCTTTAATAATGAACCATAAGACGTGTAGGGGAAGGCAGTATTAGCTGAGCCATTTTTCATTTTTCTTGAAATCTAGGACAATCATATTCCCACATTAAAATTGTTTTATATCAACTATTATTATCAGTTGATCACTTTAAACCAAGATAATTGATCTAATATGCGTAATTAATTATATGTAGCTAATTCAAAGAGGGTAGGTAATCTGGCTCAACAAACACTTGGTGTGGGGTAAATTGAGCCACAGTGTAGCATAAGTTGAGTCAAGTGGGTAACTGCTAAATATTGTACTAAGACTTCGCAACAACGCAGCCAACACATCTACATAATGGGTACAACCTGTCAACTAACAATCAACATATTTAAAATTAACGTAGACATAAAGGTCCATCACAACCAGCGCGACTAACTGCTAATATGTTCTCTTGTAGCTAGCTATCTGATGTCCCAATTTGTTTGGAAAGATGAATTCCATGATGTAATTATACTTTGAAATAAAACAACTTGTCTTCATTTTTTAACCACTGCCCAACTAACCCACCTTGGGTGGTTCAACTAGCCATTCTGAAAATTAACCTTTTGTAATTAACTTTGCATCAAAGTGCAAAATGAATCAAATAATCTTCTTCCCTGTGCATAGTTAGACCATTTTAAGTGGATAGACAATAAAGTTGTCACATGCACTGATAGTTTACACACCAGCAATTTTATTTGTATATATATTTTACTATTTTTTTCAGGATTTGCAAGCACATTAATTAGGGTTATAAATATCAGTCATTAATAGTAACTCAGTTAATGCAATTAATAAGTGAATATTGGTTCATTAACGCGCGAAGTCAACAGACTGATACATTTTGATAAAAAGCCATAACTTTCATGATTATGAAGATAGTTGTATAATTTGTTCAGGGTTTACAAACACAGTAAACAGTCATAAATATACACCAGTCATTTCATAACTCAAATGTTGCATTTAATAATTAATGTGCAAACTCAACAGGCTTTTTGATAAAGGCCATAACTTCCATCGTTATGAAGATATTTTATTTGTTAAAGGTTTCGAAACACATTAAGTATGGTCACAATTATACATCAGTCATTTATCATCAAAAGTAACTCAATTAAAAAGTCAATAAAAAGCCGTAACTTCCATGATTATGAAGATATTTGTATAACTTTTGGAGAGCCTGGGCTTTCTTTCCATGCCAAATAATATTATGCATATAAAGAACACAACAATATGTTTGCATGGTGACTAAGGTGAAATAATTGTTGGAGAAATATATACTTGCTGGTGTTCCCTATAGAGTGTTAAACGTTGATTGTGAAAAAAACAATGACATTGCATAAATACAACACAATTTGTTATATATTCTGAGATTTTGTAATTTCCTACATGTACAATACACTGCAGATTCAGTACAGCAATATTTATATATCAGTCACTGTTTCATAAAATACTCTCCTGCAATCCGACATGAAATAATGTTTGCAAAATTGTTCACAGTATTTCACTGCTGAACCCAACATTTCTACATGACTACTGCAAGATTCTACATCATTCCCTCTGGGCGTCAAATACATGACAATTGTTCACAGTACACTGTATGCCAAGTGTAGCAATACTCACAGTTCACTGTCTCATATATCCATGCCAGTGAAGTGTGTCAGTGTTTATAGTACACAGTTCACTGTCTCATATATCCATGCCAGTGAAGTGTGTCAGTGTTTATAGTACACAGTTCACTGTGTCATATATCCATGCCAGTGAAGTGTGTCAGTGTTTATAGTACACAGTTCACTGTCTCATATATCCATGCCAGTGAAGTGTGTCAGTGTTTATAGTACACAGTTCACTGTCTCATATACCCATGCCAGTGAAGTGTGTCAGTGTTTACAGTACACAGTTCACTGTCTCATATATCCATGCCAGTGAAGTGTGTCAGTGTTTACAGTACACAGTTCACTGTCTCATATATCCATGCCAGTGAACTGTGTCAGTGTTTACAGTACACAGTTCACTGTCTCATATATCCATGCCAGTGAACTGTGTCAGTGTTTACAGTACGCAGTTCACTGTCTCATATATCCATGCCAGTGAACTGTGTCAGTGTTTACAGTACGCAGTTCACTGTCTCATATATCCATGCCAGTGAACTGTGTCAGTGTTTACAGTACGCAGTTCACTGTCTCATATATCCATGCCAGTGAACTGTGTCAGTGTTTACAGTACGCAGTTCACTGTCTCATATATCCATGCCAGTGAACTGTGTCAGTGTTTACAGTACGCAGTTCACTGTCTCATATATCCATGCCAGTGAACTGTGTCAGTGTTTACAGTACGCAGTTCACTGTCTCATATATCCATGCCAGTGAAGTGTGTCAGTGTTTACAGTACACAGTTCACTGTCTCATATATCCATGCCAGTGAAGTGTGTCAGTGTTTATAGTACGCAGTTCACTGTCTCATATATCCATGCCAGTGAAGTGTGTCAGTGTTTATAGTACACAGTTCACTGTCTCATATATCCATGCCAGTGAAGTGTGTCAGTGTTTATAGTACACAGTTCACTGTCTCATATATCCATGCCAGTGAAGTGTGTCAGTGTTTATAGTACACAGTTCACTGTCTCATATATCCATGCCAGTGAAGTGTGTCAGTGTTTATAGTACACAGTTCACTGTCTCATATATCCATGCCAGTGAAGTGTGTCAGTGTTTATAGTACACAGTTCACTGTCTCATATATCCATGCCAGTGAAGTGTGTCAGTGTTTATAGTACACAGTTCACTGTCTCATATATCCATGCCAGTGAAGTGTGTCAGTGTTTATAGTACACAGTTCACTGTCTCATATATCCATGCCAGTGAAGTGTGTCAGTGTTTATAGTACACAGTTCACTGTGTCATATATCCATGCCAGTGAAGTGTGTCAGTGTTTATAGTACACAGTTCACTGTCTCATATATCCATGCCAGTGAAGTGTGTCAGTGTTTATAGTACACAGTTCACTGTCTCATATATCCATGCCAGTGAAGTGTGTCAGTGTTTATAGTACACAGTTCACTGTCTCATATATCCATGCCAGTGAAGTGTGTCAATGTTTATAGTACACAGTTCACTGTCTCATATATCCATGCCAGTGAAGTGTGTCAGTGTTTATAGTACACAGTTTGTAGGGAGCAGTGGCGTATGGTTAGAACATCGGACATTAGAGAAAACCTGGATTAAAATCCTCTTGCTGATGGAATGAAACTTGAGCAACATGGTTCACTCCATGTGATCTGTTACTTTCAAGCAAGCCTTCTTTCCTTAGTTGTGTACGACGTTTGCTTTCTCTTAAGCATTTTTAATTCGTCTTAGTTCATCCTTCAGTTTTTTAACTCGCCCTCATCCGTTAGTTTTTGTACATTCTTTCCAAGTGAATCGACCGTTCTTCGTAA
This sequence comes from Lamellibrachia satsuma, assembly GCA_033239005.1. Lineage (NCBI taxonomy): Eukaryota > Metazoa > Annelida > Polychaeta > Sabellida > Siboglinidae > Lamellibrachia > Lamellibrachia satsuma. Next base: position 5,499,393 of record BSQZ01000039.1, read on the forward strand.
TGTTCTTAATTCATTCCTCAGTTTGCTAACGAGCAACTCATGTCTCAGTTTGTATGACGTAAGTCGTCAAGCATTTGATCTGTTCAGCGAGTTTTTCTTTATCTCACGACGAAGTTGCTGCACAAGTTCTTCTCTGCTATGATTCTGTGAGTTTCCGCCTGTGCTCACACTTGGGACAATCTGTGTGTAGCACTAGTAGCTTGGTTGGTGCTGAGCCTGAGGGTACATCTTCAGCTACCTGTGGCGTTTCTGTAAGCAAGGTGATTGGTGCTGAGCCCGAGTCTACAGTTTCAGCTGTCCAAGTGCTTCGTGGCCTTGGCAGGTTTATTGTTGAGTGCAGATATTGAATTGCCAGTAAACTGTCTCTTGGGAAGTTCTTGTATAACTTGACTCTGAGAACTACCCTCCTGATGCATTGTTTCAGTGAACCATAATTGGTTGTTGGAAAGGTGTTCCTCAGACTGTCTGCTCCCCCCCCCACAGCAAGAAATGAACTATACAAGAAGCCTCTGGTAACACGATCTTTATCCAGATTATTATTTTCAAATGTTCTGGCATATGTATCCAAATCAGACCTTCTTCTGAATACGTCTTCCATCTTTTCATTCACTCTTTGTCTGCAATAAAAAAGCAGTCCTATATAAAAAAAAAATATGTTTCTTAAATAATAATATACATGTTACTAAGATATGTATATATATATATATATATATATATATATATATATATATATATATATATATATATATATATATATATATATATATATATATATATATATATGTATATATATATATATATATGTATATATATATATATATATATATATATATTACTACTGAGCCTATAATAGGGTGACAGTTTGGGTGTAACATATGTCCGTTATGACGAAAGTTACAATAGGGCGACAGAAATGTGTCGCCCTATTATTTGGTTGAAGGTTTCTTGTACAATAATTTCAATATGCACCATTAGATTTGTAGCATGAATGTATTATGTATGGACTGCATTTCGTGTTATTTTTGAGTTTTTTCACTGGCTATTTAGAACAGTTACAACAGTTGCATTTCCCCCCTTTTTGTGTTAAATGTTTCCACTTATTTACATTGCAATTATCTTGGTTGCATAACTGTATAACATCAATAATTGTTTGATGCTATCAAACAATGACAGAGAAGATAATATGTATAATAAGAAAATAAACAAACTGCGGTAATGGTAAGAAAGTAGTTAGGAAAACTGTCGCCCTATTGCAGAAACTACATCACTGTCGCCCTAATGTGGAATTAAGAGTTGCAATGGAAAAAAATGGACTCACTAACTCTAGAGGACACACTTAAATAAACAGTGCAATATCATAGGACTTTGCATAGTAATTATACGGATCCAGATATATAATATTATATGTGCCCAATTTTACTTATAGTTATATACACACCAAATATGAAATGAAAATTGTCTAAATCAATTTGACATTTCTGGTGTCACATAAATTTGGTTTAATTATCTTGATTCTATGTGCAATTCTTGTGAAATTATTGTTCAGTCTTCCTGTGAAAATCCACATGTATATATAATGTCACAAACTAACCTAGTACGACCAGTTGTGTAGTTGTAGTTAAATAATTAAAAGTGAAATAAGTATTTTAAAAAACTTGTGAAAGAATCTTATTGCACTCAATCAATGGAATAATTGTTAACTAGTGATTTAGAATATATATCTCTCAAGCAGTGTTTTCTTAAATTTTTTTAATCATTAAAAAATTACATAATTTCATTATTCTAGAAACTTTAGCTTAGCACAGCCAGGCCCAACCAGCTTAACCAATATCAATCAATAAATATTTTATTTCAGACAAACGAGTACATGCAATGCAGACCTGGGGCGGAAGTACTCGATACTCGTGTACTTGAGTACATTTTTAACTACTCATACTCATATAACTTATGGGCCATGAACTTGTACTCATATAACTTATGGGCCATGTACTTGTACTCATACTCAATGTACTCAGATTTTTACGAGTACATCTGTGTACTTTCTCAATATATGTTGTGAAAATTTATTCATTTGTAGTTAACAAAATGAAACTTCCCTGAAGTATTTGAATGTTCAACTACTTTTTTAAATACTTTGTTATTTGTCACTTCTAATTGAGATGACTATGATGCCACCGAGTCCCAGTACATCCCGAGACGGTTACCCCCTTACCATCCCTACACCCCCATGGTGGCATTCTCCCATGACCTTGGCACCTAAAAAAGGCAACAGGCAGCATTTTTTCCCAGTAAAAAACGTACTCATGAGAATGTACTCATACACCCACTCGTACTCATCCATCACCAACGTACTCGTACTTGTACTCATGAAAACGTACTCGGCCCCAGGTATGATGCAATGCTAATATACATTATGTCAATATACTACTTGATATAGTAACAGTAACAAGAAAAGAAAAACGTATATAAAAATATATAAAAATGCAGCATTACTCCATTACTATTTGTTTTGCAAAACAAATGTTATTAATAATTATTATTAGTATAGCCTATAAAAGCTATATGGCTGGCATTAATAGCCATTACATTACATTAGTGCATTATTAATTAATAACATTTGTTTTGCAAAACAAATGCCAAACTAATTGTATTGGCTGTGTAATGAATTCAATTCATAGAAATGTAAACAAGTCATGATTTTGGTTTCGGTAAAATCGATTTCACTGTCCAATTCCAAGAAACAAGATCGGACAAAATTTTACAAATTTGCGGCGCTCAAAAACAACACGTGACATTCGCGTAGCGGGAAAATATTTCGTACACACATGCTAATTTCATTCAGACCTCTACTCCAGAAGACCTCTAGAACATCAACAATTTAATCCAAAATAACCTTATCTGCTAAACGTGCAATATAAACAAACCTATGTCGTCTAATCGATGTATTTCACCTCAATTTTGGTGTAATTTTAATCAAAAACAGACGACCACAAAAAGAACTTACCACTACTATATGACTATTCAACTTGCAACTTGCCGCTGCATCCTGTAAGTCGATTGTGTCAGCCCAGTTGTTAGCGTTTATTTGGCATGTTTTTAATTTTTTTTCAGTCTTCTTGTTGTATTTGAAACACGTCCTCCGACCTCGTGGGGTTCTTTTACAATGGCTGAACTGGGAGAATACTCTAGATGAGGCCTAATTATTGCTTTATACAGAGGTTAGATTGTTGTCTTTTGTATATTATATTTCTCCTAATCACCCCAAAACTCTTATTACCCTTTGAAACTGCAATATCACACTGCTCTGAAAATGTCACATCAGCACTTCTTGTACTTTTCTTTACAGTATTACCAGTAGCTATCTCCCATTTTATAGTTTACATATAAGTTCCCATGTCCCATGTGTAGGCATTAACATTTCCCAAAATTGAATAACATCAGCCATTTCTCAGACCATTTAACTAATTTATCTAGATCGTTTTGTAAATGTTCTTTATCACCATCATTGTTAACCCATCTAAACACTTTTGTGTCATCTACAAATTTCAGTACGTTGCTTGTTATTCATTGATACATATTAAGAATAATAAAGGTCCTAATAGTGATCCTTGTGGTACTCCACTCAAAACTGATTTCCAGTTTGATACCTCCCCATCTACTACAACACGCTGTCTTCTGTCAGTCAGCCAATGTTCAATCGATTATGCCATCCCCGATAACATGGGCTTTTAACTTAAGTAGTAATCTTTGATGTGATTATCCCTCGTCTATACATCCACTTAGTGATTTCTTCCAAAAAAATATAACATATTTGCTAAGCATGACCTCTTTTTTAGGAATTCATGTTGAGATGGGTTTAATAATGTATGCCTAACAAGGAAATCCACCATATGGTCTTTAATTAACCTTTCTAATAATTTACAAATCACTGATGTTAAATTCACTGGTCTGTAATTCTCTTACTTATTCCTCGAACCCTTTTTAAATAATGGTAATTTGTTCTACTGATTTCATTACTAGTTTTGGAGGAATTCCATTGACTCCGGGTGAATAATTGTTTTCGTTGTCTTTATTTTCTTAGCTACCATTCTGGAATTGCAATTAACTGCCCTAGAAAGTCTAGATTTAGCCTGCTGAAATTTAGCATCTGCAACTGGTAACGAACTAATGTCCTCTCTGGTAAACACTGAACTGAAGTATCCATTTAGATTTTCTGCCATTAAAAACCTTGTGATATTATATTTCCAGCACTCTTTTCTAGAGGTCCAACCTTGTCTCGTACGTTTGGTTTACTCCTGACATATGCATAAAACCTATTGCTGTCATTTTAAAGTTACATGCTAATTTTTGCTCATAGCTTCTTTTAGATTGTCTAATTTCATTCGTAACTGCATTAAGTGCTTCTTTGTAACTTGCAGTCATCATCCTTTCAGGTAGGCTTTAAACCATCCACATAATTTGCTTGTACGCTATTTTTCTAATAGCTTATTTTGACAAGTGTTTTTTTTTCTAGACCGTTTTCCTTGTTTTTTTCAAGGGAATAAATTGATCAATGATGCTCTCAATTTCGTATTTCAGAATGTTCCAACATTCTGTTGCGGTCTTATTCGTCCTATTCAATCTCTCCTACAAATTACGTATGCTGCAGTTCTAATTCAGCATCTGGTGTATCTGTTTGGCCCATGATTCGGTTATACCAATTATGTGAGGATTAGTATCTTCTACCATAATGTTTAATGCGTTTCTATCACACGCATTTATAACCAATTTCATAAATGTTTTCCGGACATTTTGTTACTGGTTTTTGTGTACTGGTGGCCTCTTGTCCTGTTTGAGGCACCTCTAAGTTAACCCCTCTCTCTATGGTGCAACCACCGAGGAGTCCATCTTTACGGTGCAGTTGGTTGTGAGTCAATTGTTAGTTATGATATACTATAATAAGGTAAATAAATAATAGTTAATAGATCCCACACCGCTGTCCATCTACCGAAGATCCGAACGCGCGGTCAAACTACCGGAGATCCGGCCACCTGGTCAAACCACCGGGAAGCCGCCCTGGACGATTCTGCCACCATAGATACGAATCCGCGGTGTAGTCGCGAGAGAGCCATTCTCGAAGATCCATACGACACTTGGAGTTCCTCTGGACGGTGCTGCTTCCAGGGAGTCCATATCTACGGAGCAGCCTACGGGATTGCGTCCTTAATTCTCTACGGTACAGTCTCCGGGGAATCATTCTCTACGATGGGAGTCATTCTCTACGGTACAGTCTCCGGGTAGTCACTCTCTACGGTGGGAGTCATTCTCTACGGTACATTTTCCGGGGTGTCACTCTCTACGGTGGGAGTCATTCTCTACGGTACATTTTCCGGGGAGTCACTCTCTACGGTGGGAGTCATTCTCTACGGTACAATCTCCATGGAGTCACTCTCTACGGTGGGAGTCATTCTCTACTATACAGTCTCCGGGGAGTCACTCTCTACGGTGGGAGTCACTCTCTACGGTACAGTCTCCGGGGAGTCACTCTCTACGGTGGGAGTCATTCTCTACGGTACAGTCTCCGGGGAGTCACTCTCTACGGTGGGAGTCATTCTATACGGTACATTTTCCGGGGTGTCACTCTCTACGGTACATGCAGTCTCCTGGGAGTCGCTCTCTTCGGTGCAGCCTCCGGGGAATTCATATCTACGATATTCATATTTGTAACAGTCGACCGCGCCTTACATACGGAGCTATACATATTTGTTATAGTCGACCGCGCCTTGGAAACGTCACCTATTTACCTAGCTACAATATGGGACATCAACGGAATGTTACATTTTATTAACATGAATAATACATTTAATGTATACGTTGACAGAAATAATGCATCTAACATACTTTTTACAAAAAGTGACTTTAACCGAAAATGTCAATACTAGCCCCGGCCCCCCAATTTCCCCTTCCTCAATGCATGATCATGGGGTCTCTGACAACAGTTTTCCACACGAGAGCAAATCAAAGAAATGTGTACTGCATCATAGAGGGGGTGTGGCAGGAAGTGGGAGCTAGGTCGGTCCTAAAAATTGGTCCGCCTCGTGGTTTTGATAAGGGGCGTTTGAGCTTACACAATCAGCCGGGCATTTCTGAAAAAAAAGGTTACAATTTAAACAAATTATGTCAAAAAGGGGGCGTCGCACTCTCCCCGAACCGCCCTGAGGACGGGCATGGAGGTGGGAGGTTGATACCAATCCCACCCACCACCCCACCCCCATTATATATGTATAGCACATAGGCCTGTAATAATATAACTAATTGCTTATATCGTTTTGCGAAATAATTGGTCCTAATTGTCCAATGACAATGTTGGATTATTCCATGCACAGCGGTAAGTATGACACGTGTCAACGGTCTGTCGTCTATATCTATCTAGACATCTACCCAGCTTTCTCTGTCTTTTTCTATGTCTCGATCTGTCATTCTGTCCGTCCATCTCCTAGACGGTCTGTCGTCTATATCTATCTAGACATCTACCCAGCTTTCTCTGTCTTTTTCTATGTCTCTGTCATTCTGTCCGTCCATCTCCTAGACGCTGCAGTGAGTAGCGCCGCCCGCGGCATGCACTGGAACCAAAATAGACGCACTTTCAGGTCATTTCCTGGTTTGCCCATCCGGGACATCATGCGCGAAAACTCAACTGCGCTGACTGTCATCCACCATGTTTAGATACGACAGCTGGGCAACTGGTCGGTAGGCCGTTGAAATAATTGCATTTTAGGAGAAAAGGCGACGTTGAAACGCTAATCATGTTTCGGGCCCGTCACCTCGGAAACAGGCGGCGCGATCGCAAGGCTGTATGGCAACGGCGATGAATGGAGACGCCGACGGCGCCGCAACTCAGCCGACGGGATACTCCGCCTTCTGCGAGCTGCAAGCGGCGATCGCCGCCGACGAATTCGCCAGGAGCTGCCGTCTGTACCTACAGGAACACCCTGAGTACAGTCACTCGGGTGTGTGGCAGGACTTAGCCGATACGTATGTCGACTATTTTCGCGAGCAGTTCGAAGCGCAGGCTTCATTAAAACATTTGGCGAACGCTGCGCATCAAGCTGCCTTCGCCGATCACACGAGCCCGTCGAAGCCTCCGCTGCGACCGGGCTCCAGCGGCAGCGACTCCTCCCCGCGACGTGCCCCTCCCAAATGTGTACGTTCGGGACGCGATCGGGAAAACTGGACGAAAGGAGAAATGACAGACACGGTGTTGCCGTTCAACGGCACCTCGTCGTATGCTATCGACACGGGAGATTACACCGGTCGCGGTCTGTTGGATCCAAAACATAACAAATCATTCATGCGTCGTTTCTCCTTTAAAGTGCTGCGTGACGGCGTCAAACCCCTGCGCCACCTCTTCAAGCAGCGGTCCCACGACTCTCACATTCTCCCGACGGCATCGTCCCCGCCAAGCTGTGCTCGCTCATATGAGAACAGAACCAGGCACGCCGGCGACAAAAACAAATTCACAAAGATTATTGTTGAGTGTCGCAAAGAGGGCATTGTTCACCAGTTGACTGGGGAAGACAACAATGGCAAGTCAAAATGGGAGAAATGCCGTCTTATGCTAGTTAAGACAACTGGCGGTGACATGCTTGAATTCTACATTCCACCAAAGGTGAGGCCAGTATAGTGTTTGCAAACCATATACCATGTTTACTAGGCACTGTTTGTCCATCTACACAATACTAGTAGGTACCTTAAATGACCTATCAACTTTGCACAACATGTTTAAGACTTTAAGTATGACTGAACATACATACAATTAACATTTATCTGATCTGAAGTGCTCTTTGTAGAACCAAGGCCTTGAGTCTCCTGATTTAATCCAACTGCATTGCAATTTAATGATATGGTGCACATAACATTATAATGTCTTATGCCACTGATAATAATACATGGCAATTTTGTTTTTCATATACTGTAACCTACAGTGTGCCTATAAGTTATGTTAGAGTCACGCACGCACGCACACACAAACATATATAATTATTTATATATAATTATATATATATATATATATATATAATTTATGTATTTGAAAATTAATAAAAAAAAGTGCTTTATCAGAGTTTTGATGTGCCTAATGAAAAAAGAGGTCTCTGCCCTCCAAAATGTATCAAGTTGAGTGGTATTAAAATAGCATTTTAATAAAAGCATTAATAATTGTTATACATAGGGTAATTGTTTTTAATTTTATTACATAGTATTGTTTACAATAAGTGTAATATGTAAAGAAATTGTAAAAAGTGATTGTTTATGCTGACACGGCATCAACATAATTTATCAAGTTAATTATCATATTTCCTTTTATTCTGTTTAAAAACAATACCTGCTGAAATTGTTATTCATTTCCTGAAATGTATTGTTTAAATTCCTGTATGTATTGGGTAAGTTGCACTATTTTTTTTTTATTAATTAATCTATGAAAACCACCATCTGTTCTAAAGTACTGCTGACTGACTAAACACTGTGTCTGCAATATTAGGTTGGTGAGTGTGCATAACAAGTATTTGCATATCTGCTTCAATGCATTTAGGCTGGTAAATATTTGATCAGAAGGAACTGTTGCAGCAAACAAACAACATAAAATCATGTTGGGGGAGATATGTTGTTTTCTTTGGCGAGATATGTTTTAAAGCTCTATTGTGATGTTATTTTGATTCAAATTGATCAGCCTATAAATACTGTTTGCGATGTATGCATATTAGCACTAGATGTTTTGACGACCTGCAACCATGGTTTCATTCCTAGCCAACAGATATCATGAATTAAAAAATTAAAATTAAATATAAATTAAATAATGTCTATTGTATGGAAGCAAATCTATAATAAAACTTAAAACTGACTACATATGCAGTTAGCTAAATAAAGCAGTTAGCTAAATAAAACAGTTACCTACATAAAACAGTTACCTAAATAAAACAATTACCTAAATCAAACAATTACCTAAATAAAATAATTACCTAAATAAAACATTTACATCAATGAAACAATTAATAAAACAACCCCTTTAAAAAAAAAAATTTTTTTATGTATAATACTGTTATGACCAATTTTGAAATGCACCAGTTTTAGGCAGTGCAGTGACATAACAAAGATATCACAATGACGTCACAAACATCATGATCATCATGATTGTGATGTTTGTGATGTCATATCTTCACATAAAAGTGGTGCAAATTGATTATCCATATTTGTGTGACGTTTTAACAGCCCAGTGTGCGCCATAGATAAATAGTTGGTCTCAAGGGTCTGGAACCACTGTTAAAGTGCACAGTAATGTAACATTACTCATGATTTTGTTCATAATTATTGATCTATTCAATAGGCCATATAACGAGCAATAGCATACATTAGTCCATTAGAGAGATTAGATACTGACAATTTCTGACCGTTTCGTACAATTTCTGACAGTTGCTGACATCAAAAACCTGTCAGAAACTAATTTCTGACAGTTTCTGACATTGTCCCACCAGAAATACCTTTCTGACTCAGAAACCCAACCCTGTCACAGTGGTGTAACAAACATACAGCAGTGACATCATAAACATATGGCAATGACATATCAAACATAAAATTATTGCAATGATGTCACAAACATTGTAATGATGTCACAAAGATGACCCGCAACCATAATTTATTCTTAGCCGATAGATATATTTATTCTGAATTATTGTCTATTGCATCCAAATAAAAATAAACATAGTAACGTAAACCTCCTGTGTTCATATACGTACATTTGTAAGCCTTAATAAGAATTATATGCCTGTCAAACTTGACATGACAGGAAATGTACTTAAATGTTATTCAGTTACTGAGCTTCGAACACATTTACTCTTGAAGCATATATTCTCAGCTAGCGATAACAGTTAGTATTAGTAGTTTTACTAGTATTATGAGTCATATCTTCTCTATAGTCAACATTTATTCAAAGGAAGACCTTCAGTGAATAATTATTTATATCTGAATGGCAGATGTCATCCACACAAGCACCTCTTGAACTGTGATCCTTGAAGATTATTGCATCTTATGCTGCAGCTAAGCAAATAATCCTGAATTAGTTTACTCTGAGTCTTAGTGATATTTGTATTTGCTTAATTTACAACATCCTGCGGTTCCTACCTTTGTCTGTGGGAGAAAAACAATGACAATGGTATTGCATAATGCATGTTTAATATGTACATGTGCTCATTCTTGCAGTGACACTATCAGTGCACAATAAATTAACAGAGCTATGTTCTAAAATAATTTTTTCTGGGACCAGGTATTTTGTCTTGCTAATACCAGTTGCCTATTTAATGCTGGCAACCATCTGTGCAGAGAAGTGAAGCCAAGTATATATATATATTTAATTTAAAAACCTGTATCGATAAATTATTTGTTACTCCATGTTGCTAAGCTGTACAGGGCAAGGTGAACACGCAGCAGTCAGTAATGTTTAGAAAAAATTCAACACATTCTTTGTTTCATAATCGATCAGTTTCATCTGAGTGTTTATGCTGCCATGACGTTTTCATTTGTAGTGCTTTGCTGCGTTGTCAAATTGATCACTAGCATAATGGTTTTTCTGCTCAAATGTTATATGTAAATGTGACATGTGCCACTATTGAACTAACATTCTAGTTACAGTTTCACTGTTTTCTCATGGCTGTCATATACACAACTTAATGGGCAAGATGATGTACACATGGTTTTTCTTCTAAAATTGTACACACCTATTTCTAATGCAATCAATACTTTATACATGCCATTGTGTATTGTAATTGTATCTATAAGTAACTTTATTAATGTATACAAAGTCATGTGCTCAAAATGTACCACTACTATAATGCTACCACTTTACAAAGTGGAATGTAGACGCCATGTATTGTAGAATGACTCATGCAGCTCACAGCATATTATTTAAGATCTCGGAAAGGGCGTGCCAAAAGGCCCAAGCTTAGTCAACCTCACCCAGTGCCATGCTACCATGTAGTTGCACAACAGATTATTCACAGAACAAAATTCATGTCTCAAAGCCAACGGGGGGAGGCATGGCCCAATGCCCCCTTAAATTCGCCACTGTAATCAGATCTATGCTATTTTGCAACACTTCAATTCATCAGTGGACAACAATGAGTTATGATCCATAACTATAATAAAGCTATCACACATTCTACATGACTTACCGTATTCGACCTATTAAGCGTACATGCCCTAATTAGCGTACACCCCCTTTTTTGACAAGTAAGTCTTCCCATTATTGTAATTTGACAAGTAAGTCTTCCCATTATTGTAATTTGACAAGTAAGTCTTCCCATTATTGTAATTTGACAAGTAAGTCTTCCCATTATTGTAATTTGACAAGTAAGTCTTCCCATTATTGTAATTTGACAAGTAAGTCTTCCCATTATTGTAATTTGACAAGTAAGTCTTCCCATTATTGTAATTTGACAAGTAAGTCTTCCCATTATTGTAATTTGACAAGTAAGTCTTCCCATTATTGTAATTTGACAAGTAAGTCTTCCCATTATTGTAATTTGACAAGTAAGTCTTCCCATTATTGTAATTTGACAAGTAAGTCTTCCCATTATTGTAATTTGACAAGTAAGTCTTCCCATTATTGTAATTTGACAAGTAAGTCTTCTCATTATTGTAATTTGACAAGTAAGTCTTCCCATTATTGTAATTTGACAAGTAAGTCTTCCCATTATTGTAATTTGACAAGTAAGTATTCCCATTATTGTAATTTCACTAGTGTGGAACAACTAAAAGTGTCGCTGTCAAGTGTTAAATAGTTGGCACCACTTTCAGTTGTTCTACGCTAATCACCAAATGACACACCGCTAGTATTAAACAATTACATTATTGTCTACAGAACACATTTTTGATGTATGCTTATAAGAACACATTTCATGACATTTTTGCATTGCCCAATTTTTTTTCAATCATACTGTACCCTTATTATGTCAAATACGGCATCTGTCATGAAGTTATAACTGTCATGAAGTTATAACTGTCATGAAGTTATAACTGTACGTTACTAGTACATATATCACATTTGCAGACGTTGGTATGCAGTGGCGTATTTAGGGAGGAGTCCCCTTCTGCTTATTTGTTAGATTTTTGTATGTAACTTGAACTTGTTGCACCGCTACATGGTACATGGTACATGGTAACGTGGTAACCTAATGGGTGACTAAACAATGTGTATCCACCATTGGCCTCCCCGTTTGCGAGATGCTAGATATGCCATTGTTGGTACGCAAAATGTAATTTTGGCGTAGTAGATTCTTGTTAGTTTTTCAGTTGGTTTAATAACTTATTGTATGTTTGTTTCAGTCCTTGACGCCCAAAAGCGGGGTGTTCTGTTTTCTTATCAACGAAGCACGAGAAACAACGGCCCTTGAGATGCCTGACCGTGAAAATACATTTGTTCTTAAGGTAAAACCAAAATGTTTGAATTATGAAACAATGCAGTCGAATGGTATTCTACTGCATAGGGCTCCGCTTAACAGAATCACTTCGGGCCAGAGCAGTTTAATTCTATTAAGTGGTTGACTCTCTTAAGTGGCACATACAGCTACGTACATTGAATCAAACTGTCCTGAGTATGCAGTTCGTGAACCCTACGTTAAATGTACAGTGTGCATTGCATCAGTGAGCAGCTGATAAAAAATCTCTAAAATCCAGTGCAAACAGTAATTTACAGTGCAATAGCGCAATCGTTTCTCCTTCTGTTTGATTTTCTCTATCGAAGGTTGATCTTGTGGAGGTCCTGTCTGAAGGCTTCCAGGCTGGCCTGATGAACAAGGTATATTGATAGGTCATTCCACAGCCTGGTGATATTTGGGAAAGTGACTGTTGGTAGGATTTAGGCGTTGTGTGTGGAATGTTGAATTTGAGTTTGTGTCCTGTCCTGCATGCAGTGAATGGAATCGGGTACAGTTCTAGCAGGATATAAACCAGCTTGTTCACTGGTTGGTAGAACAGCATCTTGTAGCTCTTAAAGTATAGTTGTGACACCGCTGCAGGGACTGTAGTCCCGTTTTATAAAGTGTGCCGATCTTCTTTGAACTGCTTCTATCCTATCTGTGTTTGGATATCGCAGACTGAATACGCATCCAGGATAGGCTGGAATAAGGTGGAATATGTCTGGGCTCTGGTCTTTTTATTGCATGGTGGTGCATTGTGGGAAGACTCTCGCTCGATCTGCTTTTTTGCAATGTTGTGTACACACTGTACATAGTAGTATATTCTTGCAAGTTAGTGAGAATAACTGGGTGAGAAGAATTGTAGGAGTGAAAAAATAGACAATCGAAGAATGGAGGAGCTGAGGGAGGAATTTGGTGTGAAAGAACGTTTCGGGAGTAAGCTGATGAGGAGCTGGTTAAAGTGGGCTGGCACGTGGAATGAATGGAAGGGGAGAATGGAAGGGGAGAATGGTTGATGAAGAGAGCGGATGTGCTTAGAGTGGAGGGTAAAAAGAGAAAAGGAAGACCAAGACTGAGATGGGGGACTGTGTGAAGAGAGATTTGGTAAGAGTAAGAGGGGAGTGGAGAATGAGAGCGAGGGATGGGGGGATGGAGATGGGTGGTGGAGAAGACAGTAAAACGGGAATAGTGACGAAGAAGAAGTGAAAAAAATCGATGACCGGTATCGATGCCAGTGTCACCCAGGATGTCAAGGATAAAGACGAGAGCTACAATATTCCATGAGAGCTTTTTGTGTAATTTGACACCTAAATGCGTAGCTGAGTTGACTATTTCCAGTAGCTGGTTGTGGATGGTATATAATATGAGGCAACAGCAGGACTCACCTTGTTTCTGACTGACAACTTTACTGAATGAAAGTCCACAAACACAGATCCAGTTATACCGCTGTACGTGAAAACACTAAAATACACACATTCTTTCTCAAAGTTCACTTTATAAAGGAGTCAGGTCAATTAGGTTTTTTATATAGCTATACTGCTTTAGTAGTTAATATTTTCTAGTGTTTTCGGTCGGCAGCTTTTGCATTTCTTTTCATTCACCTTTATCTTTTGCTATATCTCTCTTAACGCAGTCTTCCCATCTTAATTGCAGCCTCCCTTTTTCCTGCGGTCTCATAGTTTCACTGCCTCATTTGGTAGTCAGCATCTATCCGGATCAAGTAACACTTCCACAACATCCGGCTTCTTACTTAACTTCTTCCCATTAAACTCAACTGCAACCCAATCTCTCTCCTAGGTCTATCCACCCTTTTTGTTCGTGGAATTCTTCAGGCCCATTTGTTTCCACAAACTTGCAGCCAAGCTGAGTCAGCAGACATTTGGTGATACAGTGACTAAAATGATTACCACTAATGACACTTAAGGTAAACAGACAATTAAGATATACCATCGACAATTATGTCAGTTACATTGCTAAAATAACATACTAGATTACTATATAGGTCCCCACTGGCTGACGGCTTCAGTTTAATAGGATGTGTGTTTGACTGATGCTTCTAGATTGGTGAGGATAAAGTCACAGCGACAGAAGATAAAACAGTAATTCTTACAATGCCACTAAAATGACATAAAGATAAAAAACAATTAACGTTGGATAACTAACACACCTACATGCACATACACTTGTTGAACCAACACACCTACATACACACCTATATACAGCTGTGTGAACTGAAGCAATGTGGAATGAACAGAATTGCTAAAAAATTTTAAACTGCAGCAAGACGATCCATTCAAATCCGGGTTCTCTCGATAGAAAGTTGGGCGTTCTAACGGCTATGTTGCCGTGCCCCAGTTAAGATAACTTGAAGCTTAGTTGGAGGAAGAATGCAAGCAAAAAGGGGTGGAACATAATGGTTATGTTCAGTACATTGAAACAAGGACATAATGGTTATGTTCAGTACATTGAAACAAGGACATAATGGTTATGTTCAGTACATTGAAACAAGGACATAATGGTTATGTTCAGTACATTGAAACAAGGACATAATGGTTATGTTCAGTACATTGAAACAAGGACATAACGGTTATGTTCAGTACATTGAAACAAGGACAATTTTACAAAAAACAAAAGCTCATGCAGAATGGAAGGGGTATGACATTGAGCTACGGACAAGCTAATTCACAAAACATCCAGAAAAAGAAAACAGTTAAGAAATTGCTTTCTATATGCGGTATATTCACACTAGAATCTGGTCTTAATTAATGCTGCATGGCAAGCAGACATCACACACAATATGTGATGTAATGCAGCAACACATGTTGTACTATCCATTTCTGACAACATTTACAGTGTACAGGTGAATAAAAGTACATCCTTAATTGTCAACGTAGATTACGATTAGAATTTAGATGTAGGGCAGGATGCAGGAACTGATACCACCTTCAAGTAAGTCCAAGTTGCTCATTTTGCAAAAGATCAAATCTATCTCAACCAAATGTATTCAGTCATATTTATTACTCCAGGACGGACCTCTAAGATGGTATGACAGTACATATATAACTAAATGTGCAATTCAGTGATAATTTCACACACGCACGCACGCACGCATGCACGCACACACACATGTATATTTTTATATATATGTATATATATATATATATATATATATACATATATATATATATATATATATATATATGTATATATATATATATATATATATATATATATATATATATATATATATATATATATATATATATATATATATATATATATATATATATATATATATACACACATACACATGTACACACAGTTATTACATTCAGTTTGCATACAAACATTCCTCAGTGGGAGTTAACTGTATTCTGTACTAGCGTTAATATTACTCAACATAACACATATATGACTATACATATTACATAGATTGTGAGCACTGTCCTACATTTAGCCCAGTCAGCATTTATTGACTACATAATAGTAGTTCATTTGTACACATTTGTCACTTATTTTTGACAAAATTATCAGACAAACACATTAGTTTTGGTTAATCTGAACGGAAATTCTCCGAAAGAAATGGCAAAAGTGGCATAGCATACAGCTGTTCACACTATTGCAAGTTACCTGATCTAACGAGCAAAGTAAATGAACAAAAATATGTACTGTTTTATTAAACCAGCTGTGCATGTTACATTAAGTCAGTACCAGTGCATGACCCTAAACACTGACATGCTTGTAAACTGCCGCAGGCTGACAGCGAACTAGAGTATGTGTTGGAAACCCAGGAAGCAGCTGACATGAAGGCGTGGCTTGGCGCGATCCAGGAGTCTTTGAACAATGCCAGGACCAACAGTGGCGACACCAGTGGCAGCGCACATCTACTCATGTATGTTTTTATTTTGAATTGTACGTTTCTTTTTTAGCCAAATAGCATTCTACCCAGTGCATATCTTCTCACATATTTTTATATAAATTTCTTTGAATCTTTTAATCTAAATTTTATTTTAGATTGTATTTTTAATTTGTGTTTTTTATATAAAACTGTGTATTTATTTTTTTATTCAATGAAATTGCAAAAGAAATTAATTAGCCAGTAGAGAGCCATAGCCTTTGTGGGCTCTATCCAGTTTTCTCACGTGAATGCTGCAAGAATGTAAGGTTTGGCAGCAAAAGACTAAACAATTAAATTTTTTATTTGTTATTTAAATTTTTAGTACATCTGTTAGTTTTATGACACTTTGCATATTTGTTCCGTGAAATTAATTGTTGACGGATTCGTAAATCACTGCCAGATCAATTTAGATTTTTGTTAATGAAGAAAGTCATGGGCGTAGCATGAACCCGGGGCTTTTTATACAGTTCTAATGTCAGCATGTTTGTGCATGTTCTAATCCCAATTAATCTACAATGCGCACGCCGAAACTCACACACCAACCTGTTCTGCCACTAATTAAGATCTTGTGTCATTCCCTCTGATGGCACTGGTACTTTTTGACCTGTGTATTGGGGTCTCCAGAAAAACATTGGCAAATTGGCAAATTTCTTTTACCTGACAAAACCATGTGGAGTCATTTCTGGAGGGAAGGGGACCTTGTCCAACTGGATAGAGCAAGAGAACTACCCAAGGCCGTAGATGATGCCCCATACTTCAGTATAAACCACAAACGTAAACCCTGATGTAAAAACAAAATATAAAGCCTGATGTTCATCTAATATGCCAATTGTCAGCCCTTAACAGCAGTATTATACCCTCGTAGCTAACTCAAATATGACATCCTAATAGAGCAAACCAAAAAGATATGATTCCTGATAAAAACTAAATTTTAGGAGGACATATGATGCCCAACAGGAAAAATCAATCTCTCAGACATTTATAGCACAAATTCATGGGTAAAAAACAGTCTTGTTCAAAAACGTTTATACAGATTTGCTTATCATAGTCCTGACAAAGATTATACACTGTAAGCCAAACAAGTTATATTAATAATTATGGATAAGGACATTAGCGAGATTTCATGAAGAGTTGGCGGTGCTCTTATCTCCTGGGATGATATTTAGAAATTGTATGTTTTGCTGCAGGACTGGATAAAAAGCAGTAATTATATATTATTATATTCTGCTGCTATCAGGTTACAGTGGCAACTTGGCAGGCCATTGTTGTTATGAATACAAGAGTGTTTGTAACACTACTGGTATATCCATTTCTGTGTTGGAGGAAATGCCAGGATACAGAATTAGACAGTGTGTTATTATAGCCAATACTTTGGGATTTATTCACGTGTCTTGGGATGGGAGGGACGCCAAATTAGCCATCATATAATAAAATTACTTTGTTACGAAGAATGCCTAAGAGAATGTGGTTTGGCTACCCTAGAGAGAAGGAGGTTAAGAGGAGATCAAATTGAAGTTTTTAAGATATTGAATGGGTATGAAAGTATTGATAGAAATATATTTTGTCACTTATAAAACACAGTAGAACTAGAGGACATGAAGTACATTTGTGAAGGATCAGTTGTAACTCTCATCTTTATCCCTATAGTCCAGGGCGAGGCTGGCACTGACACTGGTTGTACATTTTTTTACCCTTTGTTACTGATCCCATTTCACTGCCATCTCCACCAAATGTTTCCTCTCCCCCATCCCTCGTTCTAATTCTCCACTCCCCTCCCACATCCGCCGAATCTCTCTTCATGCAGTCCTCCCATCTCAGTCTTGGTCTTCCTCTTCTTCTTTTATCCTCCACTCTAAGCGCTTCTCTCTTCGTCAACCATTTCCCCTTTCCAAGTGTCCAGCCCACTTTAGCCAGCTGCTCACCAGCTTCCCCATGAGACTCTCTCCCACACCAACATCCTCCCTCAGCCCCTCCATTCTTTGCTTGTCTATTCTTTTCATTCCCGCAATTATTCTCACCCAGTTATTCACACAATCTTGCAGTTTCTCTTGTTGTTTTTCTGTCATCACCATAGTCTCTAGGCCGTATAGGTCTGTCATCGCCATAGTCTCTAGGCCGTATAGGTCTGTCATCACCATAGTCTCTAGGCCGTATAGGTCTGTCATCACCATAGTCTCTAGGCCGTATAGGTCTGTCATCACCATAGTCTCTAGGCCGTATAGGTCTGTCATCGCCATAGTCTCTAGGCCATATAGGTCTGTCATCGCCATAGTCTCTAGGCCGTATAGGTCTGTCATCGCCATAGTCTCTAGGCCGTATAGGTCTGTCATCACCATAGTCTCTAGGCCGTATAGGTCTGTCATCGCCATAGTCTCTAGGCCATATAGGTCTGTCATCGCCATAGTCTCTAGGCCGTATAGGTCTGTCATCGCCATAGTCTCTAGGCCATATAGGTCTGTCATCGCCATAGTCTCTAGGCCGTATAGGTCAGTCATCGCCATAGTCTCTAGGCCATATAGGTCTGTCATCGCCATAGTCTCTAGGCCGTATAGGTCTGTCATCACCATAGTCTCTAGGCCGTATAGGTCTGTCATCACCATAGTCTCTAGGCCGTATAGGTCTGTCATCATCATAGTCTCTAGGCCATATAGGTCTGTCATCACCATAGTCTCTAGGCCATATAGGTCTGTCATCGCCATAGTCTCTAGGCCATATAGGTCTGTCATCGCCATAGTCTCTAGGCCGTATATGTCTGTCATCGCCATAGTCTCTAGGCCGTATAGGTCTGTCATCGCCATAGTCTCTAGGCCGTATAGGTCTGTCATCGCCATAGTCTCTAGGCCGTATAGGTCTGTCATCGCCATAGTCTCTAGGCCGTATAGGTCAGTCATCGCCATAGTCTCTAGGCCGTATAGGTCTGTCATCACCATAGTCTCTAGGCCGTATAGGTCTGTCATCGCCATAGTCTCTAGGCCGTATAGGTCTGTCATCGCCATAGTCTCTAGGCTGTATAGGTCTGTCATCGCCATAGTCTCTAGGCCGTATAGGTCTGTCATCGCCATAGTCTCTAGGCCGTATGAGTAAGCTGGTGTTACACATGAGCTAAGCACCTTTCCTTTTAGCTTCTGAAGTATATGTCTGTCTCACATCACCCTTTCCAATTTCCTCTATGCATTCATCCCAGCTTGTATAGATAATAATAATATATTTTATTTGATATAGTGCCAGATCCAATTTTAAATTGTTATTGGTGCTTTGCAAGACAAATAGTTATACAATTGCTAAATAAACATGGAATTTTTTACATATACATTATACAACCTAGTTGAAATAAGAATATAAAATATATCTAGTGTAATAAAATATAATATCTGGTGTAATATAATATAATATAATACTATAGATTGGATACCAGAAAGTGCTCACTGCCACAGAGGACAATAAATGAATGGAAGAGATTATCTACAGATTGTGTAAATGCTAAATTGTGCTGCCACAAAAGCCCTTGAGCCTGCATTTGTAACGTGTTGTCATGTATCAAGATCAGATTATGCCACCCCAATGTCTGGGGTACAGAGTCAGTTGTTTACATGTGCATAATGTCATTATTGTGATTATTTGCGATGTCTACGTTCAGTTCAATATTTCCTAGCATGTTATGAGGAAAAAAATCAACTGACTCGTTAGCTGCCCTGTCCAGCTACCTTAAAAACAAAATTGACGAATATCTCGGAAGCGATGGGATTATATTTATGCATGGTTATTTTCAAGTAACTTTAGTGATATACATATACCGGGTTATATGGACATGAAATACATGTTTGCTATCCGATTTATCACATTTTCATGATCCTATAAAGTTCCAAGTTGGCTCCGAAAACGTACGTAAGCAAGACATTCACCTATAAATAGCAAACTGGAAGAATAGGCAGACCTATTTGTCTGGATTAAAATAACTTCCTGTCTGCTTTACCGGGGGCTCCAATGTGTTCTTCTAACCTGAGTGCGGCTCAACGCAACAGCTGCTTTCAAATTCCTCAAAGACATTTGCCACAACAATTACCCTGTACTGTGAGGATCATGGAATGTTTAGAACAAAGCCATTTGGCACCCACAGAACTTGCCTGGTGAGACTAATTAGCACTTAGCATGATCCGTTTACGGCAAGATGTGAAATAATCCAAAGACTACTTCAGTCAACTGGTTTAGACCCATTATAGTTTTTTTAACAAGATTGTCATCCAAGGCAAAGGCCCAGATGACAAGTGGACAAGGAAGCCATCCAAGGCAAAGGCCCAGATGACAAGTGGACAAGGAAGCCATCCAAGGCAAAGGCCCAGATGACAAGTGGACAAGGAAGCCATCCAAGGCAAAGGCCCAGATGACAAGTGGACAAGGAAGCCATTGTCTTGTCGAGAGTCCAGCAATGTTCATCTACGTGTAACCCGCCCTCCTGAGATATGTGTCAACCCTGTTGTTAAACATATCCACGCTGCTAGCAGTTACACAATCTGTAGATAATTTGTTCCATTGATTTATTGTCCTCTGTGAGAACGAGTACTTCTTGATATCCAATCTACATTGATCCTTTACTAATTTTACCTCATGTCCTCAAGTTCTAATATCTTTCCTGAGTGAGAACAAAATATTTCTATCAATATTTTCATAATCATTCAGTATTCTAAAAACTTCAATTTGATCTCCTCTTAACCTCCTTGTCTCTATGGTTGTTAAACCACATTCTTTCAGGTGTTCTTCATGACTAAGGTTTCTCAGTTCTGGAATAATTTTAGTTGCTCTCCTCTGTATGTGTTCAAGTGTATCTATATCCTTCTTATGATATGATCTCCAAGATTGTATACAGTATTCTAAATGAGGCTTAACTATTGCTTTATGCAGAAGTGCATAATTAGCTCTTTTTCCTTGTATGTTATATTTCTCCTAATCAACCCAAGACTTTGATTACCCTTTGAAGCTGCAATACCACACTGCTCTGAAACTTTCATATCAGCACTTATTGTTATTCCTAAGTCCTTTTCTTTTACTGTAGTACTTAGAACAGTATCTCCCATTTTATAGTTTACATCCAAGTTCCGGTGTCCTGTATGTAGGCATTAACATTTCCAAAAAATTAATAACATCTGCCATTTTTCAGACCATTTGACTAATTTGTTTAGATCATTTTGTAAATGTTGTTTATCACCATAAGTGTTAACCTTTCTAAACACTTTTGTGTCATCTGCAAATTTCCGAACGTTGCTTGCTATATTATCGTCCAAGTCATTGATATATATTAAGAATAATAAAGGTCCTAATACTGATCCTTGTGGTACCCCATTCAAAACTGGTTTCCAATTTGTAATCTCCCCATCTTCTACAACACTCTATCTTCTGTCAGTCAGCCATTTTTTGTATTCAATCAATTATGCCATACGCGATATGGCATAATCGATTGCCATACCCGGCTTTTAATTTAAGTAGTTACTTCCCATTGTAGCTGCATGTTTTTCCTGTTATAGCTACAGTTGATAGAACAATTAATTAGGCATTAAAACTAGTCCAGTTATAGCTACTTCCTGGTTTCTATTCTTGGACCAACGGAGAATCCATTATCTGAAATGGAATATGTAACATAAAACACACATGCGCCACATTTGTATTAAGATGAAAGCATTAATAGTACACTGTGCTCAGTGTAAAATACTCGATAAATTGTGTACAGTATGTGTTTAGCAAAAGTCATAAATCATATATAAAGTGTATGTCACTCTAATTTCACCACCCCACATGGTGTCACCCTACCACTGTTTAACCCATTAGACCCCACAACGGCCGTGGCCGGCTGCTTTGTGCAGTCCTGGAACAAAAAAATCCTTGCGAATAACTACTGAACTAAACGCTACCAAATTTTGCCACACACTATAGCGGATACATTTTGCAACAACAACAGCTTGTTACGTGCATGTGTTGCCCTTTCAAAAATCTTGATTTTCATCAGTTTTGTTCATGCTATCTCGAAAATTTTTATTTCTATATTTGTCATGATAAAATATGGTGTAACCTGAAAAATAACCATCAGAATTTTGTAATGTTTTCAGTGTTGCAAAGCTAACACATATAGGTACATTTTCTTCGATGAGTTGCATAGGGTTATAGCATGGGATCATTGTCAAATGTCAGTCGCAACTTTCAAAGTTTTAACAAATGTACTATTTTGTTCTTGCAAATTGTGATCAAATGTCAACATTTTATTAATGTATCCTATTTCTACATATACAGGCATGTGGAGAAATTACTACTCTTCAAAATAAACACAACTTGTAATTGTCAATATTGAATAGTTTTTTCTACAGATTTTTTAACACAAGGAGGTAAAATCGCTCGAAATTTGCAAGAAATCCTGGGAACATGGTGGCATGTTTTAATAAAATCCTGGGGCCTAATGGGTTAATAGAAAACATCTGAATATACACTACATGTTTCAAGAGGGACTACCTTAGTCTGTATTTCACACAAGGTGGCAGCACTTCATGTTGCGCATGCTACATGTTGGATCTGTGGGGCAACTAACTAACTAACTAACTAACCTGTGTCAGAACAGCTCAGGCTTACTTTTGGTAATTTTGTGGTTGCTTGCTTAGTGCTACCCTTCAACATACTGTTGTAAAACCACATGTAAGTAATAAGTAATAGTACTGTTCTAGTTTTCACGGGTCTGTGTGATTCTCGGTTCTTGATCACCATTTATTCACGGTATGGGTCTGCCGTAGTTCCAGTCTGGGAGACTGGGAGACTGTTTAAAGATGGGAGAAAGTGACACTCCTAAAATTGTTAAATGCACCAACATAGAACTAAAATAGGTAAATTAGAAGCAACTATATGACTGAACAAGTTTATTCCAAGAAAAGAAATTACAGAATTTGCTACATTACGCTGTAGGCAACACACAAAAGTGGAAAATGCACGAGATACCATTGAGTTTATAATGCCAAGAATGTGTGAATTTTTTATGACTATTATTGACAACTAGTGCTGTGATTGTTCCGGGTCTGGAACAGTGTATAACCTGAACCCCCAGTATAGGGACCCACGGTTTCAGTTCCAGACCCGGCAGCGTGACAGTACTAGTAAGTAATGATACTAACGAACTATCACCAAAGGAATTATTTATGACTTGAGCTTCACCGTAAGGTGCGATCTTGCGATCACCTGATTCTACTTGATCAGTTCCCAGGTCGTCTATCAAATTATACCTGTGATTGGATATTCTGCCATAGAAACCCTCCTCAGTTCATTTAGCCCATCACGAATCAGGTTCGGTGATATTAAAACCTGCAGCACATGAGTAGTTTAAGCAAAATGCGCAGTTGGTTTAATAGTGTGTACTTTCATTAAAATCATCCAAAGAATTTACTTCCATGGTTAGATTGAGTGTAATTTGTGACTATCCTTATGTCATTGTATATAGAACTAAAAAAAATGTTCGCTGATGGTTTAATCACAGCTCAATATATTTAACATATTTGCATGTCATAGTTAAAACGAGTGCAGAGATATTTAAGGAAAACTATAAATTAACGATCGTCAGGTGATTTCTTCAGGGAACGAGATTTGCCAGCTGCCGCTCCCAGTGTGACTCATGAACGACCCCGGTCCATGCCTCCAGTGACAGGTCAGTTGCATTGCCATGGCAACAGTTGCCATGACAGTGACCTGTGGAGCAGCCAATGGAACAGCATCCTTCCTTTTTTAATTTACATTTTGTTCAAGTTCTATTTCATATTCGTTGTAGTGATGCTATGCCAATGTTTATTCCACGACACCTGCTAATACAATCCATTTAATGTTTTATTATGTTTGGGTAGAGTTATTGGCTTTTTAATAAAATGCATCCAGATCAGTTGATCTAAATGAATTTAAGTGTTAATTATTTATACTGCTATTTTTAAAGATACAAAGTCTGATGATTTTTGTCGTAAAATCGTGTTATAAAGTATAAACTACCGGTATATGTATTCTAACATTTTGACTGCCCAAATATGTCTCAGTGAACCACAATTTTAAATGTTTCAGGGCGAATATCATGTTTAAATTGCTTGCAAATGGAATGTACCATATTCGTCCTATTAAGCGTACACATCCTAATTAACGAACACCACCTTTCTTAATCAGCAGGATCCATAATTGTTGTAATTTGACTAGTGTGGAACAACTGAAACGTGTCGCCATCTGGTGTTAAACAGTGAGCACCACTTCCAGTTGTTCTGCGCTAGTCACCAAATGACACCAGTTGTGTTAATCAGTTACCTTATTGTCTGCAGAAACGGATGTTGGTGTACGCTTATTAGATCGAATACGGTAATTTTCCGTGAGTTGATGATTTGCTCATCATGTGATCATCATGTGATCCTGTGAATGCCTGACCCTGAACAAATTGTCAAATGATTATGTTAATGCTAGTAGTGTGAATATTATGTTTAAAAATAACATTGACAGATATCTGATAAGGGCGGGCTATACATAGATGATAAAATTGTTGGACTCTCGATAAGACAATGGCTTCCTTGTCCACTTGCCACCTGGAACTTTTAGTTTGGGATGGCAATCTTGTTGAATCTTTTTAAAATCTTCTTAAGTTACTGTTTTATTGCATTAAATATGTTCAAATGTTAGTTATGAACCCATGTAATAAATAATATTATACACTTATTGAATGATAATGGATTTTATACCCTTGTTGCTTCAGAATGTTGTATTGGGCTCCCAAGTTCACTCAATACAACATTCTGAAGCAACTTGTGCATAAAACCCAACACCATTCAATAAGTATATGATACTATATAACATGATATGAAAAAATTACAATAATACTATGATAATACTATATAAAATGATTTTATGATAAAAAAAATTATAATACTATAATAATACCATATAACATGATTTTATGATACAAACTGTAATAATACTATGTGATAAAATTATAATAATACTATGATAATACTATGATAATACTATGATAATACTATATAACATGATTTTATTATAACGATTTTAATAATATAATAATACTATATAATATGATTTTTATGATAACAATTATAATAATACTATAATAATATTATATAACATGATTTTATGATAAAAATTATAATAATACTATATAACATGATTTTATTATAAAATTATAATAATCTTTAGCATTGCCTGATGTCTACACACACATGGATGGTGTGATTATTTTATCCTAGACGAGAGCAGTGAGCCGGTCGTCCACCTCCACCAGATCTCCCACAGTTCCGACAGCGTCGATGTCCCACCTGAACTGCCTCCAAGGGCCACCGTCCGATCCTCGGGCGCATCCAATGGTAGCGCCATCTATCCATTCCAATCATCGGCTGCTGCCATTCCACCTGGCTCCCCGCACCATCGCCACGAGCCACCGTTCAACATTGGTGCGTTGTCTTGCCACCAGGGTTCAAGTTGGGAGCCCAAAATTTATTATAGTATATAATAATATAATGACCATTTATTTAAAACATAATGGTACATTGTAAATATTATCATACCACCCGTGCACCAACAGATTCTGCACATCTTTATTTCATTTGTGCGCAAATGCTATGACGTAACAAGTCATAAACAACAATTGTGTTGCCCTGCCTACAAGTAAAAACTATGGATAAACAGAATGAATTATACACGATTACATAATAGTGTATGAAGCACTTACCCATGGTCTGTGCAAACCAGAAGTGATACATACAGTATAGAGTACAACCAACCCAAAGTAGACAACCGGCTCATTAAACTGTAAATACATTTTCTAATACGAGTTTGGCAACTATAAACAACCGCAGAGGCTAACATAAAACTTACTTTGCATCTGGTAGGTAAGTTATGTTAGCCAGCCTTTTACAGAACATTATCGCCAAGCCGACCTTTTTTATGCTGGCATTGAGGGTGGTCACTGCCAGGGTGCATGTCGTAAATTTTTTTTACGTCCCCAATTAAATGAGACGGGACCGACATTAACTTGATCATACGAGTCATGAGGGATGAGAACCAGGTTTTTATACTAAACATACCCATGTCCGGTCCAGGTCTTGAACTCAGAACTCTGTCATGTAAAGCAGATGTGCTAACCACTACACTACTGCGCCTCTTTCATTGTTCAATTAACTTGTTCCGTTTCGTGAGTTATGGCTGGTTCGATCGCTCTGTTTTCAGGGAAAACATATTTGCACCTAGCAGACATGCAGGAAAGCATATTTTGTGTGTGTGTGTGTCAATGATTTTTAATGGGGCACTCTCCCCACCAGTGCTGCCATTTATCATATCACCATTGCCACAACCTCATTATAAATTCAAAATGGACAGTTACAGAGTCATATAAATGATTTGTAGGCAGGGCAACACAATTGTTGTTTACGACTTGTTACATCATAGCATTTGCGCACTTGAGAGACGTGAAGTATTTTCATACAAAAGTGGTCGTTATCGTGTTTCTAGTAAATATTTCATAATTTCATACAGTTATACGCAACTGAAATTTCCTGATAAACATTGACTTTACAAATGAAATAATGATGTGCAGAATCTGTTGGTGCTCGGGTGGTATGATAAATGTTCACTCGTGCGCTGATATTGTTAATGGGATACAACAAAATCAGGTTTACCACTGGTAGGACATTTTGCGCGTTAAAGTTGAAAAAACAATAACTGTTGCCACATTACAAATGAATGACAGCAGTAAGAGAAATGTCTAAGTTCAGTGTCATGTAGTTGCTATTATCACATTATCACTACACTGTACTGGCGTGACTGTACAAAACAGAAGACGGTAATTCTGTCAAAATCATGAAACGTTTTAATTACCAATTTGCTTGTAACGGAGCAATAGTGGGTCTTCATGTTTGAGACAAAATATAGACTTGGTTTATGTGACAGAAGCAATACTATGGGTATTCAAGTTTCTGAGTAAATAACACGCGCTTACAGTAACGTCTGTTTGTTGTAGCACCAACTGACTCGCATCGAGAGATGCTTCCTATGGAGAGCTTTGTTAGTCAGCATCTTCGAGAGTACCCATGGTTCCATGGGACGCTGTCCCGTATGGATGCAGCCCAGCTTGTGCTGGAGCAAAGCACCCTGGGGCATGGCGTGTTTCTAGTTCGGCAGAGTGAGACGCGCAAGGGCGAATACGTGCTGACGTTTAACTTTCAAGGCAGGGCAAAGGTATGTCCACCAGTTCATAGGTTTGTTTGATCAATGTGTGTATTTAGCAGAATGTTTAATTTACTGCATGGGCAGTTGCTACTGATAACATGCTGTCTACGGAGATACACGCTGTCCTGCATTGTGTTATATCCAGTGCAATAAAAACCAGTATCGCACCGAAGAATTCATTATAACGACGCACACTGTATGACTTCATCAATTACCGTTTTATTGCATTAAATGTGTTGAAATGTTAGTTATGAATCCATATAATAAATGCCTCATAAAAACACTTGTTTCTTCAGAATGTTTTATTGGACTCGCAGCTTGCTCGACACAATATTCTGAAGCAACTCATGCATGAAACCCTGTAGTGTTCAATAAGTGTTGAGATAGCCAAGCAGGTGTCAAGTAACAATGTGCAAAAAGAAGGCGATGTACCACTTTTCATTATGTGAGGGCGGTAGATGATTCCATAGGGTGAAGATCTGGCACTGCAGGCCTCGCGCCATGAACATGAGGAGGAGAATATGGTAGGGAGAGAGGGTGGGGGAGGGTTCATCCTACTATTGGATTTTTTTTATTAAAGTAAACAGTACATTTACTTCATTCTGCTGCATTTTGTGCAGATATTAAAATATATACATTCTCTAAATTAGGTTTGGTGGTATATTTGAATTCAAAATCAGTGCATTTATATTATTAAAATTGAAATTATAGCTTGGTGGTAGGTTTTGGTAAAAGCATATGTTCTACTATGAAAACAAGACATGTGGCTCCTCTGAGACAGTGAAGACATATAGTGAAGAGCTTCAATCGACCTCTTCCAAACCTTCTTTAGAATAACAAAAGGTTTTTCGCAAGTGTATTGATGAATCCATATCATGACGTCACTATATGAATTATACCCAATGAGCGTGCGCTGTTGTCTTGGTTGCTATAGCCTGTGATACTGACCTCCGTCTAGCTTCGCCATATCAACCATGTTTACATATTGAGAGATGCAGTTACAGAGTTTGAAAATGGTGAAGAAAATGCTCTGAGTTACTCATGTATGGAATTAGCTATCTGCCGTTCCCGAAACCATTGAGCTATCGACTGAAATGTTTGAAATGGATACAGTTATGTGGCCACCCTATGCCGTTATCAGCTCGACATAGACACAATAACCAACCACACCATGTTTTGTACCAAGGCATGTTATGTCAACTTATGTATTGGGGCGGCGTATATTTGTCAGCAGTTTTCCATTGACTATCACTCACACCTACGCATACTAGAAATTCAACAAAACAGATGACAGAGTGTCTGGCAGCTTTACCTTGGCGGCCATGTTTGTTGAAAGCTTTATAGAGGTTGCTGAAGTTGCTAGGCAAAAAGTCACATTGTTGTGCATCAATTGTTTTGCCAGAAACATCCTTATAAACATGTGTTTATACATTTTATTGTGTATGTGCCATACAGAATAGTTCAGACATGGAGATTACTTGAGTACTGGCTGAATCACAATATCCTGGGTTTTAATCCTAGTCCATAGCATGCAAGCATGCATGCGTAAGTTGAAAATATAGGTATACATACCGAATTCGACTTATTAATCGTACGTGCCCTAATTAGCATACACCCCCTTTTTAATCAGCAGGATCCATAATTGTTGGATTGTAATTTGACTAGTGTGGAACAACTGAAAAATTTCGCCATCTGGTGTTAGACAGTTCACACCACTTTTCAATTGTTCTACACTAGTCACCAAATGACTCCACTAGTGTTAAATAGTTACCTTATTGTCTAGAAAAAGAACTTCGGGTGTACACTTATAAGAACAGATTCCTTGACAATTTTTCATGGCCCAGTTTTTGTCATGCATACTTTACGGGTATTGGGTCGAATACAATATGTGTTTTTGATGACAAAAGACAAACATGTCTTTCACCAGGGAGGGGGAAGTAAAAGATCTCACACATGACGTAAATGTGTAACCTGCTGTTGGTCTCTATTTCTAAGCCACTAAAACACGATCCAGCCCAGATGTTTCCATGATATGGCTCAGACAACTACCTCATATAAACAAATATATTTGTATTTGTTTTCGACGTATCAATTTAGAAATGAACATGCATACAGACACACCCATGGATGAACATGGACATACCACGCACGCATGCACGCACGCACGCACGCACGCACGCACGCACCACATGTATATGCTCAAACATACACATAGTAGGTTGTTTGAGGGTCATCTGCAGGAAATCGAATTATCACTGATGTGTAATTGTAATTTACACTGTGCCTGATATAAACAAGATGTAAACTGGAATGACGCAGAGAATGTAAATTTATTATCCATAAATCTACTTTGTAAATATTCCTTAATGTTAAAATATCATATTCATTAGTATTGTACAAGTACAATAATGAATAATTATGAATAATTAATTTAATTAGTGGTAATTATAAACAGGTGGTTCCTACAATAGAGACCATGCATGGTTTTAATGTGAATCTCCCTGATCCACAATAATTTTTTTCTTTTTTTTAAACATCTACTTGATGTTATGTATGCATGTAAATATGTGGGTTTTTTCCAGTTTTTTATCAAATAAATTTTTTGTGGTATTGTATGTATGTGTCTGTGTATGTATGTGTCTATGTATGCTTGTGTCTATGTATGCATGTGTCTGTGTATACATGTGTCTGTGTATACATGTGTCTGTGTACGCATGTGTCTGTGTATGCATGTGTCTGTGTATGCATGTGTCTGTGTATGCATGTGTCTGTGTATGCATGTGTCTGTGTTTGCATGTGTCTGTGTATGCATGTGTCTGTGTATGCATGTGTCTGTGTATGCATGTGTCTGTGTATGCATGTGTCTGTGTATGCATGTGTCTGTGTATGCATGTGTCTGTGTATGCATGTGTCTGTGTATGCATGTGTCTGTGTATGCATGTGTCTGTGTATGCATGTGTCTGTGTATGCATGTGTCTGTGTTTACATGTGTCTATGTTTACATGTGTCTGTGTATGCATGTGTCTGTGTATGCATGTGTCTGTGTATGCATGTGCCTGTGTATACATGTGTCTGTGTATGCATGTGTCTGTGTATGCATGTGTCTGTGTATACATGTGTCTGTGTATGCATGTGTCTATGTATGCATGTGTCTATGTATGCATGTGTCTGTGTATACATGTGTCTGTGTACGCATGTGTCTGTGTATGCATGTGTCTATGTATGCATGTGTCTATGTATGCATGTGTCTATGTATATTTGGGTCTATGTATATATGTATCTATGTTTACATGTGTCTATGTACGCATGTGTCTGTGTATACATGTGTCTGTGTATGCATGTGTCTGTGTATGCATGTGTCTATGTATGCATGTGTCTGTGTATACATGTGTCTGTGTATGCATGTGTCTGTGTATACATGTGTCTATGTATGCATGTGTCTGTGTATACGTGTCTATGTATGCATGTGTCTGTGTATACATGTGTCTATGTATGCATGTGTCTGTGTATACATGTGTCTGTGTATGCATGTGTCTGTGTATACATGTGTCTGTGTATGCATGTGTCTGTGTATACATGTGTCTGTGTATGCATGTGTCTGTGTATACATGTGTCTGTGTATGCATGTGTCTGTGTATACATGTGTCTGTGTATACATGTGTCTGTGTATACATGTGTCTGTGTATACATGTGTCTGTGTATACATGTGTCTGTGTATGCATGTGTCTGTGTATGCATGTGTCTGTGTATGCATGTGTCTGTGTATGCATGTGTCTGTGTATACATGTGTCTATGTATGCATGTGTCTGTGTATACATGTGTCTGTGTATGCATGTGTCTGTGTATACATGTGTCTGTGTATGCATGTGTCTGTGTATACATGTGTCTGTGTATGCATGTGTCTGTGTATACATGTGTCTGTGTATGCATGTGTCTGTGTATACATGTGTCTGTGTATACATGTGTCTGTGTATGCATGTGTCTGTGTATGCATGTGTCTGTGTATGCATGTGTCTGTGTATACATGTGTCTGTGTATGCATGTGTCTGTGTATGCATGTGTCTGTGTATGCATGTGTCTGTGTATGCATGTGTCTGTGTATGCATGTGTCTATGTGTATGCATGTGTCTGTGTATGCATGTGTCTGTGTACGCATGTGTCTATGTATGCATGTGTCTATGTTTGCATGTGTCTATGTATATTTGTGTCTATGTATATATGTATCTATGTATGAATGTATTTATGTATGTGTATTATATATGTATCTATTAGTGCCCTGTGATTTGAGCCCAAGCCCCGCCTGCAATTAGCAGTTAGAATCCAGGCCCGGTGCAGGCCCGCAAAAATTTGTCAAGCCCAGGCCCACAAACTAGAATTTTGGCCCAGGCCCGACCTAAACCGTTAATGTTGGGCCAAAGATGGGTTAGCCCGTAGCCCGCCAGACCGCTAAATTTTTAAAAATTAAACCTATTATCTTATCATAAAAACGAAACACAAATGAAATGTATTACATACATATGGTTTTATTAAATAACGTAACAAAAATTATATATGAACATTGTATAATGTCTACTAGTCTGCTGTGTACTGTTCATAGTGTGCTGGACGAGTTCTAGAAATCCAGCACAAGCGACTGCTTCAAATGGACGAATATCCTGAAGAAAAATAATCAATTGTTTATTATCACTATTAAGTATTATAACATATTTTTATATATGGCTTTAATTTATTGGCTTACGGTTAGGGTAGGAGATGTGTTTATCTAACCCTAACTTAACCCTAATGCAAACCATAACCCTAATTAAAGTTGTTAATTGAATTAGCTCAATTAAGGGAACTTAATTTCATTAATTAATGTCACCAGTAAGGGCAGTTAATTTGGTATTAATTGATATTTCAATTAAATGTCACCCACTGGCACTGACAATGATACCCAGCACTTCCAGCAGGCCTGCATCCACTAGCCTGACATAGATCAGGTTCAGACGTGTGAATTAGTACAAGTGTGAATGACTCAGTACTGGGAAAATTGTAGACACTAAACAGTTGATACTAGTTGACACAATTAAAAAATACCAACTACCAACTGGGGTGGGCAGTGGGCAGTGGGCAGTTGACAGTGGGCATGTCTTTCAGGCAGGCAAGATTTGGAGGGAAGACAACAGAATGTCCACTGGTAAGGTCAAAGGGTGATACATTGATGGTTAATCATGGCTTGATTGCCTCTGCAAATTTGTCTAAAGTAAACATTTGGGGCTGGCTACTTCCAGCCAAGCGAACTTATGGGGTCATTAAATATGTGCAAAAGGCTACATTCATGCAAAAAAATGCATCTGTAACATCTGCATTCTGTATGTACTATGTAGTAGTAATATGTACTGTGTAATGTGTGTGCTGTGTATGCGATACTATGCATTGTTATTATATGAAATGTCTGTATTAAAAGAATGCACGTTATTAAAATGATACCATTGGAAGTCCCATTGTTGAAAAGAGGTTAAACTACATTCCAGTATATAAAGCACTGGTGTCATTCACAATTCCATGCAAGGTCTCAATTTGCAACGATGTAATACTAAAGAAATAATTTTAAACACTCATTAACCGGAAATACAATTTATAATCAGTTTTTATTAATATTAAAATAAACAATCTGGGTTTTGTATTAATTTTTTATTACGGTAGGTCTAGGCTCATCCAGGCCCACTCACACTAGGCCCAGGCCCGGCCCAAGCCCAATGTGTTTAATATTTTTTTCAGACCAGGCCCCTGCCTGCAATATGTAGGCCCAGACCTAGCCCAGCCCGCAAAAATTTTTAGAGGCCCGGCCCGGATTGCGGGCTTGGACCCAAAGCCCGGCCCGTGCAGGGCACTAGTATCTATATATGTGTGTATCTATCTATGTGTGTATCTATGTATCTATGTATACATGTATGTATGTATATATATATATATTATATATATATATATATATATATATATATATATATATATATATATGTGTGTGTGTGTGTGTGTGTGTGTGTGTGTGTGTGCGTATCTATGTATGTATGTACCTATGTATGTATATATCTATGTATGTGTCTATGTATGTATCTATTTATGTACGTGTATGTATGTGTCTACATATGTATGTGATTGAAACTTATGTTAATGTTTTGTTGGGTCTAAGTAAAGCACTAATTCACTTCACGGTGGTCTTTGTATTTGACACACAGAAATGTTGCCAGATGCATTTACCTAAGATTACCACTTTTGGAAATTATATTTAAAAAATATAAAAGAAATTTATGACCAATTTCGAAATGTACCACTTTCAGGCATTGCATTGACATCACAAACATAGGGCATTGTCATCACAAACATATCACAATGACATCACAAACATATCGCAGTGATGTCACAAACATGACCCACAACCGTAGTATTTGTCACAGCCTATAGGTATCATACGTGTTGTATTATATGTGAATATTGTCATCCATTGATATCACCATCACCATTGCTTTTGTTAACTTGCAGCACCTGAGAATGACCATCAACAGCGAAGGCCAGTGTCGTGTCCAGCATCTCTGGTTCCAGACAGTCTTCGACATGCTTGAGCACTTCCGCACACACCCGATCCCACTCGAATCTGGTGGCTCGTCGGATGTCACGCTCAGCGATTACGTCGTTTCCATGGATGTGTCACGGCTTCAGCGATCACACACGACCTCTCCAAGCCAGCATGCGTTTCATCACCAGACAATCACGAGCCCCGGCATGCGTTCACTTTCAGATTTCCCACTAGTTGGCGATACAGTCATCACAAATAGCGGCTCGGTGCGCACGCGGACAGAATCACTCGAGAACGTCACCCACACCACGGGCAGCAGCAATGGCAGTGGAAGTGGCAGAGCCATTGAAAACCCATACTCCTTTGTCTGATGTGCTTGTCAGCTTCCTCGTGGCCTCGCAGGATTTGTACTGAGTCTGGAAATCCTGGATTCTTGTTTGCTAGAGCTGATAAATAATAATTATAATGAAGGTATTTTGTAGCACCGCGCATAAATTATTTACTGGGCGCAGTATAATCAGAGAAATAAAATAATAATTAAATATATTTATATAGTTTGTAATCACCTGGCAATCTATGGGGCATTAGATTAGTATAAAATTAATAAAAAGTGATAATACAACTAAAAACAATATGCATATTATGACTAAATAAAAAACCATTAAACCTTTTGCAGTAAATGTAATAAAATCATAAAAGTTTAAATCAATTAATGGGCAAACATCTGCAGTTCTTGCAGGTAACATACGGTAACATGTTTGTATGTGTAAACAGTTTAAATTAATTAACATAAGTGAAAGGTAAAAATTATTAATTTAGTAATTAATAGTAATTGTATGTTATATAGTATAAAATACTATATTATCTAGAAATAATTTTGAACAATGTGCATCTTGATAGCCTTTGACTGCATGGAATTTAAACGAATAGCCATAAATTATGATGATCCAATGTAATATGGTACATTGAAGTAAATTTCAGAAATGATACACTGGTATTAACCACAAATGATACAAAGTAAGCGACAAATATAATAACACAGTAGTAAATATGTTTCATGATATACAAAGATTAAAAGTTTGTGTGCTTAATATGTCAGGTGGCAGCACAGAACATTTGGTTGTTTTAATGTTCATATAGTGATATTTTAAATACAGGGGTGTACGTTAATTTTACCCCAAATATCAAGGATTATCTGTACATCAGGGTGTTCACAAAACACACAGGTGTATAATAACTGTTAAAAAACACTGATGTAAATCAAATAAATATTATTTCTACGACAAAACTTAGTATTTTCCAAATCATACACTATGTTAGCACTGTTTTAAATGTACTGAATGTGATATTTTAGCCAAGTGTATGGTGTTTGTAGAAAAGAAATTGCAGTTCATATATTAATCTGCTTTGTTTAATCTCAGGTGCTTTGTTTTTCTGTTGTTGTGATCAGTGTTCTGTGCCTAGTTTTATGTGTTGACGGTAAGACTCAACATAATAAATAACTTCTGTGTGGACATGAAAGACGTATACCGTTCAAGTGTTTGCAGTATAAATCAGTGTCAGGATGTAATGTTAATGATATTATTTTGTATATCTTTGACTCTGTGTTTGCTGGCATGTTTGTTATCACACATGACTTCAGGCATTTTTTTTCTGCCTTGCAGTTATCATGTTATCTGTGTAAAAAACTTTGAGCATGTATCTTTATTGCGTTGTGTGTCACTGTATGGGATGTTTCTCTCCACTGAAGCTTGAAGGCCTCAGCAGGGTTGCATCGAACCATTCTTTCATCACTGTTCAGACCATTTTAGTCCACTGAGGAAAGGCTTAACATTATTGTGTCTGATCTTTTGTAAGTGTTCAGGCTGTTTTGATCCACTGAAGAAAAGCCCAGCATATATTGTTCCTGACTATTTTGTCAACACTGTTCAGGCTGTTTTGGTCCACCGAAGAACGCCCCAGCATAATTGTTCCAGACCATTCTGTCAACATTGTTCAGGCTGTTTTCTTCCAATGAAGAAGGCCTGGGTATGATTGCTCTTGGTCATTCCAGACATTTCAGTACGTTGAATGGAAGGTCTTAACCTGAATCTTCCTGGTTGTGCTTTCATTGCTGTCATGTCATCTCAGTCCACCAAAAACTGCCTCCTGACCAAACCCTCAGTTTTATGCTATACAATGCTAAATGACAACTTCCTGTTAGGAACTTATCTACTATGTTTTAATTGGTGTTGAATAATTTTTACATGATACGTGATATTCAGCAGTTGTAAGTTCTTGCTCTCGGGCATCTCGTTTTAAATAACCAATACTGGGTACTTGTTACACTCTGCTTATTCAGTGATGTTGCTTTTATTTTTACAGCAGTACACTTTAACACGCTTTTATTTAGAAATAACAGTACAGATGTGTGTTGTGTGGATTTGGTTATAACACAAAATAATAGATAACGTCTACGTTATTTTGCCAGTTGCTAAGTCCCACACACATTAGTGTACATACCTTGTACGTCTACTGCTGCTATCCTAGGTCGAATATTTTTTTTAATATCATGAAAACCTTGTATAAAACCTTTGTTATAATCATATGTTGACCATCTGATATAATAAAAAAATAGATAGCCATACTTTTATGATTAAAATGAATGAGTTATGTCGCCATCACAAAACCAATATTTCAGAGATATTTTCTGAAGCTATAATACCAGACTTTCTTGTAGTTACAAAACTATTTTGAAACATTTTAAATGCATCCATAAATGTGTGTGTATCAATAGCATGTGCCTGTGACAACAAATGCCTGTGTCACAAATAAGGAAACGGTTTTTATCTAGGTCCTTGACAGTGTATTTTAATTTGGTTTCACCATGCTGATATTACAAGATTTATTTTATTTAAACCACTGCATTACTACTGTTTCACGTGACACTTTTATAGAGGTTTTTAGTATGTGTGTGTGTAGTTGACAGAAAGTTACACAACCAGTTGGTAAAACTCTCTCTGCACGCATGTGAACACCTTAGTCTTTAGTTTACACAGGTTTTAAACTAGAACTTAATTATTTATATATGACACTTGTAAATTGAACAGTTGATGCATATTCATCCTAGTGTAAAATATGTAAAAAGTGTAACGTTTGTTGTACATATTCATGTGTTGTCAATGTTATTTTGGGGGTTTGCTACGGAGGTCAGTCTGTAATGAATTGTACGATGCAGCTTGGTGTTACCGTGTGTATGTTTTGTTTTGTTACTGTTCTACGACAAGCCTGGGTATTCATGTGATATATCTGCATAGTAATTAGAATAGTCACCAGGTATTGTTCATCGATATAAAGAGTCAGTGTTGTATTATGCATAGTGGGTGATTGCCCTGATATTTGTTGTTCCAAGTGAAGCCAGCTTACTTACTTCTCCACTTTGCATCTTAGTTGGTGTGTAAGGCCAATGAAGCCAGTATAGCACTAGCAGCAAACATTTGAGTGTCAGAAATTGCAGAGTGTCAGAGGTGCATTATTTTCCAAGGAATGGCATTTTGTCCCCCGCTAACTTTATATTTAACTTGACAGGTGGCGTGTATATCTTTGTAGAAGTACCAATACGCTGGTATATTGGCGGCATGCTGGTTAGTGTTTAGTCTAATGCTAGGCGTACACTACTAAACTGTTGTGAATCTCGTGTTTCACACATTACACAACATATGCAACATAAATGTTTGAATTGGTTCAACAAGTGTTGCTTCGGCCAAATCACCAACGAATCGTGTTTTGTTGAGTTGCGGATCAGCATACATTGCATGACTGATCCATTTTAATAACACAAGATGCGCAACCAAAATTTAATAATGTACGCCTAGCATTATTTATAAGTACATCCAAGTATCAGCTGTTTCGCAGAATGGTCCCTGCTGTCTTGACTCTGCATTTGTTGAACTTAAGAAATCATCATGGCCTTGCACATGATATACAACAGCATATCTAAAGGTAGATAAGACTACTACGTGCTTTCGTTCATATTTTTACATGTTTACTATGTTCACATAACGATAATTTGTTGTAAAATACAGTGATTCTTAATTGTTGGTGTATTAAAACATTGTTCAAATATTGTCTTTTCCTTGTTTGCACTTGTAACGTGCGTGCGTGCGCATACCAATGAAAAATGCATATCATTTTTGTATTGTCATTGACATTGTTACATCTGGGCCAGGGAGTCTTGACCTCGCTATTACTACGACAGGACAGCTGCTTGCTACAACTAAACAATTTATTTTATAACAACTACATGTAACATAAAACACGTTGGTCAAAACCTAGGTGGGCGTCAGACGAACAGACAAGCCAGAATCACTGATGGGTGACCGTGAGGCAGGATGTCGGACGTTGCCATCATTGACATTGTCGTTGCCGTTAGTCCTAAAAAATGGTGTGTATATTATATTGTGGAGGTTGGCCTCAAAAATAGGCGGGAGGTAGGATTAGTGGGAGGTTGCCCCCCCCCCAAAAAAAAACAGGTGGGAGCTGGGAGGTTCAGACCCTTGTTACACCTCCTCCCCCATCAATGGTAATCTGATTATATTTTCTGTCCAAACATTTGTAAATAACTCGCTCGTGGAAAAGTGTCGCCACCCGACGGCGGGTAAACAACTTAATCATCTATTTCCGGGCGGCAACAGCTCAAAATGGCGGCAGGTCTAAAATTTATTTCGGCATTCTGAACTTGTTCTTTTCAACATATCGTCTTAATTACAAGTCGTAGATTGTTGTACTTTTCTCATTCCCTTTCTGTTTATACAATACACCAACGATGTCTACAGAAGCGAGACAGGTGAGTTGGAAATGCATATTTAGGTTTATGATGTGTCGTGGGCGTTCCTCGAAGCCGGAGCAGTTTCACCCTGACCCCGCTCATATAAGTCATCAAATTGACACATTTA
The DNA here is from genome assembly GCA_033239005.1 of Lamellibrachia satsuma. Classification (NCBI taxonomy): domain Eukaryota; kingdom Metazoa; phylum Annelida; class Polychaeta; order Sabellida; family Siboglinidae; genus Lamellibrachia; species Lamellibrachia satsuma. The sequence goes on from BSQZ01000039.1 coordinate 5,538,456, forward strand.
AAAATGGGGCTCTGAGATTGAGGTTGTTGAAGAATTTGCTGTTGTTCAACGAACTGGCGTTATAGTTTACACGTTTTGAAAACATTCTGGTTGCAGCCTTTATTTACTTAAATTTGTGTATTGTCTATTGTCTTGAATTAGAGGTGATTGATCATTGACCCAGTTATAACCTCAATGATTGAGATCATAATTCAGATCCACGATATTTTTATTAGACATCGATGTTCTCGGACGTTCTATCCCAGCCAAGGTTTCACCAAGAACTATCAGCTTTTCCATTAACCACTGACTCAAGTATCAACTTCAATCAAGTGGTTGACTCCAAACAGTGCATTCTTGGGTTAACGCAGGAGTTTTGGTGGATTGACACGATTGTGCGGTGCACTGGTCTGGGGGTAATTTGTGGAACGAAGGCCTTTGAATTTGTGAAGTGATTCATAATTTAGTGTAAGTCAAAGTTTGATTTGGCATTTATGTAGACTTCCTCTGTCATGTCTAGGGTGTGTTAATAGGTGGATAGGTTCTGGACTATAGAGTAAACATTTCCAACATCATGAATAGGTGGTTTTCACGGGTTAAACCCAGGGTGGCAACAACGACTGCAGTGTGTAGAAATGTGAAATATATGATAATGTAATTATCTATAAGACTGTAAAATTGCAGACCACCTTAATTATTGAATTGTGATGTAACACACCTTTGTTTTGTTTGGCCATCACAAGGTGGCAACACTCACAATCATATTTTTATTATTGTTATGTTGAGCTCTCATCTAGTAGGTTATGCATATTTCATAATATTAATAATTGACTAAGAGTCAATCCACATCAAATCACCGGATGATCCACACACTCTTTCTTCAGATATCTTCAATGTTTTTACCAGATATATTCCAAATACCCAAGTGAACAAATCACACATTTTAGCTTTACACTCCTAATGGTATCTGAGAAGAAACTATTTTTGTGACCTTAGATATACCCATTTTTTGCAAAGAAATTACCAGCATTAACATTGTGCAAAGTTTGAGGTCCAGTAACTCAGTAACGAGTAGGGCCAGAACCTTGCAATTTTGTGTGTGTGTGTGCGTGCGTGCATGAGTGCATACATGCGTGCGTGTGTGTGTTTATCCTGATCCATAGATAGAACATCCACTTTGACTTTCATTCATATATAAGATGATTGTGCATCTGGAGCCTGGGAAAGTTATTAAAATCTGTTGCCATTTTGTAAGATACCATGTTTAATGCCTGCAAATTAGCGCTTATGTTCATGGTAACTCCATAATATTTTAATATTTCACAATTCATCAGTCTGTATTATCAGCAGTTTGGTCACCGAGTTATATGCATTTTTGGACAATATATACTGTAGTTACGGTTTTTCAAAAATGAAAAAAACAAGGCTAATTTTCAAGTACAAAATTCTAAAAAGTTAAGACACGAAGACCCACTGTGTGGAATATCGAATGATTTGATCTTAAGTAATACCCGTTTTTTTGCATGTAAATTAACATTGTCATAATTTCAGCAGCAAAGTTTGAGGTTCACTAACTCAGTAATGAGTAGTGCCTGAAATTTGTGTGTGTGTTTGTTTACTCTTCACTTCATTCATATAAAATGATTGTGCATCTGGAGTCTGGGAATATTGGTAAAATCACAGTTGCCATTTCGCAAGGTCCCATCTGTGAAATATGTTTTTGTCTGAAGGCATATGCAGAAGATCACAAAATGTCTACATAAAAAGCTACACGTCCTAAGCTACAAAATGTTACAATTTAGAAGTTTTTATTCATATTCCCACATGATGAATTTTGTATTTGAAAATAAGCCTTGTTTGATTTTTGAGAAGTCATAATTACAGTATTTATTTTCCAAAATGCATATAACTCAGTGACCAAACTGCTGACTGCATAGACTGATGAATCATGAAATATTGCAAAACAATATCACAATATGGCAACTGTGATTTTAGTAACTTTTCTAGGCTCCAGATGCACAACCATTTTATACATGAATGAAATCAAAGTGGATATTCCATTTATGGGTCAGGATCAAACCGCTGAAACATGGATTTGTAAGTTTATCCCGTGCCATGTCTGGATGTACGATGAATCATTTGTATGTCATCCAACTTGCTGTCTTGGTCAAACAATTTTGGGAACTAGACACATGCGTCTACACTTCAAAGTTTCCCATGAAATGGCCAACATTTCCCGTTTAACCAGCGACGACGGGTCCATTACCAACTGAGTTCCCATACACGAACCTTGTAAAGCTGAGTGAGGAATAATATTGGTTAACACAACAACTGAAAAATCGGTGTTTTAACAGATCGTCAGGGGTGCGTTATGTAGTCAGAAGCCCCTGGCTGTGAGGATGGATGGAATAATTTCTTGAGCATGTGGGTGATAACGTGTTATTCAAAGCCAACCCACTTTGACAACCCAGTACTACTTATCGTGTCATCGCACAGTCTACTTATATGAGACATTTCAGTTTGCACCTAATTAAAGGTCATACTTTCTTTCTGTATACATGTTAAATCACGCTGATTAAAGCTAATACATGTGTTGAATACACATAACTTGTGTCAGAATAGACCAAAAGTCACATTTCTCGGGACTGGGTTGTTTTGCTTAATCTGACGCACCTTTGAAAGAGCTTCAAAATGACACTTGTTTACCATTGTGAGATAAATATCAATCCCAGTCATCAGAGAATCCTCCTCTTCGCTGACACGCTCACCCTCACTATTGTCTCTATGGTCAGTGTCAATGTAAGTGTTAAAAACACTGCCAAACTAAAAAAACTTGTCGTTTTGAATTGTAAATTTTATTGACAACAGACTGTTTTGTGAAAAAAACTCATGGAACTTTTGGAAGGATTCTGAAGGAACCTCCTGATAGAGTGGGATCAATTTGACAAAGTAACAAAATAATATGAAAAATAGAAACGTTCAGCCAATCGACAGTATCCTAACTCCAAGCGCCAAATTTTTAAATGCAACTTTCAGTAAATTCTGCCAGCAGGAGACTATATAGTTCTGTTCTAATGCCATGGCCAATCAAATGTGTTTTACTTAACTACCATTTTTTATGATAACAATTATCAGACATTGTACATATATATGTGACTTAAATTCTCCACTGCTCTAAAATTCTAATTTTGCACACAAACTAAATTGACGATCGTGGGACAGAGCCAGACAGTAAATTACATTGTAATTATAACTATTCACTACAAATAATCAATGAAGTATAATATGTTGCGTAAGCTTAAATGACATATATAATTTTTTTGCCACATGTAGTAATTAAATAAGCTGCTCTAAAATTAGCTACTATAAAATTGATTTTTTTTGGTGTCAAGTTTATCTATGGTTGCTGCATTCACATAGTTTTTTTTTTGATATTGAATTGGTAATTTGGATTTGGATTTTTGAGGTAGAATTCGTATTTGTAATTGGTATGTAATTGACCCCAAATGACAGCGTAGAAGAAACATTAATTTGATTCACCAAAATGACACAGATCTGCCACCAAAATCAATTTTAATGCACACTCTATAGGGGATGATCTCAAAATGGATAAATTTTCCGTTGGAAAACACTTTGATCAATGTACGATGGTAGATTGAAGTTATTGAACAGTTGAGCACTAAACACCTGAGCCTCGTGAAACCAATTCTGTGTTGTATCATACCTCAATGTTTTGATTTTAATTATAAAGGAAAACCAATCATGGGTATTGGCAGATGACCCAGAACTGCTATCTGTGGCCACTATTAGGGGCTGGTCTCAATGGTTAACATTTACGTGTTCATGTTATGCGTACGGAGGGTTGGGGGGAGGGTCAGGGCAAGTGTGATAATTTTTTTAATGTCGGTCACACAAAACATGACAGCCATGCCGGGCCTATTTCAGACCTACTAGTGTTTTAAATGTTCACTGTGGTACAGTCCGACTACTTGGAAATTCACAACTTTGTGGAAAACAGTTATCAATATGACACGATGGAGTTGTTATATAAATACAAAGCTTTGACATAAATAATGTCATCATACACGCACTGTGCTCCAGTTGACACCTGCAAATTTCATTGGCTACTTCAGGTAAACACTTAAACAAAAATTAAATATCATGATATAACATTGGCAATTCGTTTAAATAACAGGTGACATGTAGTGGAGCATTTTAAAAACGTCTATTGTTTAAGTGCCTCGTCAGGGCCACAAATAGATGACTCATTAGCATGAATTGCAGACACACCCGAATAGCTAGAAACCGAACTACAAACGAACTGTGGAGTTCGGTAAAAGTTGTTCTCAGTGTCCGCTGTGATAAAAAATAGGACACATGACCGCTCCGCCGATAATTTTATCGGACAAATGACCTGATCAAGGCCACATCGATCAGATATTTTCAAGTTTAATCGGTCTATGTTTGATGTCCGAGCCCAATGTGCATCACTGATTTAGTACGCTTTGTACGAATCTGTAAATGTCGACATTTGTGAACGGCCCCTTAAATACTTGGCAACATGTCTGGTTTAAGTTATGTTCTGACATGCTGAGTTATTCATTTGGCTGACTACAGTCTGATCTCCTGGTGCTCCTGCGTTTTTTGTGACATATTAATGAAGTATCATATCTCATAGCCTCATCTAGTTATGCAGTCAGGAATTCTGAATATGATGAATTATGTTGCAATTAGATTAATAATGAACATTGCAGCATCCAATGGAGGGCAATAGCTGCAGTGCCTTTCTGTTATTGTTCTCTTCATGGAAATAGGTGTTTATAACTTTTTAATATATAGTTTTTTTTCATCTTTTGCACTGAGCACTGTGCACTAATTGTTTTAGGGGACTCACTCAGTAGCAGTGTATATGACCATCAACAGGATAAGGGGCTGCATTTATAAACTTCAGCATACTGCGACTGCTTCATTTAAAAAGGATTAAACTAATTGTTTTAGAATTGAGACGCGCTCCCTGCAGATGCATGTATGCACATGTCTTAGTATAATCCAGCATGTGTTTTTATATGTATGTTATGCTGCACCTCCTGGACACTGCATCTCGGGTGGCAAACTTTCAGGTGTTCATCTACAACTCTACGGTCGGGTCGTCAGTTTCATTTATTGAAATTCACCCTCCGTTACCTTTTCTACAAACAATCAAATTACCCTTTGTAGTAGTCATTACGTACAGTTGTCAGCAATGTTAAGCCAACAGTTACATACTATTGTTCACAATGTCATGTCTTTTCTACAATTGTCAGAAGTTACATAATACAAGGGCAATGCGTCGCTAGACATTACTAGAACTGCCAGTATTAAATTGCAATTTTGAGAGTTTGATTCCCAGAAGCCATCAGAATATTGACTGGCAGCACCAAGTACCAAGGCATTGACGGATATTTCTGTGAAATTTTTTTAATATCGCGACAGTAACTTATGAACTACCCAGTTATTCCGTCCAGAGGATGGGCATTTTTACTAATTTACATAATACGGGTGCTACATTCACCAGATGGGGCATGCAATAGTATTTGACCATTTCGAGCAATAGGAGAACGGTGCTGCATGGTTCCCCTTTTGAAGATATTGCACAGTAATCTTTCTCACATAAATGTCAATAAACATTTAAATAACAACAAAGTACAAAAAAATTTTTTCATAATCACCAGCACTAAGCCATTCCAGAATCTGCACCATATTTGCATTGCCAGATTACTATGTATAAACAATGATCGTGTGGCATAAACCAATTCTATCACTGATGCAAACAGAAGTGTGCAGGTTCAACTGTGTGACAGCACATTTAGCATATTTGTTATACATATCAGTATACAGACAACATTACAGTAAACGTTTTTTTCCTTCCGTTATCCTTTAACCAGGATGGTCGTGGGATGCCATTCACACACAGTCCCCACCAGGGTTGTTGTCTGTCCACTGCTGTGCGTAGTCTAGCCAATTTGTCCTCTGGTGCCCCGTCTTCTCTTGCCCCCCCCAGAGTGCCTTGCAGCATGGTCTCTGAGATGGTGTTGTGTCGGGTGATTGGCCAAACCAGGAGAGCTTTCGTAATTTCGCCGTTGACAACAAGGGTTCGTGCTTTCCAACAAGGGTATCCATTTGTTGTCCCTCATATTCGTTTGTTCGTTTTGTGTTCAGTATCTAGGTGACCACAAATAAGCCAGATTCAGAAGCAGCTCTGGAAGCCTAAAAGAGATGTCATATGTTTTACATAACAAAAAAAACTGTCAACTTTTGTCACAAAAATGCGAGCATATCTACAGGTGCCATTCTCCCAAATTGTCAGACAGTTGGCTTGGGAGAGGCCATTTTTTTCATGTTCTCCAGTCTCTGTTAAACTTTAATCCGATAAAATACGTAGCCTAAACATTTAAATTCTGAAGTTTCTTTGTTTAATTCCAAAAACTCACTAAGTGGCAGACGGTGCATGTCAGAAATGTTACCCTCTACTGTTACGGCTGTACCAAAGTGCCGAGTTCATTTTAACACCCTAAAGAAATATAAATAAATGCTGCAATTGGATTATAATACTATAATAGTGATATTCGACAGTTATTATGGTCTTCTTCGTGTTATACTAAAACAGTGTAGGGAACATCTATAAATTTATAAAAATGAGACCTTGTTCTGGGAATGTGATTTGAAATTGCTCAGACAATTTTGGAGAGTGGCCCATCTACAACATATAATAACCAAGGTTCAGCCCCCATGAGACACTGCGAAACAAAACACTGAGCAAGGTATCCTGCGTTCACTGATACATGCATATGTTGCCAGCCAGCCGTTAGAAAAGTTAAATCTCTGCACAATATAAGTTTTGTAATCCCGAAATATGGCCACATCTCTGTTCATAGTCCATTCTCTTCAGGGAGCAAAATATCATCAAAAGGGAATGTCGTTTATAAATTACAGGCACTTTGTCCGCTGCTACAGTGAACCCAGATGTAAAATAGTGATCTGACCCCTTATGAGATGTAAATGTGCCAGTTGGTCTTTTTTTAGAATATCCTATTGGCCTTTCTGTGTAGTCATTGGGGGGGGGTCACTGCCTGGCAGGCCTATGCACAGGCACCAGTGTTAAGTGACAAGTTTCTACACCATGCATGTTGTGTCCTGTCTGGGGTTTGAATGCAGAAATCCAGGTGGTATATAAAGCGGATGTGGTAGGATGTGGTAACCGTAACATGCCTGCTGTTTTGTCCTTTGCTTTCCCAGTTGCAATTGGGAAATTTTAAAAGTGGTCAGGGTTGGGTTTCTGACAGTAAGAAAGGTATTTCTGACAGACAACGTCAGAAACTACTTTCTGACAGGTTTCTGGTGTCAGAAACTGTCAGTATCTTATCTCTCTAATGGATTTATGTATGATATTGCTAATTATATGGCCTATTGAATAGAGAAATTGTATACATTATATGTGCATAGAAAGAACAACAAAATCATGAGTGGTGTTATATAAAATTCTATTTTAGTTAACATTTTCAGTGAACACATTCACTTATTAATAGTCCTGCTCTTAGTCAAAGTTGCTAATATATTCACAATTTACCATTTCATGTCAATCTGACAATCTCTAATCAGCTCAAAGCAGTAATCTGATTTTTACTTTGGGCAGTTACTGTTACTGATCCTGTAACCTGCCTGGGTCATGGGGGGATGCTCCAATGAATGTTGCACAATTCAGCTCCAGTCTTGGCAGTTGTGTGTTAATGCCTGAATTTCTGCAAAGGTCTTTCCTGTCCATTCCTCAATGTTGTCTGTCCATCTCTTCCTCTGTCTTCCTTATCTTCTTTTCCACTGCACTGTTCCCTGAGGGATTGTTTTAAAGAGTCCGCTTGATCTCGTCACATGCCCATACCATCTCAGCTTCTTCTTATTCACTGTGGTCAAAAGGTCTTCACAGTGGCCGGTGTATGAGATGCCAAGGATTCTTCGGAAGCATCCCATTTCCACTTCCTTTGTAGTTCCGCTCATCATGTAGCATGTCTGGGGCAAATTTTCTAACCTGGCGGAACTCATTCCTCTCCAGGCGGACAGAGCCCCTTTAGCCTGCCTCCTCACCGAGACAGTTTCTTTGAGCAGTACTGGAGTTGAAATCTTTGATAATGAGCCCCAGTCTGCTTAATGATATAGCAATATGGCTGGCCAATCCTGCTTGTAACTACATCTTTATTGCTTAATCTTAACTACAGGTACTCCACAAAGAAATCCTTGCCAGTTTCCTTCATGGTTTCCCAATTGTGACTGACATGTCTTGTTTTAAAAGCTAGCCACCTAGTGAAAACGTGGTGCCACAATTATTTATGTAATCATTACTATGTCAGAAACAAATCAAGCAAATTTTAACACAATAAGACAGAGTAAAAGTTGTACTTGCATATGGACAGGATAATAATGCATTAACACATTGATTTTAAATTACAGTCTACACGTTAAATAAAATGGCACATCTGTTTTAGTTTCTGATGCTTTATAGTTATACATCAGAAAAGTATTATGCCAGAAAGGTATTTCTGACTCTTTAGACATCAGAAAGGTATTTCTGACTCTTTAGACATCAGAAAGGTATTTCTGACTCTTTAGACATCAGAAAGGTATTTCTGACTCTTTAGACATCAGAAAGGTATTTCTGACTCTTTAGACATCAGATAGGTATGTCTGACTCTTTAGACATCAGAAAGGTATTTCTGACTCTTTAGACATCAGAAAGGTATTTCTGACTCTTTAGACATCAGAAAGGTATTTCTGACTCTTTAGACATCAGAAAGGTATTTCTGACTCTTTACACATCAGAAAGGTATTTCTGACTCTTTACACATCAGAAAGGTATTTCTGACTCTTTACACATCAGAAAGGTATTTCTGAAGTGAAGTGAAGTGAAGTGAAAGTTTATTCAACAACAACAACAACAACAACAACATAATAGAGGTGCATAGTATGGTGTGCTGCTGCTGCTACTGAAGGGACATAGCTGAAGTCATACGACTTATAAGGTGCTATGCCCTTCTCAAACAAAATAAATGCAATATAAGTAAAACATTAAATACAAAATAGCATTCACAATTCACTTATAAACTTATTACTGTGGTGCTTGAGCTAATTATAAATTAACTAATTGACATAACTTTCAATTATAAGTTTATAAATATGCTGTAAGTAATGACAACTTGAATGTTTTTTTAAATTGTTTTAAACTTGGTAGCTGAGTTATTTCATTTGCTAAGCTGTTCCACGTATTTATACCTTTGACAGTGAGTGACAATAGTCTGAGGGTTGTGTTTGTTTTTTTAACATAAAACAGTTTGCTTTGTCTGGTACCATACATGTGTATAGCTTCGGTTGGGTTAAAGAATGCTTGAACCCGACCATTTAAAGAATGATTATTTGCTTTATAGAGCATAATCATAGACTTGTATGTAACTAAATCATGAAGTTTAAGTATTTTTGAGCTGTGGAAAAATACAGATGTATGATCATGGTAATTAAGGTTATAAATAATCCGTATAGCTTTCTTCTGTAACAGAAATAGTTTCTTGAGTCTCGACTGATACGTACTTCCCCATATCTCACAGCAATATGACATATGTGGTTCAACAAGTGATTGATATAATATGTGTAACGCTTGACAATCAAGAACATGCATAGTTTTATACAAAACTGCTATGCTTTTTGATACTTTTGTTTCAACCATTTTTATATGTTCTCTCCATGTTAGGTTTTCATCAATAGTTACTCCAAGGAATTTTGTATTTGTTACCTGCTCAATGTTTATTCCATTCAAAACTATATGCACATCTGTTCTACGTTGTTTTTTATTGTTAAACATTATAAAATTTGTTTTATTCACATTGAGCGATAATTTGTTTGCTCTGAACCATAGGCCTAGTTGTTTTAGTTCGTTGTTAACTACATTGGTTACATCATCAATATTATTAGCCGAGTAAAAAATTTTAGTATCATCTGCAAATAGAATAATATGAAGTAGTTTGGAAACATCGCACATGTCATTTATGTACAAGATAAACAGTAATGGGTCAAGGATGGATCCTTGCGGGACTCCACACTTGATTTCCTTGAATTCTGAGTTACTATTATTGTAGCATACATATTGTCTACGGTTGGATAAATAACTTTTTATCCATTCCAGAGCTAAACCCCTTACTCCATAGCATTGCAATTTACTTAGCAATATGTTGTGGTCAACGGTGTCGAAAGCTTTTCTTAGATCGATAAAGACACCAATCGTAGTTTGGGATTTATCCATTGCAGAAGTAACCTTTTCGACAAATTCAGTTAGAGCTAGTGAGGTCGAATGATTATTTCTGAAGCCATACTGCCCGTCTGACAGTATGTGTTGTGCTTCAATGAAAGATGTTAGCCTTTTGTTAAATATTTTTTCAAGTATTTTTGAAAATTGGGATAAAAGAGATATAGGTCTATAATTAGAAAATTGAAAACGATCACCTGACTTAAATACAGGAATGATTTTTGCCAATTTCATATCATTCGGAAATGATCCGCAGATCAATGATCTGTTAAAAATGTGGGTTAGCGGTTTTACAATTTGCTTTATTATATGCTTAACTGTTTTCATGCTGATCTCATCGTGTCCGTAGGAAGTTTTACTTTTGCACCCAGACACAATGTCAAGTACTTCTTGCTCGGTAACTGGGTGTATATACATTGACTGTGATACATTACTTTTTACGAAGTCAGTGGGCTTTGTTCCCGGGCAGGGTTCTATAAGGCTTGATAAATTTGACGCTTTACACATCAGAAAGGTATTTCTGACGAGGCAGGTATTTACCGTATGTTGGGATTTACTGTCTCGTCAGGAACTTTCCAACCCTGAAAGTGGCTTGTCATGTTCAGATTAATAGCTTATGTCCAGTTGAATGTGGAAAGTCCAAATAAGCTGTCTATATTGACTATCATAAATGGGGATGAAACAAAAATTACTTATCCTCTTCAAGCTGTGTGGCACATAAGGCTCACACGAGATCTCGCCAGACCCCTCTGTCTTGGGCTCTCCTTGCTGCTGTGACCTATGTTAACCCGGCAGCCTTCAGACCCCTCTGTCTTGGGCTCTCCTTGCTGCTGTGACCCATGTTAACCCGGCAGCCTTCAGACCCCTCTGTCTTGGGCTCTCCTTGCTGCTGTGACCCATGTTAACCCGGCAGCCTTCAGACCACTCTGTCTTGGGCTCTCCTTGCTGCTGTGACCCATGTTAACCCGGCAGCCTTCAGTTCTTCTTCCATTGTTCGTCGCCACGTTGTTTTCGGCCTGCTTCTTTTTCTGTTTCCTTGTGGCGTCCAAGTTGGCGCTGTTTTTGCTGGCAGGTCGTTGTTCATCCTGTAGACATGACCAAGCCATGTCCACCTTCTCTTTTTCAGGATGAGGCAGATGTGTTGCCGTTTTGTTGCTTGGTGGAGTCTGGTGTTGGAAATGGTCTCGGGCCAGTACACTTTCTGTATCTTCCTTAGGCAGGTGTTGTGGAAGCTGGAAAGTCTACTGATGTCTTGTTGTGTCATGAGCCGTAGAGGAGCACAGAGAGGACATTGATTGGGTTCGCATTAACCACATATGTATAGTTGACCTTCCACAAAACCTACAATGCGTCCAAAACACAATATAGAATGAAAGATCGAGAATGTACGTAGGCAAGGGTTACATTATCAATATGACACCATAGAGTTATTAAAAAAACTTTAACATGATTATTGAAGATAAATGTTTGCAAACATATTTTTATTGGTATTATTTGTATGTCCTATAACTACGCACAGGCACTGTGTCATAGCATTGTTACGTCAATATATTTTTCAGTGTGGAAATTTTAAAAGTACTAGTTCAGGGAGACGGATCTGAGAATTAGTGCACTTTGTGTGAACAAGTAAATGTCGACAGTTATGAATGGCCCCTTAGACCTCATTCAGCTTTGTTAGCTCAAAGTTGGCGGGACTGGGGAGACATTTTGAGTTATCCATGTGTCGAGTTAAGATGTGTTTGCACAAGACAATGTGTCCTGGCGCGACTTGGCTAAGTTGATTGTTTAAGGATAATAAAAAAACTTGCAAAGTCACCTATTCAGAATGGTTCAGCCTATTTTGGTCGTCATAGATAAAACAAGATTTTGCAAATTCAATTTATCTACTCACCAGTCTCACCTGCTGTGCTATTGGGTACACAGGACAGAGCAACCAATGGCGTCTATCTCTATCTTCAACCATTCAGTCTAGGTCTTGTGTCTTTATTTTCTAGGTTTGTGCCTCTCTTGCGATGGTTTGTTGGTACGTTTCTTTTGGGCGTCTTCTTTTCCCAGATGGTTTCCAGTATCACGCCTGCTTTTCTTTTTTCTTCTTTTCAATATTGTTGACTTGGCTAAATACATTTACTCTGTTAAGGACTTCTTCGTTGGTGATGAATTCATTCCATTTGATGCTTAGAAGACTATTAAAATGGACTGATGTGCATTCAGTGGAACAGGTGTTGTGTAGCCTTGTTTTTACAATGAGATGTTTGTGAACATTTGTGTTGAATAATTTAAGGTAGTGTAGTTTTTTTACATTAATTAAAATATATAAAATATCAACTGTTTGTTCTGTTCTGGACAGCAGAAGAACTAGTCATCCCAGAATTCAGTTCCTGCTACCAACTGTTTGCTCTGTTCTGAACAGGCAAAACCCCAAACATTCAGACTTCAGCAGGGTAAACTGCAGTATCATACTCTGTTACTAGTCATCAGGAATGACATGTTAAACGGACCTATTCATATAATGAGCTTGGTAGCACAGATGGTGATTAACTTGATGCATGAACATCATTGGACAATTAAGTTTTTGATAAATAGGACTTCTGCTTCAGTGAGAAAATTAATCACAGATTGGTGCACTTTCACTGTGACATGGGTTTGACTTGGGCTAAGAGCCAGTGATATATTTCTGCATTTGCCTTCACTACATTGACCAAGCAATAGGAAAGGGACGAACTTCAAGACTGGTAAAATATTTTAATTTTCATTTAGTGTTCTTGTCACTGTAATTAATCATCTTCGTGTGTACTGGTACTAATCAGACAAAGCCTCTGCACACAGCGGTCTTTCCCCGGTTGAGGTACAGTTCTTTGAGTTTTCCCTCTGTAGTGTACATAGTGTTACGTGTTATTGTCCACTTTTCTGACACTTGCCTTTGGGGGTCCACCTCAAGGGTGTTTTGGATACATTTCTGTCCTCCTTTTGCGAATCGTGGATGATCCTTTGCCGTAATCTTGTGGTGAGCAAGGCAATTGACGTTGACGGTTGAAAGTTGTCTATGCTCTTAAAGCGAAAAAGTCATGATTTTGGGGCTTTGCACCTAAAAGAGATAATAAAAAGTAACCACGTGCAACTAAAATTAAGAATGTCACACGAGTGGTTTACTCAGAATGTGTTCTAAAAGTTGGAGAATCTGGCCATTTCTCCGAATGACCGAGGGCTGATATGTTAACCAGCATGACAGATAAGCGCATGCACAGTTCTATAAAATTCGGGTGACCTAATCTAAAGTGATGTATTACGGTAGTTGGGGTAGCTATCATATGCTTATCTTGAATTGAGTAGTTTCAGTAGAAGTTTTTAAGATAAATTAACCATTTCTTCACAGATTGTAGTTGAAATACTATTTAATATTTCAGATGAATGAAATGTTTAGTTTTTCATTTCTTATGTTACAAGATTTAAAAAAATGTGTAAATGTAAAAAAATAGCCACAAAATGCAAAATTATATCATTTTGAAAAAATCCCCAAAGAAACAAATGACATACCTATAAGTATGACATTGACAGTGTCACTGATAACACTGAAAATGTTGGTTAACATAAATGAATTATGTGTGCTACACCACCATGAATAAGTTCACAAAAAGTTGAATGATAGCCTAAAGTGGCAGTGTATTTTTGACACAAACCCTTCACCAGTTGTAAATCAATTTTGTGTAATTTTGCCTACATTTAAGAGATACACCAAATTGCAACTTAGTAGGTGTTCGTTTTTCTATAAAAAAAAGTAAATTAAGCATCATTTCCTGGTTGTTAGTGATAACAGAAATGTCAATAGATACGCGTATCATGCTTGAAATGTGATGTTTTTCACTGACATTTTACGTATTGTTGACAAAACATAACGGACATTTCTAATACTGACATATCCCCTTAATTTGCTGTATTTGTAACATGTTGTCATCTACGATATATCAGGTTACGCCAACCATCTGACAAACACGTGGCAGGGCGTGTTTACAGTCATTTTGATTTCCATGGGGTCGCCACGTCACATCTACTCGCCAATTTCCGTTATAGCTTCAAAGGCACAATAAATTATATTACCACTGATATTTGCTGGTTTAAGGACATGATTTAGTTAGGTAGATATAGTAATGATATGGAATCACAGTAACCAGACGATATGTTTCGAGTTAACGGCGAACGAATAAAGCTGGTTCGAAGATCGAAGTACATGTGGTCGTTACTATGGATACATCGTCAGCATTTCTAAGAAGTCGGGGGTTTCCAAAAGGACTGTTTTTTAAAGGATGGATTGGCGAAATATGACATTAGTGTCGGGTGATTATTTGTGGTGTTGACGTTCAGTTCAGTATTTCCTGGCATGTTATGAGAAAAAAATCAACTGACCCGCTAGCCATCCCAGCTACCTGAATGGATCCCACTGAACCAACACAAAGTCTCGGACAAATATGTTATTTTGCCAGAATGAAGATTAGTTTAGTAAACAAAGGCCAAAAGTGTTTGGACGCAAATAATGTGGCCATATCTTATTGGCAAGAATAGGAAGGAATAGGTGTATATGAATATATAATATTTGGCTAGCGAATATTGCCAGAATACCACACTTGTGCCGTAGGGTTATCTAACAGTATGGAGTGGCCCATGAAATTAAGATGTTGTGTCTTCAACAAGGTTTTCGTAGTAAACTACTGGCGTGATATTCTTAATTGTAGTTAAAATGGTTGTTTTATTAACTCTTATAGGTGTGTAGGCTGAAAACCATGACTTTTGTTTCACTTTAATGAACTGAAGTAACAATTTTCTTCTGATCACAACTATTGAGATTTACATACTCAGCGTTTCGGCTACTGTCGGTAGCCTTCATCAGGAACTGAATTCTGGGATGACTAGTTCTTCTGCTTGCCAATTGGCATGGCAAACAGGACGCACCATACACTGCTGAGTCTGGTGGGCAGAAGAAGAACTAGTCCCAGAATTCAGTTCCTGATTAAGGCTACTACCAATGGTAGCCGAAACATTCAGTAAGTAAATCTCAATTGTTGTGATTAGAAGAAAATCGTTACTTCATTATTATCTACCAAGTTGATGAGCATTATTATCTACCAAGTTGATGAGCATTATTATCAACCAAGTTGATGAGCGTTATTATCTACCAAGTTGATGAATGTTATTATCTACCAAGTTGATGAAAAATTTTCACGAATTGTGTAAGATCTTGTTTCCGTCTCACTGTCATAGGACAGCATTCAGAGTCATATAGTAGAATGGACAGATTGCATCTGTGGTATATCTTAAATATTTCTTCCCTGCTGTCAGAATCGACCAACAGTCGCATTTCAAGATCTGTCTACCTTAAATTCAGCATTATTTTTAATGATTATTTCGACACTAACCTTAATTCTCAGGTCAAAAATGTTTTGACCAACATGCCTGAGAATGCATCAGGTTTCATTGAAAGTTTTCAATCGTGATTATCTTGGTAATAAAATGATGAGATTATGATTCAGAGCCTCTAGGAAAAATGCAGTTGTGATCAACATGATTGTCACACAGTGGTAAACTATTCATAATTTTTAAGCTCTTTCAAAGGTGCATCTGATAAATAAAAAACGCAAAGGTGACTTTTGGTCAATTCTGACAGTTGGGGACACGATGTCATGTAATCTTCAAGTACACTGATATCAATCAGGGGAGAATTATGGGGAAATTGCCTTATCTAGTGGTCAGCCTAATCAACTTGATCCTTGTGGTCAGGTACTCTTATGTGAGATATGCCTTATCTGTGGTCTGATAAATCCACTGGAGTCAGTAATGTCCAGTGAGCCTGCCTAGGAATGTCATTGATCACACAGAGTGGGGGAGATGTTTGGACAGGTCAAGACACCATAAATTAATGACCAGTGTCAGTAATGAGTGACCATAGTGGACTATTGTCATAGTCAGTGGTCAGTGTTTGTATAAGCAGTTAGTTCTCAAAGGGGTCAGTGTCTGTGCAAGTGCAGTTATTTACCCTACCCATAGCCAAGGTAAGTGGCAATACTCCAGCGTGGCTGAAAGGTAACATTGTAATGAATGCTTTAGGAGTTAAACAAAATATTTGTGTGATTTTCATATATATTTTACATTGATTTTGTTCCCTCAATAAGAGCAGTATGTTGTACAAAACCATATTAGAAAAGTATTTTAGTGTATATAATTATTTTGGTGGTTTTAATACAGACATGTATAGATATCTACATCTATAAATATCGTAAACTGAAAGAACCATAATTATAATCCATTGGGCTCCCAGTGGACATCTTAAATCACTGGGGAGAAAACGTTAAAGTCAAGAAAGAGATAACATATTAATTGTTGAAATGATGAATAATTAACTAAATAGTAAATAACATAATAAATGGAACCTGATATAAAATAAACCTTCAGTTTGTTTTATCACTATTTTCATTTGTTTACAAACACATAAAGCATTCTGCCATTTTCTGATACTTAGCATTCCTATAGCACCATCCCATAACATTGACCTTAGGTCAATGTTGCTGTCCTTAACCCTTTCTATTCCAGTAGCTGTCACTGGGCTCTTGATTGTAGCGCCAGAATCAATTGTATTTGAGACAGGATTTATGTACAAGTTTATTGTCGTGTGGCGTGGAAAATAGTGCCCCTTCCAACAAGCACACAATTCAGAGATTTCTCACTGGACCATTTTGAGACAATTTATGTGTTTCCAAACGCACACAGTTGGGGAGTTTCATAAGTCAGAACAAATTAAACAAGTCCTGGTAAAACTAGAATAATGTCAGTCAGAGCAGAATATCTAATGCCAAAACAACCATCCGCAATTTAATATTATAATGCACACCTGCCAGTCTTGGCTGAGATTAAACATGGATTATATCATGTTTCAATAGGCCTGTTCAGTATTTCGCACTTTAGGTAATATTCATGCAGATGTTCTGTGAGTGAACTCCCGTGGGACAGTTTTGCCGCCATATTTATGGAAAACTTAAGTTACGAATTCTGTAAGTCTATTGAGAATATGGGCCCTGGCTTCTCGTGTGTCATCCCTGTAGACAAGTCTGTTGATTCCTTCATTTTAAAATTAGTATTTTAAGTAAATTAGCAATTCCACAGTGCTAGACATAATTTTACCTGGCATTGGACACTTTTGCCATGCATTACAAGTTAGGAATTAAGTATAAATACGTTTAGTATTGATAACAACACTGTCATTATTATGTCATATTATATCAACTTTGTTCTGTCCTATAGTCTTTGTAGGCGTACAATGAAAAACATGCATGTTGTTGTTCAAACAGGTTCACGCCAACTACAGATTTCCACCTAACAAACATTAAACACAATGTTTGTACTTTACATTTGTTGCTGTATCATCCTTACTGGCAGAACAAATGTAACTGAAACTGAAAATAAAAAATTCTGACTCATTTGAATTTTTTTACCCTTTGGGAAATGTCTGCTGTGAGCCACATATACCCATTTTAATGTTTGATTCTTGACTGTTTCTTGGAGAAATATGTAATTGAAAATGCACACAACAATATTTCAGCATGTTTTAGGGTCTGACAACACTGCTAATAATTTAATTTAAATGCAAAATGTACGTTTTACTGGTAGGATGAAGATAATGGTGTTGGTCTTTGTTTTATGCATCTACTGGTAGTTTTTAAGCTGTCCAAACCAGGTACAGTCACCTGATTTGGTTGACATGGAATGAACAAATTAATAAGGTTTTTGAGGTAAGGACAATTGTCAGATATGTTTGTTTCAAGTACTTGAGAACTACATAAACCATCAGTTCAAAAAGTTTGTTATAATTTACAAAATATAATTCCAAGTTCATCGCCAACAGTAAATTACATCACTCTGTCCTATGTTGTCCACTGGTGCATTGTGTGACATCCATGCAGACATGTGTCCCAAGAATGCCTGTCCTCTTGCTCTAATTCTGCCCTTGATTGGGTCATGTAACGTGTCAGTATGCTACCAGTGATGGCTGTTTATCAAAGCCGTGTGCTGGAACAGCCGGCTGGAATCGTAAATGAGTCCGCATTGTCCACATCAATAGTTGCGTGAACATTCTGCGTGTATAAATTGCGATTTGAATTAGGTGTGCAGACGGCAGAGTGTCCTTGTTGCGGTTGACGTGCCGGTGACAGTGGGTGTAGACAGTCCCAGTGTGGATGTGGCACACTCTGTCCGTCTGTTCTGTGGACCGTTCATTGTCAAGGGGGACGTGGCGGCCATCATATCAAGTAGAATAGATCTTGACAGCTGAGGTGGAGATCAACAGTGTTCCCTGCTTTGACAGCCACGTTTACCCCGGGGTGAAACACTGGCCAGGTGTAATCACAGACCAGGTAGACCCCTTTGAGTTTAGCCGAGCACTGAGTCTTCGTGCCTCCAATGGATTACATGCGTTTACCGTGGAAAGAGTGAGGGATGTATCGCAACAATCAGTTCAACGCAGCGTTGATTCACAATTGTGCTATGAAGATGGTAAGTGCCCCAGCCTTATGTTGGTTTTATTAATTTGTAATCTGAACATGATGGCTTGATACAGGATCTCTGGTGATAGTTTATGTAGGCTGACAGGCCTGATAGTGGAGCTGATAGTGGGGCTGCTGCTAGCCTGTACTCATGTGTTGACTGATGTTTGTTCAGGATTTTTTGCTCTCACTTGGCTTGTGAATACATTTGTACCAATGTTGCACTTATCAGACAAGTAGCAGTAGTCAGATTAAATAAATCGGCAGGGTCTCCTACTTGTAAGTTTACTTTAAAAGCATGTTTAACATGACACCGCTTTTCCCATTTAGCTTCAGTACTTCTAATGGGGCTTACGTGTAAATATAAATATTATATTTTTGGGGGAACTATTCAGAATCTCAAGGGGTAGGCCTGCCCATTTTGGGAAATAGTTACTGGTTTCCTTGAAGCAAATTCAGGGTAGGGGAAAATGCTGTCAAACATGTAAGCAACTTCCATGCATTGGAAACACTCTGTGACCAAGGTCAGTAGCGCTATCTATTGTATCTGACACACCAATGTAATTAGTAAAGTTTACCACATCAACATTCTGATCCAATCAGGGACTATCTCTATGATGAATGTTCATACTGTGAACGTGGCTCATCTGGTATTACTGGGTATATTAAGTTGGCCAGACAGACGTTTGTTTTATGGATTATCTCAAAACGTTGAGGAATGATAATACACAAAATTTATGTCGTTTACCCTCAGCACTCCCAAATTGACCACAGCCATGAAATTCAAAGCAGTTTCATTTAAAGCTCCATTGTCAACTGATTTAGCCCATCGCGAATCCGGTTTGTTGATGTCCAGATATGTAGTATGTGAATAGTTAATATGCGCAATCAATTTAATAAAAATGCATACTTTTATTAAAATTGTTGAAAGAATTGACTTTAGTCATTATATCTGGTAACTTGCAGTGTCAGTGGCTCAGTGCATAGCTGACCTTTAGCCTTCTACCCAATGAACTTGTTGGTCTTTTGTGAGAGCAACGAGAGTCTTTTGCGTCTTTTGCAAGAGCAAGGAGAGAGGCGATAACATAAACAGTGAAACACATGTAGAGGTCTATAATCTTATCGTGCATTTATGTCAAGATTCTCGGCGTTATTTTCGTTTCAATTGATCTTTGGCCAAACATCAAATAATTTAATATTTAATTTGTCTGATGCTTTCAGCAAAACTGCATAAAAAGGTGCACAAACGAGTTAGCATGTCGTAGGTTTTATTTTTCACTAAATTTATTTGAAATGAGACAAGCAAAAAACTTGAATTGAGGATTAAGAAAATGTAGACATTACATTTTTGGAGTATTTATGTGCAATTTTCTACTGCACTTCAGACTCAGTTCGACTATATATGACCCTGTAGTCATAGTTGTCAGATTACTTTTATGAACATGTTTACCATAGCAAGAGTATTATGTTTTCCTTTTAATGAAATTATTTGGATGGGGCTTGCCTGATTTCTTTTTGGTAAATAGTCAGAATTTCAATCAGTAAGCTTGCCCATTTCTGCCAAAGTTTAGTTGTTTTCCTAAATAGATAAGATCCAATATTTGTGTGACATTAAACGTGTACAATATTTCAGTTGGTGGACCTACACACACTAGTATGGTTAAAGACCTAGGGACAAACCTAAAGAAGTTTTAACTAAATTGCTATGGGCAGTGAATACTCTGGAATGTTCATCGAGGGTAATAACTACAATTATCAGAAGTGATTGAGCACTATAATTATGAAGTTAAAGTCCATGCCGCTAGCCTCCAGTAATATTCAGCATTGTATGGCTGTCTGTAAAGTATGAGGCTTTCTTGATAAAAACACAGCTTTGATAAATAAGTGCAAAGCATGGTTGTCTTTTCCAATGGGTATTGAACATACATACTGGAATGACTACTTTGTAAAATACTTGAACACAAGTACAAACATTTTAATGTCATAGGTATAAGTACTGAAGCATCTGAGCTTGAATATAGTTATGAGAACATGAATGAATGCTTTAATTCCTTATTTAATTGGTGTAAATTACACAGTTGACACCGTTTATACATAACAGCTTTATTCATAAACAATTATGGGCATTGTATCATAATAAGTTATATTATGTAAAACAAATGTATTCTTAGTATAACACAGTAGGAAAAAGTTGATTAAATGATGCATCATTCCTTGTTAAGTTTGTGGATGTGCAGAACACCTTTTCATCATTGGGGGCCTTTTTAGGGGCCATATATGAGTTTCACATCACTATTGAGGCCACACAAATCTGAAAGGCTAAGTTAGTGTCAAAGTTAGTCCAGTTCTGTGTAACTATTGAAGTGTTTTGTAAATATTACCTCTTCGTTGGTCATGTTGCTCGTGCTATTTTTGGGTTAATTCAAGTCTACTTTGTGAAGAATGCAGTAAGCATGTGTCTATGTTTGCAGAAGATTGTTATCAGCCACCAGTCAGTGGTACAGAAATGTGGTACATGATTCTGTCAGTCATGTTACACATGACTGAAGCTGCCTAGTTTAACACTAGGCATCCATAGTGAATTTGTTCCGTTATCCATATATGGTGTATACTACAGGTATGTTATTAACAGCCAGTGTTAACTTCCAACTACTGTAGTCCATCTCTTCTACAAAGATACAGTTGCCTTATAAGAAGGATGGCTTCTAGTGAGGGGGAATTGTCATTGGAAAGCCTTACTGGGAAGCCTTGTTAGGGCTGCATGGGTTATCACATGGGGGGATGTTGACAAGTTGTGTACAATGTTGTGCATGTAGGGTTGAAAGGTTGTGAACACGAATTGCACATGTACTGTTAAGGAGTTGTGTACAATATTGTACTTGTAATATTAACAGGTTGTGTACAATAACTGTACATGTAGTATTAACAAGTTGTGTACAATAATTATATGAGAAGTGTTGTATGTAAGTTTAAGTTGTGTACAATATTATTGTTCATGTTAGGTCAACAGGTTGTGTACAATATTGTTACTGTACGTTTCACAAATTGTGTACAACATTGTTCATGTTGTGTTGATAGGTTGTGTACAATATTGTGCATGTTGTGTTGACATATCGTGTACAGCACCATACATGTAGGATTGACAGGTTGTGTACTATATTGTATATTTATACATGTTATGTTGACGTTGTGTACGCTGTTGTGCATGTAGTGTTGACAAGTTGTGTATAATATTGTACCTGTCTTGTTGACAAGTTGTGTACAATTTTGTACACATATTGATGACATATTGTGTACAATATTATATGTAGTGTTGACAAGTTGTGTAAAGTATTGTGCATGTAAGATTGACAGATTGTGTACAATATTGTAAATGGAATCAACTGACCTTGGCATATGCTTTGCATATTTAATTTTCCTTTGAACGCCACATCCTGTAATCTTTTCTTTTGGCTCTGTTTTTATCTGTTGACAGCATTGTTGTAATTAGAATACATTGTTGTAATTAGAATACATTAAGTCTGGGTCAGGTTGCATAATGGCAACACTAGCACAGTTACCCTTGTGATGGTATCAATATAAGCACTTTCATGCATCCTGGAAGTCTGGGGACCTGATGAGATGATTGAAGTGATAAGATGATTGGAAGGTTTGATGGCCAGTGCCAGTATGAATGTGGTCTATACAGCAGTGGCAGTGCATGTGTTCTGCCAGCTTTATCTTGTATGTGCCTGCCAGGAGCTACTGCTAAGTCTCCTTCGTTGGAGATAAAACAGGGTTGTGCAGTGCTTGTCTTCACGCCAGACAGTCTCTCCAACATGGATGAAGACTCGGTGCATTATCGTGGCAATATCAACGATGATGATGGTCCCCAGGTAATCATGTTGCTCAGTTTGTCAGGTCATACAAAGGGTCGTGATACTAATACTAAGGCATGTGATTGAAGTAAGGCAGGCTGGGAACCTGGTCGATTCTGGGACGTAGATTTTAGAAAGCAGCAAAGGAATGACTGAAATAGAACGACAAGGAATTGTTGCAATCACACTAATGGTATGTCACGAATGAAGCAGAATTGAAATGTGTTCACATTATTAACAACAGATGAATGAATTGGTAAGTTTGTGCCTGCACAGTTTACAAGCACTCAGTTGGGTGGCCAGTAAGTGTTCAGGAGACTGAGGTCTGTCTGTGAGCACCGCCCTAGCTGACTTTTGGTTTACTTCCTTGTCCACTGGGGGGGCTCTTGCTTGATTTTTTTTTACAAGATTATTGCTTGTGATGAGTGAATTTTCCCGAGTACTTTTACATCAGACGCGTTAGTAAAGTTAATGTTTTCTGTACTACTCCAACAGATCATTCATTTGATGGAAATAGACAAACACTGACTACTTGCATATGACTACACTGACTAATCTGCAGAACATACCAACATTTCAAAATCAGTCACCGGGCTGGGCTGAAATTGAGGGGTATCAGCTTTGGGTGTTTGGTTGTCCCAAGTCGGTGAAGCATTTACACCAGTTGTCTCTGTGCTTACACATGTATGGCAGTTGTTCAGTGTGCACAGTGATGGGTAACTGGATACTATCATCTGTGTGGATGTGTTGTTTACCTGTCTGTCAGGGCATTATGAGGCTAATTAACCTAGCAGTTGCTGTGGAGCAAGTTGCAAGGAGCCTGAATGCAGGTACAGATACTACCAGACACCAGTGTCATATAAAATATGAAACCCATGGAAAATGGACCCCAGGTAAATTTTCCCTATAAAATTTGGACCCAGAGGGTCTATTTTTTTGTTATAGAAAAAGGACCCCCAAATAGAATTTGGACCCGGGGATGGGTCCATATTCTATGGGGGTCCATTTTCTATGCAACAGAATATGGATCCCCATAGAATATGGACCTCCATAAAGAGTAATAAGGTAAATTGTGAATTTGTGATTGAATATCTCTGAGCAAGTTTACTGTAAAAGCTAATTGCATTGATGTTGTTGTGGTGTTGTTGAAGATTTCCTGTCATACCTTTGAAACAGAGCCATAGTGTGAGTCAAAAGGTTATGAATTTAGTTTCTCACGTGCCTCTTATTGGGTTATCAATTTGAATATCAATATGCATGCTAAGAAATGTTGCTCTTGTTCTATGTAATTAACTGGTAGACAACTTCATAGATACATAAAATAAACATTACATTATGAGCAAACGATAAATGAATTGAGCTTTTAGTTATTCTTATTAAACTGTCCAAACAAAAAGGGCAGACACTAGATTAATATTCACACATGTAACAATGTATAGCAAACAAAGTTAATGACAACTGACCTTTTAATATAAAGGATGGCGAAATTAAATAAACAATTTAAATATCATTTACAGAATTCTTAAAAATAATGGTTATGACATTCAAGTTACAATGTACAGCTGCAATGTATTATATTATTTGATAAATTTTCACCTTTATTAAAGGGGTGGTCCAAATATAAATATGGACTCCGGGTCCATTTTCAATGGGGGTTCATTTTTTATATGACAGAAAATGGACCCCCATAGAAAATGGACCTGGAGGTAAACAATTCATATTTTTATATTATAAAATTAATACATTATGACATTCAAGTTAGAATATACAAACCGCATTTTATTATCTGAAAAGTTCTGCACTATTTTCAGTGGCGGTCCAGATTCTATAGGGGTCCAAATTATATAATCAAATATGGACCCCCAAGTCCATTTTCTATGGGGGTCCATGTTTTACATGACACTGGTACTAGTAGAACAATAAGCATCTATGGCAGAAATGGTCTGTTCACTGCTCCACATGAAACACTATACAACAGTTGTGCAGTAGTGATGATTTACAACAGGATCTGGTATCATCTGTCTCAGCATTTGTTTACACAATTTATGGGCAATGTTTAGACACCATGGGCTTGGTCAGGTATCAGGTACTCAGTACGTGTTGTTACAATCATGTATCATAACTAATATTTAGAGAAACTCCCTGCTTAATAGATATTTTAGCTTTTTGTTGTGGCGTATCCATGATTTCTCTTGTGAGGAATTGTTGAAGATAATTATGTAAATATATATCAGGCTTTGTCTCTGAAATGCAAAACTTATTATCATGAGTATTGTTTTTAACAAGATAACCATGAGCATATTGTTTATAATCACAAACATGTTGTTTATAATCACAAGCATATTGTTTATAATCACAAGTATATTGTTTATACTCACAAGCATGTTGTTTATCAGACAACAAGAAAGGAACAAAAGGGACAAGAAAGACAGGTTATGCAAAAATGTATGCACGCTTGCATGCACGCACGCACACACGCACACGCACACAAAAACTTTCATAAAACCACATTAGCAGGCGGGTACCTATTTGCAGTAGACTCCATGAGTTTTCCAAAATATTCTTCAGACAAAAAAGTGTTATTGATGTGTCTGTTACCCAAGTAAGACAATCTGGACTGCAATCTTACACCAGCCCGATGGCTGGTACTTTTGCAGTGCATGTTCCCAGGCCATGTGGCAGGTGGCTTTTAGAACCCTGCGGTATTGTCATTTTTACCACTTTTTTGTATTTTCATCCATAGCAAATGTTTCCATAAAACTCAGAATTCTGATATTGTTACTGAACCACTCCATCAATGACTGTGCCTGTGATGTTTTTGCCTGACAATAACAAAATGAGATAACAAATCCCATCTCCAGGATCAACGAGTGACTCATAGTGTGAGTCAGTGGCCACTGCATGTCATACGATGTAATGCATCTGATCCAGATCATTCTTCATCTTTTATTGAAAATAAAAGTATTTATTATAGTTGTTGTGGCTTTTGCAATATCAGGGCTGGCAGATTATTAGTCAGAGTGTTAGACATACATGTTACTTTTTTGTTAGTTGTCACCCCTGTAAACAGTTTCAAACATCTGTGTGATATATGAACTTGACAGTTGTGTTACTGTATCCCTAGTTTTGGAACTGTTACCAGCAGCGAATCTATGGGCCTGCGGACTTCTGGACCCCCACTAAATTCGAACCCTGGTATTGCCATGTTTTTGCTGTGTTCCAAGACATCTGTGTGCTCGCCACGCTGACCCTGTGTATGTGTGTTACAGTTTGTCAACCCAGAGATGCCGGGCTATGTGGGGTTTGCCAACTTACCCAACCAAGTACACAGGAAGTCTGTGAAGAAGGGCTTTGAGTTCACCCTCATGGTCGTGGGTAAGTACTGTCACACTGGTGACAGAATTGTACCAAAACATTGTTTTTAGTAAGACGGTATGTTTGCATCAGTTCTTTTTTAACAACAACATTTCTCAGCTGAAGCAAAGAAAATGTGCAGATTTTGTAGAAAACCTTTTGTAAAAATCTATTTGACCTCAAGGTGTAAACTATTTTTTTTCCACAGCTGTGAGTGTCTTACAACTGAATATCATTTGTTCAATCTCATGAGCAATCATATGTAACGGTAATAATTACAGTGGTTGAGGTCATCTTTGAAAAGTGAAGATATTTTTAAGATGTTTGGAAAGTGTTATGGAAATCAGTCAGACTGAATACACTAGAGCATGGGTCAGCAATCTTTTGGAATGGAGGGCCAAATAAGTGACTTTGACTAGGTTAGTGGGCCATGCACGCACGCACGCACACTCGTGGTAATTGGCACAATGCAATTATATACCTTGTGTCTAGCAGTTATATTGACCACTGTTGTAAATAGCATGTCCACGAATATGAGTTATTATTATCATCAAACATCAACGTCTGATTTTGAACAACAGTTGGATTATTCAAAAACACATTATTCAGGTTACGTGTTCTTGGCATGCCGCTGATGCCATGTTGACCCGTGTGACACTGACGCATGTTGCTGGTGATGTTGCTGCGCCACCAAGTGGCCCACACCTGGCTGCAGACTTGTTCCTGCGCGCCTCAGCTCACTTCGGTGTACTACAGGAGTTCTTCATATCACGCTGCTGGAACTGCCGGTAGTTTAGACAGCGAGAGCGAACACAGTTTAGTCTTGACGGCGACCCTTATTACGTTCTGCATTTTCATTGACTTGCCACACAGGCTTTCCCGTTGGATGATGGAGTGTGCCCTGAAGAGCTTTATTTGGCACCTCCTTAGTCTGGAACGTTTTCCATCAGTGTACAACTCTGTTCGCCATTTCGCTGGCAGGCGACGAACGTTAGTTAAAACAACACATTATCACTCAAACACAAAAAGTAACCAGGGGCAACACGGTCCCTGGAGGTAAAACGGCCCACACCACGTACTCAAAATATATAAAAATGTGCAAAATGAAGCTAATTCTATATGATACCCACCCGAAAGTTCAGCAACACGAGACAGGCGTAATTAAATCAGTGTGTTTTAAACTTTTATATGCACTATTACATGCATTGATCTAATATTTTGCCAATAGTAAAATGGTGAAACTCACCATACAACGGTGTGAATCATGAATCTTGGACTTAATTGGTGACATGATAATATTATTAATCAGTTGACAGATCAAACAATACAAAATGTGGAATAGTATGTTGTGCTTTGTATACATCTTATTAAGACACACATCTCTGGGGCAAGACAGTCCCCATGCATATGGGGCAAGACGGTCCCTATGTCTTATCCCACACGTACATGGTCACACTTTGTCAAATTTATTACACATGACCAATTATGTTTAATACATTGAATATAATACGAACATTGCATAATTTACGTTCTGCTAGCCCGTAGGCTGTAATTATGATGGAATATCACTAAACCAATATTAGATTATGTATGGATTGCAAGGTATGTATTATATGTTAACTCCCATTTAAATTTAACAACCATAATGGCCTGATATATTACTATCATTCCATTTGTATATAATATACATTTTAATTTCAGGCAATAGTTCGTTCATACAGTCGAGCCTCGTTATAATGCGGTAGTCGGGGTCCACGACTTCGGACCGCGCTGTACGCGAGGCGCATTAGGTGTTCTCAAATCTGCCACCAGGGAGCTAGTAAACAACAGCGATCGCTGCCTGCTGCACCAAGTCCCGTGTGCTTGCAGCACTGTCTTATACGCCAATATGCAGTTTATGGAACTTATTAAACGAGTATGCTAGCATCCACATGTATTATTTTTAAATGCCACACACTGAACTGAATAAAACACATGTACGTAAACCGTTATGGAACACGATGATGATGTACTGGACCAATAGGCCTACGAATCGGAAATAATAACCTGGACCTGAGCAGCCGAAAACGTATATGATTTGACACACATAATATGTAAGCTGATTAAACATAGAAAACGACAATAGGTAGAATTAATAATTGTTTCACTTCGTCTTTCAACTGATCTCGACCGAAGCATAAATTTATTACGCACCACCTAATGTGCGGATGACGAATTCGTATTTTCGCGCACCGGTAGAGCCTTGGGTTAGGAATTTGACATGTTGGTTTCGCGTCACGAAAACGATTAAATTTACGCTGTAATGGAAACATGTCATTTCACCCAAGTGTTATGTTGGCATTGCATACTAAATGCATTTAAAACTGTTTATCTGATTCTTACGCGAGGTGTATTTGTGAATCTCGACTGCAATTTACAAACCATTGAAGCGAAGCGAGCGACAGCGATTGATGTCTGCGGTAACACAAAACAAACAACACGTTGATACTCATTCACTGACATTGTTCGCCTAATGTTTCTTGAGAATTGTCAAAGTAATTCTAAGTAGGTTTAAGCAGGCCCAAATTCGGGGTCCACGACCAACCGCGTTATATCCCAATCCGCGTAATAACGGATTGGGGAGGGGGTTATAGACCGTGTTACCCCAGGTAGAGGACCGTCTTGCCCCAAGGATGGGGCAAGATGGCTTTTTGGGATATTTACTATTTTTCAAATGCAACTTAGTTAGGTTGTTTATTTACTGAAAATAGTTTTCCAATGGGTAACGCACATATCTGTCCACAATGTGAACACATTAAATACAAGCTAAAGTTGTTTAATGGTGTGTTCCTTAGGAGGGCCGTGCTGCATACTTTCATGTCTGCATACGCAAAAGTGAATTCATTAAATATTAAAGGAAGTAAAAATACATATTTGGTATATTATTATGTTCATCACGTGGACGTGTTATTTTGTATACCAGTGTGGCAGGGGCGGGCCGCATTTTGCACAATATCGTTGTCAGTCTGCGGGCCGCATGAAATAGCTATGCGGGCCGCAGTTGGCCCACGGGCCGCAGGTTGCCGACCCCTGCACTAGAGAAACAGAAAAAAGTAAAGAAATCCACTTTGTTGGTTTTGTACTTTAAAACATAAGTACTTGGTTATCCTGATACAATTCTTAAAGTTGCTCGACCAGTTATTATCTGCCACCTGCAGAAGGTATCTCAGAAGTAGAGAGTGGTCCAGTATGCTTCTGCCTCAATTGTTCGTTGATGTCCAAATCTGTAATGTGTAAATAGTTTAAGTAACATCCGCAGTCGATTTAATAAAAAAACTACTTTTGTACAAATCTTCAAAAAAATTTATGGACGTTAGATCGGGTAACTTGCAGTTTGTACAGAGCTGACCTTTAGCGTTTAATCCATTAAACTGTCGGTCATGAGTCTTCGCAAGAATAAGTAGAGTCGACAACATAGTGACAAGCGAAGTTCATGAGTTTCCGTTTTCACTTCAATTGATGTTTGGCCAAACATGAAATAATTTAATAGTTTGTCTAATAGTTCTGCAAAACTATGTTCGAAGTTGCACACATCATAATTTATGAAATTCCAAATGTATCACCAGCATTTTTATAACAAGACTAGACAACAATTTGAGTGTTTCATTTCTTATATACTTAGCCATCTATATAATGATAATTAATGTTATGTAAGATATAAGTTTCATATTCAAAATACAGCGTCATGGTCTTATTTTACGCCCTGTGCAAGATGTTAGAAAAAGCCAGGAAACAGGATGGAATTTGAGAGCTAATTAGCTGCCCAGACCTTTGGTTCATCGAGAGAAATTGGGTGGAATTCCTGAACTGATTAGGGATGATCTCAAAACTGATGTCATTTAATCTCAGATCCTCTGCGACATGAAACTTTGGATTACATGGTCCTGTTTGTTTACCGTCTGACTTCATATTCGCCAGGTGACATTTGAACAATGTTTTTTTTTTGAAATGTACAACTCTAAACAAAACAGCTGCAAATCGCTCGCCCCATGAAACCAATTTTGTGTACCATTGTACATAGGTTTTTGAGACCACCTCTCAAACAGTGATTTTTTGAGAGCATCCCTGGTGTAGCTGGACATCAGGGGCAGTTTCATAGTATTACATCAGAGAGAGTTTCTCTGAACACAGGTCTTGTGACTTGTAAACACAAGCCAGGCATGATATCAGCAGGAACAGCAGGTCTGGGACTGTTATCCTCACTCCAGCATGTGTAGCAGGGTCAGTCAGTGTTTACCAGTCAGTAGTAGGCCAGATAGATTTCTAAAAAAAAGCTTTGACTTCTATTTAAAGCAGCAACTGTGATAAAGTTGACTAAATGAAGACACTTTTTATATATTTTATTATAATGTATTATGATGATTTATTTATTTACAATATTTATTTATTTATCTGTATTTTTAACTACAATATCATATATTTTATGATTGCATATGTCTTTTGTACGTACGTATTAACAGGCTGGTCCCAGGTATATGGTGCTTTATAACTTTTAGTAACAATAGTAGTTAGTAAAATAAATAAAATGCCACTGCGAGTTACAACGGCAACACGAGAAAAGAGTAATCTATTCTGAACGACATAATTGTTTTTAAATTCCAACAGTATTATCATATAGTTGTGTTTTCTTTATCAAACCTGTTTTTACTAGTCATTGACCAAATTAAAGTTGCAACAACATATAAACTACTTAATTGATTCTGAAAAACTTTGGTGATTTCAAATTCACCAGGTAATGAGATTTAAAGTTCTGTAGGCTCTGTATTTAGACATGTAAATGCTAGTGTTTGTGATATCATTCAAATTAATACATTTTTATTATATTGTATTTTATACAATAAGGCTTTTTCATTTAGTGCCCTATTTGGCACCGGGCATAAATAACTATGACTTTCTGCACAGCCAGAATAAATTTAGATTATCTACAATTGATTTGTGTAATTGAAAACATTTGTATATTCATCACGAGTAGGCTAATAACATGATAATTACAGTGGATTTCAAGTTTGTAGTAAACTTTGAGACAACTATAGCTTAGGGCATACATAATTTCTTGATATTATATTGATTGTATGAATGTTCTAGTGTCTAGGTAACGTGCTGTTTTGAACTGCCATCATCAGAAAGAAGCATAGATAACCACAATTATTTTCAGTTAGTTTTGTTCATATAATATATTAATATAGAAACACTTCGTTCGGATGAGAAATGTACACACGCGTTTGTGGTGTGGGTATGGCGCAGAATGCTCAGGAGAAGTTGGACACAGAGAAAGACAAACATCTGGTTGAGAGATAAAACAGGGGTTAAGGGAAGGCCTGCTGTGTTCCTTTAAGACAAAACAGAAAAGCTGGCTAAGTACAGCTGTGGGAAAAAAAGACCAGACAGTCTGGTACTCTCCAGCATAGAAGGAGAACTACTAGGAATAAACCGAACAGGCAGAAGAAAAATGGGCTGGACTGACAACATCAAACATTGGACAGACGATGGACCCAACATGGCTAAATAGATTGCAAGGAGACGCCAATGGCCTAACTGATGCTATGACTTCACAAGATGAAGACTTGGTTCGCCAGACCTTTAAACTTACACAGGTTGCCAAGTACACACAAACTGACTGCTAATTTTGCATTCATTTCATGGTAGTCGTAAACACCTAACTATACGTTAGAATATACGTCGTGTGTATCGACTGGCTTAATGTCCATTAAGTTTACAAAGTAAATCATTGTCTTCCGCTGCTCATCTTAAAGCTGTGATAAATTGTGCTGTGGCATAACTGTAAACGTAAATTTTATCATCCTGTCCATATATTGTAGGAGTTATTTGTTGTGTTTATGACGTCTTATTGACGATGAAACAGTACAAAAGTGCATCAACGGAACAAACAAAATGGAAATGTAGCAGGTCTCATTGATGTTTATTAGTTCATTGAATTTTAAAGCCAGTGTATGATGATTTTCATTGGCTGATTTATTAGCATGCCAAAGTAGACGATACAGCGGTCTTTATTATGTTGTAAAACTTAGGTAATTTTTAGTTCATCACCATATTGTGTATTTTTGAATATATAAGGAGATGAAAGATCACAATAGCAGCTCGTTTTGCATAGATATTATTAAAATATTATAAAATACAAAATTACGAAAATACATATCATTGTTGTAATGTCGGGCTGTAAAACAGTTGTCGCTCGAATTGAAAAAGATGACCTCATTTAGAAAGCGTAGCGGACCGGTTTGTTTTTGTTCCTGCAATTTTGAATGTACCGTTTTTATCTTTTACTGAAGCAACCCCAAAATACAACCCTATTATGTACCCACAGGGGAGAGTGGACTGGGGAAGACAACCCTGGTGAACAGTATCTTCCTGACCAACCTCTACCCCAGCAGGAAGGTACCTGAAGCAGCAGGTAAGTTCTACATCCATCGTCTCATACGGATTCCCCTTATTCAATATGTAGTTTGGGCATTTGGGAATGAATACAGCCATGTCCTGTATTTATACAGATTTTTTCTCAAATTTACTGAAAAATCCTTGTGTTGATCACAAAAGTCTAAATTTGAATGACAAATACATAGTTGAATCACCACCGCTTTGAAGTTTTAATGCCGTCATTAAAAGTAAGCATATAGCTAAGTGGATTTCCTGCAAAACCTGGTGGATTTTGTTTAATTTATCATATTCGACCTATTAAGTGTACATGTTCTAATTAGCATACACCCTCTTTTTTAATCGGCAGCATCCATAATTTTGTAATGTAGTGTCGAACAACCGAGCATTGTCGCCATCTGGTGTTAAGCAAAGCACCCCTTTTCAGTTGTTCTACGCTAACCACCAAATGACACCACTAGTGTTAAACAGTTAACTTGTTGTCCAGAGAAACATGTTTTGGTTTATGCTTATAAGAACAGATTCCTTGACATTTTTTCATGGCCCAATTTATTTTCAAGTGTACTGTACAGTTATTAAGGTTGAATATGGTAGGCGTATTTCGTAACCTGATAAATTGGAACACTCATTCGGAATTGGAATGCTTATGTCGTTTTACCAATGAATATTTGATACATTTGTCTGTCAGATGTTTGAGAATACCTTAATGAAATTGGAAAATAACTTATTTTTATGGACACATAAAACTTTGTATCATACAACTATAGAACTGTACCTTATGTTGTGGTATCTCTACTGCAAACAAATAGACGCCAGGTATGACACCTGTTGGCTAAGAATAAAACTATGTTTTTGGAACATGTTTGTGACGTCATTGTGATATGTTTGTGACGTCATTGCAATGTATCTGTGACATCGTTGCGATATGTTTGTGATGTCATTGCAATATGTTGATGACGTCATTGAAATATGTTTGTGACGTCATTGAGATGTTTGTGACACCATTGCGTCATGTTTGTGACGTCATTGAGATGTTTGTGACACCATTGCGTCATGTTTGTGACATCACTCAGATGTTTGTAACACCACTGCGTCATGTTTGTGACGTCATTGCAATATACACTGCAATGCCTGAAAATGGTAGATTTTGAAATTTGTATAATATTTTATATTTTTGAATTATGATTTCTGAAAGGGGTTGTTTTACTTTTTATTTATAAAATGTACAACACCTGCTGGCTAAGAAAGAAACCACAGTTGCAGGTTGTCCAAAAGTCTAGTGCTTTAATATGCATCATGAATATCGTCTATTGCAGTTTTGCTTTCAGACAAAATTGAGCAGACTTTGTCCATAGAGACATCGACGGTGGAGATTGAGGAGCGAGGGGTTAAACTACGACTGACTGTTGTTGACACGCCTGGCTTCGGTGACTCTATCAAAAACACCGACTGGTTCGTCAATGTTCTGTTGCATCACTTGCATTAGTTATCATTCTTTGAGTGAGGATCTGTTGTGATGTGACACATCCATTTACTTTCACTTTCTATTTTGCCACTGAGTGCATGATAGAAACTGGTGTAATATTAGATGTTATGGAGGTGCACATACACACGCATGCATGCACACATGCACGCACACGCACGCGCGCGCACACACACACACACACACACACACACACACACACACACACACACACACACTAGCTTAAACATTTAGAGTGAATTTTAAGTGTGCCTGACATATTTTTTTTCCACCAAACCATGATTGTTGCACCGGCCGCGGCTGAATGGCTGATGTTTTCTTGTGGACAGCTTCAAGTCGATCATTGGCTACATAGACTGCCAGTTCGAGAAGTATCTCACAGACGAGAGCGGGCTCAACCGCAGGAACATTGTCGACAACCGCGTCCACTGCTGCTTCTACTTCATCAACCCAGCCTGTCATGGGTGAGTGGCTTTACCGCATCTGTCACCAGGTGGGAACAGACCAGAGTTACTGTTGTCATGGATGGCCAATTCAATTTGAGTAAATTTTTGCAATGGTTTTCTATAAACTTTCACAGCACAGTAAATATCAGTTAAGAGACCTGGTGTGGGATATCGACAATACACTTTTAGTTTGGTAGGTATCCAGTTGCTATAGTGTTCAGAATAATTCAGCCTTAAACGTTAACATTTTCCATATTTTACCAATTTGAGCACCCAAAATGAGAATGTGGGACAAGGCTTATGATAGGGAGTTCAGGCAGAAAATGAACTTAGAGACACTAACCTCAATAACCACTCGTTGGACAGAGCCTGCTCTAAGGAACACAATGACACGAACATCTTTCAAATTGGTCCAAATGCATTTATTTGGTATGATTTTTTTTATATCTGAAAAATATGCATTTTCAGTGACCTAACCACAATTTGTCATTTTCCCCATTCAACATGTGGTAACTTGGTCATTTCTAAACCATGAAATCACTATAAAATGTATGTACTTTTAAGTGCTGAATCAAAATCTGGATGCAGATTTTGAAAATAGTTAGTATTAATTACTTAATTTGCACATGCAAATGCTCTTATTAGCTGAATATTCATGTATATAATTTTTAAGCTGTAAAATACTAAAATTCTAAACTGACTGTGTCTAACATTAACAAGCTAGTGAAAAAAAGATGATTCTTCAGTGACTATTGAAATGTGAAAAGGTGGCCATCTTGGATTCGTGTCAAGGGAAGCTCGAGACAAGCAGGTCTTTTTTGCTTCAAAGCATAGTGTGTATGATATCAAATGAAAGGGTAAATTCTCCTGAGTTAAGGTAAGTGATTGTCAAGTAGCTAAAAACATATGGTAAACCGTAAATACCAAATATATAGAAATTACTTGATGCCAAACAGACATTCTTGAATACAGTATATCGTGATTGATTTCATCTAAGTCTTTCAACATGGTATAGTATTTCAAGTGGGAAGGAGCCAAAAAAGGTCAAGGAGGAGGTGAAGGATGTCGGATTGCTCAATTTTCTCGAGTAAAATAGAGCCATAAGCAACATTTGGTGTCTTTTCTTCTGGTAGAGTGTTGTGTGAAATGATTTTTAAAAATGCATTAACAAGTATGAAACAATTTGATTTTTAAACATCAAAATATGTAAGATATATATGAAAATGTGAACACTGCATTACCAATAGTTTTCCGATTATATAAGAAATAATAAAACGCCATCCTTCTGACAAGAAAAAAAGATGTGTCAGCTTCTTGTGTTTGAGCTATACAGCCTGGCCCTTACACCACTTAGTAAAGACAAAATAAAAGGGCTAAAGTAATCTTGGTTGTTTTAATTTCTGCCAGTAACAAGAGACATGAATAAGGGTCGTGTGAATTATCTAAACATCTGTAGCTTGAAAAGGCATTGCAGTTCACAGAAGTCTATTTGATCAGCTGATCTGAAGAATGCCTGGAGGGCACTTAATACATGGATCAGCATAGGAAAGCAGTGCATGTGCGAAGGTGCCTGAAACACTGGCCAGCAACGATGAATGCAAATGTATTTGGCTGTTATATTTGTTATCGACATCCCCCCGTTTCTGGGTACTTGTAAACAAGTGACAGGCTCATTATTCTGACGCTAAGCTATCAATTAGTATGGGTAAATTTCAAAAGAATTATATATTTACTAAATTTCAAGACAGTAAGTATGATCCTTATCATGAAAAAAACTGTCAATTTCAGCTAACATCCACCATCTTGTCCATCTTGGTGGTAACTTTAAAAATCAGTCAGACTTGTCACGAAAAATTCAGATTTTTACACTTGTTCTGCTATTAATTATCACAAAACACGAATGTCATATCGATCTGCATAAACTACTGTATTAAATAGACTGTGCCGATTGTAACTCGAGGCATGGACTTTCTGAGAAATTGGTGAACTTTTCAAAAAATCTTGCCTCATCAAAAAGCTCTCTTGCGTATGTAGATTTGGCATCGTTGTCGTCATTCTGGGAATTTCCTGGTCAAAAAGAGGCTAGCTATAATAGTCTATCCAATTAGGAACAACTGTGAATATATATATATATATATATATACCTTGTGGAGATCGCAAAAATCATCGGAAAGCAGTCGCTGGATACATACCGATGTTCTGGGATTATTTAACAACGAACATGGGAAATGCGATGTTTTTATTATTGGGAAAAGTAAACGATATTATAATGGTATTATTTATCACTTGAAAAATATTCTGAGGTACGTTTCATGTGAAGTCTGTGCTCTTGAAATTCACGCAAATTGGAGGCAAGTTATTGCCTCAAGCCATAGTGGCGTCCCTGAACTCCTTACTCATGATCACCATTTTTGCACTGTGTACAGTCCTGTTTTAGATAAAAAAATATTAAACATACAGGATTTGTTCGGTCTGTTTTTATTGCAGGTGAAAAACAAAATCACTGTTCTCCCTGTATGCCTTTTCCCCCAAATTCCCCCCAAAAATACCTTTTTTTTTCAGAACACCATCCTTAAAGTTGAATATGTTAGCCCACCCAAAATCTGTTACCCCTCAATTTCAGCCTGATGATTGGTTGGGAAAGCACTTGATGTGTTGGATTTGTATCAACCAGGAATGTGTGTGCTGTTGGATATATGCCCAGGGATGTGATTTAAAAAACTGTGTTTCTTATCAAACGAATACACCATAAAACATGACAAGAATCACACTGCTGGTTTATTACCAATGATAATAATAATAACAGTTATATCTAAAAACAGATTTGTGCACCCAGAAATTCTGCTATGTAAAAATTGGGCCATATATAGAATACGATTTCTGATACCGCTGTCTTTGTTAACTGTCTACTGTGTGTACGTGTCACTGCAGACTGAAGATGTTGGACATTGCCTTCATGAAGGCCGTACATCACAAGGTGAACATCGTGCCAGTTATAGCCAAGGCCGACACACTCACCAAGGCTGAGTGCCAGCGTCTCAAGAAACGGGTAAGACCGACAGTCACCCCTCCAAGCAGGCTAAAGGAAACTGAAGGCGGGTTTATATGGATTTGTTGGTTGAACTTGTGGTTGAACTTGTTGTGGGTTGTAATTATATCATTCTTGTATCATTCTTGTCTACTTGCAAAATACCCATCGCACGGGGTAACAACATTATCACAACACTCTCAGCGAGATATCCATCTATGGCGTCTCTGCCTCGGTACTTGGTGCTTCCATGGATTCTTAAAATCCAACTTTCGAAATTGTGACCCAATACTTGCGGTTGTGGTAATGTTTGGTGATGCCTTGCCCTTCTATTACATACTTTGGGACAATCTAATAACCTTAAAGGGTTATTCAATTGTTCATGGAAATGGTACTAGTGGGGGTGAACTCAACCGTGGGGTCATAAATGAACCTCTGAAAGTTTGGTGCCTAAGATTCGGGGCATGGGGAGTTTTGTCTTCAAGAGTTGCAAGGTAAGGTTAGGACATTCTAAAATTTTGGGGTGTGTGCTAATACGAGTGTGGGCCCCCCCCGTATAAATTAAAAGGAAGGCCGACTGGATGAAACTGGCAAGTTTGAGAGCGATTTAATACATGCAGGTTTCATCTGATCCTAATGGATGGCTACACTTGATCATAATGAGAATGCATCACATCGAGTAACCAACAGGCATGTCATTCAGATTTATAAAGAATGTCAAGTCAAAATATATATATATAATTGTAATGAATATTCCAAGCTTTTTCTGACAATTCACTGCACCAAATTCAAAACATTGCTGCACCAAGATTCTCCCGCCAAAACAGTGAGAAGCCCCTGAGAGAGAGAGTGGTTTTGGTTGAAATCAGTATTTTGACTTGACATTCTTTATAAATCTGAATGATATATATATATACATACATATATATATAAATATATATATATTATTTACAGGGCTCGCATACAGCAACTTAACTATAAGTGGCAGTGGACCCGTCATCACTGGTCAGACGAGTAATGATGGGCATTTCTTGGGAATTTTCTTTGAAGTTTGGACGCGGGCGTGTCTAGTTCCCAGAAACATGTCGACCAAGACTGGAAGTGGGACTAAATACAAATGGTTCATCATACAGCCACACTTGGCGTGGGATAAACTTACAAATCGGCATTTGAATAGGTTATTCTGCCAGGGGTACTGCAGTACTGTACCACCCCAGGCTAGCGAGGATAACGAAAACAGATGTCTGTGTTTGTGTCAGGTGCTGGCGGAGATTGAGCAGCACGGCATACAGGTGTACACGCTGCCTGACTGTGACGAGGACGAGGACGACGACTACAAGGAACAGTGTGCCCAGCTTAAGGTACGTGTCTACACAAAGTGTACCTTGGAAGCAGATTTGGGGTGAAAAGGATGTAATATACCCTCAGACCCATTCATGAAACTTTCATTACGTCGACCTGTATATATACCCATGTCAGTGACTAGTTATCTTTTTAGAGTATTGCCACAAAAGCATGTATATATAGTGTCCTGTTCTTGCAGCCACTCAAAAGCACGTCATATTTCACTTTACTTGACTCAACTTGACTTCTCTGAGAAGCTTTCAGCCATGCTGCAATTACTATACATAATTTATTCTTTGATATAACTTCACCACTGTTATTAGCCAGGTAAATTATTTATATTTGGACAGGGGCAACCCGGCATGAGTGAAATTGATATAACTTCACCACTGTTATTAGCCACGTAAATTATTTATATGTGGACAGGGGCAACCGGGCATGAGTGAAATTGATATAACTTCACCACTGTTATTAGCCAGGTAAATTATTTATATTTGGACAGGGGCAACCGGGCATGAGTGAAATTGATATAACTTCACCACTGTTATTAGCCAGGTAAATTATTTATATTTGGACAGGGGCAACCCGGCATGAGTGAAATTGCTCAAACTTTCATAATGGCAGCAAGAGGATTCAACTCCCGTTTCCCCTGATTGAAAATTCAAAGCACTATCTTATAATTACCCTGCGTCTAAGCCACTATGCACACCTTATTTTTAAGCGAACGGTTTATGAAAACAGCAACATTCAGTGCTTAAATTGACGTTCTTTTTTCATAGGCTGCAGTGCCATTTGCCGTCGTCGGCTCGACCCAAGTTATTGAGGTGAGAGGTCGCAAGGTTAGGGGTCGCATGTACCCCTGGGGTGTGGTGGAAGTGGAGAATCCAGAACATTCTGACTTCATCAAGCTTCGCACGATGCTCATGTGAGTGACTGTCACCAATTTGGGGAAGTGGACGACAGTATGATAATTAGTAGCCTTGTATGGATAGGTAAATGTAGACAGCTGTGGACGGCCCCTTACCAACAGTTCTTTCAAATGTGTTAATATTGATTTAAAATACAAAAACCCTTTTCATACATTTAAGCATTTATTTTATTTATGGTTACGATTAATTAAAATTTTTATGTACATTGTGCAAATTGTATTTTTTCAATTTTAAGCAAGGTATATGATACCAATAACAAGACAGTCTGGAGGGAACATGATACCAATAACAAGACAGTCTGGAGGGAATATGATACCAATAACAAGACAGTCTGGAGGGATCATGATACCAATAACAAGACAGTCTGGAGGGATCATGATACCAGTAACAAGACAGTCTGGAGGGAATATGTTGGTGCTTCCGTCCAAGGATGACAGATGATAATATCAGATACTATGACAATTTATTAGAAAGTGATATACTTTTTACCTGTTCTTATGCCTTTGTAAGGTAAATATTAAGAAGATATATATAATTATATATTTTAGATACACCTCTTTAGAGCTCGTTTTCATGGGTGAGGTTTTGTATAAATTATATGTTTAATTGTGTTTCTTCGTAGCACACATATGCAAGACCTTCAGGAGGTGACTCAGGAGATACACTACGAGAACTTCCGCTCAGAGAAACTAGCCGAAAGTGGCGGCACAGCCATACGCAAACTCAAGTCAGTGGCGCCCTCTGTTGAATACTTAGGAAAATGTGTATCTCAGCATGGCAACAGTTGTTAAAAGCCATGAAAACACAGATTAGTCATTATCACATGTTGTAGAAACTGGTGGTGACATTTTTATTTTGTAAACATAATTATATTTAATTTGATGAAAGTTGCTTAATATACATGACTATATCCTCAGTTAGGTCATTGGTGTCTCCGTCCAATCTCTTTAGCCACTTCGAGTCAACCGTCTGTCCAGTGCTTCATGTTGTCAATCCAGCCCATTTTTCTTCCGCCTGTTTGGTTTTGTCCTTCTCTGCTGGCAAGTAACAGACTAGCTGGTGTTCTTTTTCAGTGTCCTTAGCCAGTTTCTTCTCTTGATAGAACGCAGCAGACCTTCTTCCTTAACCCATACTTTATCTCTGACGCAGGCGCTATTCTCTCTCTCCAGCTTATCTTGAGCATTCTACACTATACCCTCATCTCAAGTCCAGATAGCAAGCATGACTATAATATTATCCAGAAATAGGCGACATCACATCCCATTGTACAAGCTTGTCTTCCACTAACAATCATGTAATCGTAATTAATATTTTCTGTGGTAATTGGAATTCACTAGTTGAACATATATACTGGTGGTAACAAGATTTAACAAGATTGCCATCCAAGGCAAAATACCCAGTTGGCAAATGGACAAGGAAGCCACTGGTTTATGTCCAACGATTTTTCTTCTGTGTGTAACCCGCCCTTCTGAAATATTTGTCAATTTTGTTTTAAGTATATTTACGCTGCTAGTGTTTACACAGTCTGTAGATAATCTATTCCAGTAATTAATTTTCTTCTGTGAGAATGAGTAGCGTGTGCTCTGGTGATAGCATGTGCTCTGTATTGCAACAGTGCTTCACATTTACCAAACTAATTTATGTGAAAACTAATTTTTTTTGTTTTACCCATCTGGTGGCGCCACCAATTAATTTTGTCAAGATACTGGCCGCTGACTTAACA
Source organism: Lamellibrachia satsuma (assembly GCA_033239005.1). Classification (NCBI taxonomy): domain Eukaryota; kingdom Metazoa; phylum Annelida; class Polychaeta; order Sabellida; family Siboglinidae; genus Lamellibrachia; species Lamellibrachia satsuma. The sequence continues at coordinate 5,579,880 of BSQZ01000039.1, forward strand.
CCACATGTGCGTGACCATATCTCTCCCGCTAACTGTCTCAGACCTGAACCTAATATCATCGCCTAATGTCCATTTTTGCTATGGTCAACAACTGCTTTTGCCCTTTATATTGCTACCATTGATGACAGGCCAGATCAATTCAACACAAACCTGGACGCCAATGTTAATATACAGAATAAGAAGTGACATTTTGAACAAACAGGAGCCACATGCATCTCCATTTGGAGACGAGTGATTTTGGTGGTTTAGTGGTGATAAGTTATAAGTCACTCCTTTGACGATTGATTAGCACGAACGATAGAGAGCTCGTCTGAAATGTTGTAGCATCAGCTTTCCTACGTACTAACGACATATCACACAGTAATTGCTTACTTGTATGTAGTTTGCTGCGTGGCTCTCTTAGCTTAGCTATTGCCAAGAACCAGGAGTGTCACTCCATCTTAGTCTTTATTGCAACATACAGTCGCATACAGCACCCTTACTTTGCATTATATAGTCCAGTTACAGCCCATTCCATGGGTCCTCCAACTGTCCAATGGATACTTTTCTGCAGGCTGCCCTGTATTCTATGCTCATATACAGCTTGTAGTCCACCACAATATGATGCACTGGCTGCAGGTTGAACCGAGGCTCTGTAGACGTAGAAGACGGCGGCAAGTTGTCGGACAAAGAGAAAGAATTGGCAGAGAAAGAAGCTGAGGTAACAACAACATCCCTGCTCTGTCTCCTCATTTCTTGTAGGTCATCTTCACAGAGTAGACGATATTTGCAATGCGTGTGCATTAGCACTGTTTTTTTTATATTTGTGTGAAAAAAATTTTTTAATCTGCCAGTTTCAGGCATTGCGGTAAAGTCACAAACATTTATTAAAATTTTGTAGATATCCAAGAGTTGTTGCCAAGCGATTGTTGACAGACTTGGGATCAATTAATTTGTGATGAATTGAAACACCAATTCCGGACATAGAATCTATATTTTGTTTTTAAAAGTAATTGGAATTGGTGAAAATGTAATTGGTATCTTCTATTACTATTTCAATTACATCATGTAACTTTTTAACTCAAATAAACAATCAAATATAATATGTTGCGTATACCGTATTTGTTTGCCATTAATACGCCCATTATGTACCATAATATGCAGAAATTAAATAATGCTGCTCTAAAATAGATGTTATTTTTGGCATTGAGTGTGTCTATAGTTGTTCTGTTCACGTACAGTGTACCGTTATTTAGATTTGGAATTGGTATTTTTGAGGTATAACTGGAATTGGTGTGTAATTGGAATTGGTGTGTAATTGGAATTTGTGTGTAATTGGAATTTATATAATGTAATTGCCCCCAATTCTGCTTGTGGACTGAGTTCATGTGTTACACACTTGTGTCAACAGCTGAAGCGGATGCAAGTGATGCTGTCAAAAATGCAAGCTCAGATGCAGATGACAAAGACAGTGGGTTCAACCCGCCCTCCCCTGCCCGGTAGCCTAGGAAACAGTGCAGGGGCACCTCCGTTACCCACCTCTCCGCCAGCCACTAATGGTCGAACGGCGCGCTCTCACAATTCTTAGTTTGATGCGGGTTTTTGATGGGCAGGTACGTGTAATGATTATTTGTAATGACATGGATTTTTATGATTATTTATAAAAAAAACTATTTACTTATTTGATTATTGTTTTTTCCTTTTTAAAGAGATTTTTCAATACTTGCTTTTAAGCACTTTTTAATGACATGGACATTTTATCATTTATCTACTTATTTATTGTCATATTTAATTTTTTAGCCTTAACTGAGCTTATTGTACATTATGTGATTCATGTCGGAATGGCATGTTTCATCGTCACGTCTGAAATGCATACATGATCTTAATAATAAGGTATGTGCACTCTGTGCATGTGTGTGTGCGTGCGTGCATCCGTGCGTGCATGCTTGCATGTGTTATTTCAAAATGTAGTTATCTCGTGGGTACAAATGTACATAAATAGATATGTCTATTATAAATTTTAATTTTGTGTGTGCATCTGTAATGTTGGTAGAATTATTGATGACAAATTTAGTGTTAGGAGATGTAGTTATGTTGATATATGTTTATGTTAATATGTACCAACATGCATACAAGTATTTATTTACTACTAAAATTTATTTACTAAAAAATTTCTTGTAATATCTCTGAAAAGATTAAAGTCTAGTGTTGTGTCTGGAAGATTGATTAAGTCAGAGATGCAACTTATTTTTATCACAAAGTTTTGTTTTTCTTCCAGCTCTGTGAAGTGTTCACTAGATGGAGCTACTGTCGAATGTTTCGGCAGTCGATATAACGGACACATCTTGACTACTAACAACACAGGAAATGGTCATCGGTGTCAATGATGTGCATTTTTGTTATAATCGACCAATGAGATGTTTTTGTAAGCTATACTTTCGCTACGAAATACTACACGGCTTTAGCTATGTAGCTGTCATTTTCAAACATTTCCATCAACTGGTGATATTGGACATCTATACGTCCATGTTAGCTGCTAATTGGACCAAAAGACAAGGCAGCCAGAAAACCATAACATTTTGCTACGTGATATGTATTCCTTTTGTACTAGTTCCATTGAATGTGCCTTGCAATTTTTATTTTTATTATTATTCTGGTCATAAAGATTCCAGTGAATAACAGTATATCATAAATATTTTAACGCCTACCCCCAGTAGTGTGATCTGTTGCTCTAGTTGTTTGTGGCAAGCTTAAAGGTGCCTCATCAATTCGATTTTTTCTTCGTCTAATTTCAAATTCATTTTGCAAAAATTTAAACTTACCTAGTATCCACTCAACTTGCTAGCTCGTTTGTGCAATTTTTAGATGTAGTTTTGTGAAATCATCAGACAAACTATTAAGTTATTTAATTCTGCATGCAGAATTTATTGAAGTGAAAATGGAAATGCTGAAAACTCGAATGAATTTCACCTTTGGTGAAATTTCATAACTTTGTCATGGATGTATGTAACGCCCATGATCAGCCTTGACCCCCCCATAAAGTGTTTGTCGTTTTGGATATCCACTATTTTGAGATTTACGAGATCTAATGACTAAAGTCAATTCTTTTGATGATTTGAAAAATACACACTTTTTAATTAAACCGAATGCACTTATTACTTAAACTATTCACACACCACATATTAGGACATCAACGAACTGGATTTACGATAGGCTAAATCAGTTGAGAATGCAGTTTTAACTGTAGGCTACACTCTTCAGAGAGGGATGCATAGAAGGAAATGCCCTGTGTACACGCAATGTGTGCTAGATGAACTGTACGGACAAGTTGTATTATCTGAATGTATGTGAATATACTGATTGTATAGTGAATCGCACCTTCTTGAGACTGATTTTACATTTCCGACAAATTTCACTACTCTGTGTTCGAGTGAGAATCAGTCTTTGTACTAATTCATACATGTCTGTTTTAATTAATAAATGTTCTGCATGCTTACCTTTTGTAAATGCACTTGGCTTAGCATGCCTTAGGGATTACAACTACAGCAATACGTTTTCTAGCCAACAGTATTCAGACTAGGAAAACGTCTCTTTCAGATGTTTCGTTCAAGTGTTGAAGTGTGCATGAAAACTACATAATCTTAGAATACTTGTGTGCCCAAGATCATGTGATAATGAAATTATGTTCACACTGATCTTAAGTATGTTTGATTCTTTTTACAAGTAACATACCAGCTTTGTATTGCATTATCCAATGTACTGTTTATTAGAAAAACTTTGTAAAGCTTTGCTTTTCTGCCTCGAAGCCTAATGTGCTACATTTAAGTGTTTTTTTTTTGTTCTGCTCTTAGCGGATTTTGGGGGGTTTGTTACTGTCCAAAACGTCCATATGCATTTAGTAAACCAATACGTGTTTGTATCAATACGTGTACTTTGTGGTGCAGTCTACATTGTCATTGAGTGTATAGTAGTATTGTGAAACAGGTCTTCCATTTTATGGGAGATGCACATAAACTTGTCATGTTGATATGTTTATAGTGTTTCAGCATATACAATTTAATGTACTACGCAGGCCTAACTGCTGTGTATAATTGCCTGTCTCTGGTACACACGACAGCATGTGAAGTCTGCTAATCAAACAGACAATTATTATTAAATGCATTTATTCATCCAATTTCATGCCAATGACATTTCAATGCAGAGATGATAATACGCATTCAGATTATTTATGCTCGATATTAAATTAATATAAATTACATTAGAAGTCAACATTATAACATGTTAATAAAAGTTCAAGTCTGTCATTTCTTGTGTTTAGCTCGGCTCCTGTAGTAAGTCGCGCCCTCTGTCGTATAGTACATAATAATCAAGGCGGCCTACATATGCCCCCCACCAGTATACGAAAACCGAAATAAAAATAATATGACAGTCAAATTCATGTGACACAATCAGTTCAAGATAGTAGGCCAATAATATAACACTAATGTAACACAATTCCAGTTCCATCGGGACGGTAGCGGGCCGGCAATCTCACCAGCCTGCCACTGGAGGGAACCACTTCTGTTTTGCCGTGATGTGGCGGCGGTCTCGCTTCTGCTGCTTGAGCGTGGCGTCTTGGTTCGTTCTCGTTCGATGCCTCCTCCAGGAAGGCCGGCTTCAATCGATCGATCGACACCGTATCGTATCGTGTGCCGAGATCTAGTTTGTAAAATTTCTCGTGCCTTTCGACCACTTTGAATGGCCCTTGATATGGCGCTTGTAGTGGCCGTCTGTGCACATCAACCCGAACAAAAACGTGTGTTGCCGTAGACAACTCACGCGGCACGTAGTTTCGTCGTGTCTGGCCACCGTGCCAGTCGGGAGCTATCGGTCGCAACTGCCGAATTCTCTGTCGCAAGTTGCTCACAAACACAGGATCTGCTGTCCAGTCACCATCCGCCGACACAAAGAACTCGCCTGGCAGGCGCAGAGCCTCACCGAAGACCATCTCGCCGGCTGAACAGTTTAAATCTTCTTTCACCGCCGCTCTCATTCCTAGCATGACGAGAGGCAGCGCGTCCACCCAGTTTGGGTCGGCGGCTAGTTTTGCCTTAAGCGCGGCCTTCATGGTACGGTGCATCCGCTCCACTAACCCGTTCGATTGTGGATGGTATGATGTGGTCGTGTTGGTGGCTGCTCCCAGCATGGACGCAGTCTTCCTCCAAAGTTCCGATATGAATTGTCTGCCGCGATCGCTCGTCAAGGTAGACGGCACACCATATCGCGAAATCCAATGATACAAAAACGCGCGAGCGCATGTTATCGCAGATATGTCACTCAATGGTATGGCCTCCGGCCACCGCGTGAACCGATCCACAATCGTCAATAGGTAGGTGAAACCTTGCGATGCCGGCAATGGACCGACCAGGTCTACGTGCAAACTGTCGAACCGTTTCACCGGCATCGGGAGCGGCGTCAACGGCGCCACGACGTGCTTCGACACCTTAGCGCGCTGACAGGCCTCGCACGTACGAACCCAATGACGTATGTCTCTGGCCATACCATGCCAGACGAACCGATCACAAATCAACCGGCGCATAGCTCTGGCTCCAGCGTGAGCCAAGTCGTGGTGGATATCGAAGACTTTGCTCGTCCAGGCAGCCGGCAGCAACGGACGAGGCTTGCCTGTGGACATATCGACGAGCAACCGCTCTTCAGTATCCGGCAACTGACAGCGGGCTATCTGCAAGTCCGACTCGGCGAGAAGCCTCTGTACAGCCATGTCTACAGCTTGTTGTTTAGCCATAGTGACGTAGTCTATAACTTCAGTGGCCACGCCCTCCATGCTCGCAATAGCACTCGTCTCCTGCGAAGGCGCTCTGGAGAGTGCGTCGGCCACTACGTTGTCAGCGCCTGGAACGTAACGTATGTCGGTAGTGAATTCCGACACGAAGCAGAGATGTCGCTGCTGACGCGGCGACCACTTATCCGATACATTGTTGAAGACGAACGTAAGCGGCTTGTGGTCAGTGAATAGCGTGAACTTGCGTCCCTCAATGAAGTAGCGGAATTTCTTCACCGCCAAGTACATCGCAAGGAGCTCCTTATCGAAGGTGGAGTACTTCTTCTCGGCTGCGTGGAGTTTGCGCGAGAAAAACGAAATAGGTGTCCATACTCCATTCAGACGCTGCTGCAGAACAGCGCCCACGGCGGTATCTGAGGCATCTGTGTTGATGCTCGTCTCTGGTGTCACTGACGGGTGAGCTAGGCCTGTAGCTGAGGCCAGTGCCATCTTGCTGCGCTGAAAATGATCTTCGTGAAGTGCCGTCCATGCCGCGTCAAATTCACTGTCTTTCACATTCACGAGTGCGTACAGGGGAGTAAAAATAGCGGCAGCGTGTGGTACGAAACGCCTGTAGAAGTTCAACATCCCTAAAAATTCCTTCAGCGACTTAGTTGAACTCGGTCTCGGAAAGTCGGTGATGTGTTTTACTCTTTCCAGCAGCGGACGCACACCGAAAGCCGTGACACAGTGACCGAGAAACTCCAAACTCGGCTGGCCCAATACGCACTTCTGGGGGTTAACCACTAAGCCGTAATCTGCGAGCCTGCTGAATAGTTGACGCAGATGGATGCGGTGTTCTTCGGCTGACGCGCTCGCGACCAGTATGTCATCTAGAAAGACATATGCAAAAGGAAAATCTCTAAACACATGGTCCATAAACCGCTGAAATGTCTGTGCCGCATTCTTTAGCCCAAATGGCGTACGCGTATATTCAAAGAGCCCGAAAGGTGTTATGATGGCAGTCTTCGCGGTGTCTGCTGCACTCATGGGTACTTGATTGTAAGCACGTACTAAATCGATTTTGGAGAATATGCTTTTTCCTTCCAACTGGCCAGCAAAATCCTGCATGTGAGGTATCGGATAGCGGTCGTCCTCAGAGACTGCGTTCAGAGCTCGGTAATCTCCGCAAGCTCGCCACCCGCCAGATGGCTTCGCTACCATATGCAGAGGTGACGACCACGGTGAATTCGAAGAAGTTTTCGGAACTCATCCTTCGCTACTACTAGCTTGTCGGGAGAAAGTCGACGCGCGCGAGCAAACACCGGTCGACTACAACGTGTGTCGATGTGATGCTCCACTTTTCCTTGTAGGCGACATTTCTTGATGCATGGTGTCGTTACCTCGTGGAATTCATCCAATATGTCCGCATATCGATCCGTCTGAACCAACACACACAGCTTAGATACGGCCGAACGCCTATACGAGGCCGGAATGGTGAGAAATGTCTCAGCATCCATTAACCGTTTGCGCCCGACGTCTACCAAAAGTCCAAAATGTCTTAAGAAATCGGCGCCTATGATTGGCTTAGAGACTTCCGCGATGAGGAATGTCCATGTAAACGCTTTAGCCAACCCGAGATCCACTTGCATCGATCGCTCGCCAAAAGTGCAGATGGATGATCCGTTTGCTGCCTGTAGTTGTATATCGACTGAAGGATTTCGACGGTCCTCAGCACTAGGCGGTAAAACGCTGATCTCAGCTCCAGTATCGATGAGATATCTCAACTTCGATACAGGATCGGCAATGGTAAGCAAGCGACTAGTAGATGTGCGCAGGTCGGTGGTCGCTGCTAACGACCTGCACGGCCGTTTCCCGCTTGACGGCAGCCCTCAGAACATTTGTTGGCGTTCGCGCCCCATACCAAATAGTACCAGCATAGCCCATCAGCATTGAGGCCGCGGTACATCCTCGAGCGACTACTAGCAACGGTCTCCGAACGGGAGCCACCACGCGCACGACGATTGCTGGCATACGGAGTCGATCTCTTCAGCTCCGCCACTTCCGCAGATATCATGTCGTTACTCGTCGTAAGTCTTGCCAGTTGCTGATGAAGAGAAGCCAGCGTAACGACGTCGTCTTCCCGTGATGCCTCCGCTTGAGTGACCGAGAAGCTGGGTGACGTCGCCTGCATCGCCGGTACGCTGGCTAGCCGGTCTGCCATCTGCGCCAACTGTTCAACGGTAAATAGGTCGGCTTGTGACCTGATTATCAGTTGCGTCTGCGCCGGTAACCGCCGTACAAATTCTTCTTTTGCGATTTCGTCACCCTCGATTGACTGGCCAAGTATACGCTCCATGAGACGTAACAAGTCGGAGGGGCGTTGGTCGGTGATCGGGCCTAGCTTGCGTAGTCGCTGTATGCGCTCGGCCGTGCTCGGTGTACGTCGCTCGACGTACGCCTGTTTCAGATCATCGTAGCATGTAGGCGACGGTCCTCTCTCCATTAGGTCCATGACCACATCAGACTGCTCGGCCGTCATGACATTTATGCAGTGGTCAAACATGGTCTGTTGCGCTGTTATCCTATGCAACCGGAACTTCGCCTCGCAGTGTAGAAACCACTTTCGCGGATTGTCCGGCCATAGCGCTGGCAGCTTTACCGCCACTGCGTTGACTTCCATGCCTAGCGGTGGATGGGCGGGCATATCCATTGAAATTCCGGCAGCGGCGAGCAGTTCGCTACTAGCGGCTATCTTTTGTTGCGCGGACAATAGATCGGCCCGTGCACGCTGCACTTGCTGCGCTGTAGGCGGCTCCATTGTAGGTCAGCGTACGGCGTGGTTGGCTTTCTAACTGCGAATTACGACGGTAACTTCGCGTGTCAATGCTTCCTAACACCAGTATAATGGCGTATATATTGTTGCAAACATCACGTCAGGGTCACCACTAAAGAGGTTTTCTCACTCACTTTATGCACCACACTTTGTGTTAGGATTCACATAATACCGCGTGTCTTTATTTCATCAGATCGATCAACCAACAACTCTCGTCTGCCCACGCGAGACTCTATAACTTTACATAATAATCAAGGCGGCCTACAGTTCGTTTCTCCGACAGAGGGCGACATGTGTGGTGCATACACGTGATTCGCACTGGACAATACTGACCGGGATTTGCAAATATTTTCCAGTTAAGTGCGGATGATATAGTGCATGCACACCGTGATAATGTTGCGTGCGTGTTGTGGCATAGGAAAAGTCAATCGCCCTACAATGTTTTTCTATCTGGCTGTTGCTACTAGTACGGCGAAGATCTCGCTCGGCCGAAACGTAAGTATTTTCATGAAACGTGAAACCTTACAAAAACGCCATAAACAGAGCAATAAACACGTATTTCGTGTCTGTATGCATTCTTATATGTATATCACTAAAGTTACCTGACAATAACCATGTAAAAGTGTGAAATTATTCCTTTTTTGTCAGAACGCATGTGCTTGTCAAGGTTGTATATAACCGGATGTTGTGAGCGAGATTAGCAAGCGGGATTTCCATAGATCTATATAAGGTCACGCTAAGAATTGCCGTCTGCTGGCCATAGAGTTACATCATTAATAATGCCCCTATTAACTTACTAACGGGTGTTTTATTTATGTCTGTGCTGTTGGCCCATTCTGGCCTCATTCTACACGAAATCGTGTTTGATCATGTGACGCAAAGGCAACATCACGTGCACAGTGTGGCGGCTAATTGTGAAATGTTTCCTATGTCACCGATAAAAGTACTCATAAGTAATTATTTGGAGCACATTTCTTCAGTTTCTTGACGCCCAATCGTCGGTTGTATTTCACGGAATACACATGTGAAACGGTTAGTGCGTATCGGTTTTAAAACTTAAGTTATTAGTTCCGTAGCCAAATGGCTACGGAACTGCCAAAATGGCGAGTTAGCAAATGCCCGTCAGGCCTTTCGCCCCAGAGACGAAGAGCGGGGCGAAAAATTTTGCCTAGTTGTGGCAGACCTGACCTGTTTGTTGTCACAAATTGTTAGCGAATAATGTTGAAAGGCTTCGTATAAAAATATGACTACCCCATGGCATGGGCACGGCAGGCACGTTTGTTTTGTAATTGAGCGGGGATAGATCGCTGTTTCACTTCATGGTCCATGGCATACGAATGAAGCACCAGTGATTTAGAGACAGTGTCCCACTTTTTGCACCTTGAAACTAAACAGGGAAAGGGGCACATTATATATTATTGCTGGAATAGCGGAATATGGACGAATCTCCTGGACCTGGGTATGTATGCAAAATCTTGTTTTTGTGACATCTGACGGGGAGTATCTGCTATGCCTATGTTGATTTTCCCGAATTGTTTTAGGCATTTCAAGAAAACTACAACTAGTCACTGTCGGTGACATTACATGCAACAGCGTGTGCCGCTGATATTGTGATAAAATCCGAATCGTTATTTTGCGTACACGACTAAAGCAACGCTGTCGCCTATGGCGGAAACACAAATAAGGATCTGGGTAAAGCCAAAGGTGCATTAACCTGGCCGAAATTATTAACGCTATTAAATTACATATTTACCTATTTTTTTCGATGCTAATATGTTCTTTGCACCACTCCCCATCCGATCAGGTACAAAACGGACGTATATTTGTAAAAGATATTGTGTTTGAGCGCACTTTTAGTGCCCAAAACAACGCTATACCGGCAACAGCCGGTGTTGTTAATATGGCGATCATCCAAAATGTGCTGTAACAATATCACGGTGGCATCAGAACCGGAAAGGCGATTTCACTGACAAATATTTCGTGCCGCAGTATAAAAAAATACGAAAAATAGAAGAAGAAGTGCAATTTAATGTTACGAAAAACTCTAAAAATCGACAAATTAATGTTAAACAGCCCCAAAAAATCGAACCGGACAGGTGATTTCACTGACAAATATCTTGTACGCAGTCTAAGAAGAAGAAAAATAGAGTCCAATTTAATTTTGAAAATCCCAAAAAAATCCACCGACAAATATCTCGACAAAAATATAAGATAATGTAAAAAAAACAAAGACATCGCACATATATAAAAAATAATTAAAAGTTCACAAATCATGCAAATATCTTTAAATCTTACTCATAAACAATTAAAGGGGGGGTGAAGCACTCGAACAACCATAGCCCAAACATAATAACATACCATTTACAGTATATATCACCCTTATATGATGGGCGCAACGCCACGGTAATTTTGTAATATCCTTTTAAACTTTGCCATTATCTTCGCTGGGCGGCGCCATATTGCTCTGCGGGGGGTTCAGCAGCAGAGTGGTTTGAGTACGAGCTCCTGGCACGGCGTTCACACAGTAAAAACCTCTCGGAAAAACGCCCGAAACGCATGGAAAATCGAATAAAAAGAAAACTGGTGTACACTGGATGGCTCCTGGATATATCAACTAGTACTACAAATGCAAGGAAAAAACTTTTGATCGACTTCCGAGGAAGAATTTGCAGCGGAAAAGGTGGTTGCAAATGCGGAAATTGCCGTGTCCGCCAGCCGCAGGCACTGCGCGTGACCACTTTTCCGACAAAAGACTGTGATGAGCATGGACAGACGGAGAGCATCAAGATGTCATTCTTGGTCAAAGACACCGTTCCATCTTAGATTTTTTTTCCGCATATGACCATGCATCTACAGACTATTCTGCGACAAGGAAACGTCAGATATCAAAGGGCAGAGCGATGCGCAGGAAGCGACGAGCCGAAACCAGGTTAGTAAATTGGATTACCGTTACCATTGTAACTTATCACTACGATTACAATATAGTTCCACCCCAATAAGCACAGCTGTGCTTCAACGTCAGCATATATATAACCCACAGTAAATCGAAATGTATGAATACAATAAAGTGCGAGTAACTGTTAATAGTTTGATATAATTACGAGTGTTTTCCTATCCGCCGATTCATTTTCGACGTGATCAGACGTACCGTCAATACGTGGCCGTACTCAAAACAATAACAATAACTCAATAAGTGCTACAGGATATACTGCAGCTTTATAACATGGGCCATGGCGTATGTACTAGGCAAAATTATTCAAGAAAATAATTTGATATTATTTATTGACAGTCATAATAAGTCTCATACTCCAGTGTTTTAAATGCCTAGAGACCAAGCAGCAAGCGTAAGGCTAAGCCTAAGGGGGTAGATGCATGGGAGAAACACACCAAAAGACAGTATAGACTATAGCGCAACAGAAGCTTGCTGTTGCTGTTTACATTTCAAATTCTTTATGGAAATATTTAAATATACAAATACTTTCATTGTGATTAAGTGCAAATGCAGTTACACAAACTTTTTAAAAGTATTTAAATATTTAATAAAATGTATTTCACCCATACAATGTCTAGCTGGAGAGGAAACTAACTAAGGCATCGTCATCTACCCAGTTGAACACTGTCAGATTACATGTCTGCTTTCTATAATGACACTTTACAATTTCTGTCAGAATTCTTGTGACTTGACAATAAGGCAAAATTATATAAAATTAATTTGCATTAATGATCAGATTAAACCCCACATGTAATAACCGGAAGTTCATAAAGAGATGTATTAATTACATTTTATTCTGAGTCGACTAATAACACTGTAATGAATATCGTGGGGGGAGGGGGCAACTATCGGCAACCCACAATAGTATTAGTACAAGCTATATACATATGAAGGAAGTCTATCAGGCATGGGGGACAATTCTGTTTTGTCAATTCCAAAAAATCATTTCTAATTCCGCCTTGCAAAAAATGAATTCCAACTGTTAAAATCCTAGGCTAAAGAAAAATTCAAATCCAATTCGTTTTAACACAGTTTTATTTGTCACGTGTGCACAATCATATTTAATTAGATATGATTACAAAATTATTGTTCGTTAAATACACACCCACGCACGCACGCACGCACGCACGCACGCACGCACGCACGCACGCACGCACGCACGCACGCACGCACGCACGCACGCACACACACACACACACACACACACACACACACATATCAAGTCCAGGTCATTTGCCCCCCTCCCGGACATTTGCCCCTTTGTCACTTGCCCCCCCCAGACATTAGCCCCTTGCCTTATTCAAAATCTGGACATTTGCCCCCTGTCCGTAGCTCCTGGATTATTTGTAAGTTTTTTAAGAAATGTTTTTTTAACTAATTTTAGATTTCTGAACATGAATTCAAGATATATATTACCCTAATTGCAATTAATGTTCTTTGTGCCAGATCAGCCAAGTAAATTACTTTATATAGTTGGAGGTGATCCTGTAATCAAAGGATTATCTTTATCGCAATTGTGGAAGAAGCCAGTGACATTAGGACCTGGACCTGTTAGGACAATTCAGGATATTTGAAAGAAGCCATCTCAACAAGGTTTCTTTTGAATTGCATTTACCATGGAGAGTTGGAGTGACTCCATTTTCCTATAAAACTGGATGCACAAGCCAGAGTTGTCAGAATTCACTTATAACTTCACCATGGAAATTACTACTAGCATCTGAGGAGGTCAGAAGCTATGTTTTGAGTGTCATTCCTACACCAAGAAGGGGGACCAACAAGATTACTCTTCAATGGGAGTGAAGCCAGCGTCGATCCTGATCATGCAAGGGTGCTGTGGTCACTGATCTGATCTCCAGATCCAGAATGCGATCAACAAGACTGCCTGCAACCATGATGGTGACATGGCACCTATAGAAGCTGCCAAGGTCGGTGAGGACCTGAAAACTAAGGCAGCTAATACCAGGGGCACTCCAAACCAGCTGATCTCTGACTCGTTACTGTCCACCACTGTTTGTGGAAGCATCACCCCAAGAACCCATCTTCCACCACTGATCTAACTATCAATGATACCTGGAAGACAACTGGTGACAAGAACATCTCATACACACTCCAGGGGATATGCCATTGCATTAGGCTAAAGTGACTTTGACTTGTCATTGAATGTTATGTTATTGTAGCAATAATGATAAAACTGCAAACTGATTTTCACTTGTCAACTATCATAGAAAAAAGGGGCAGATGTCCGGGGGGGGGGGGGACAAATATGCTAGGAGTCAGATTTATATCGCTATCAGTGGTGGTATCATAAATTTACTGGAAAGTTTTAGTCTTCAACATCCTAATCTCCAACATGTATTCTCCATGGGGACATTTTTAATTACTACAAAGGGCAAACCCTACAGCCACATGTAACAGCATTGTACAGATGACCAGTGACATGTTTATTATGGGAAACTTGTGGGCTGAACATTAGGCTTGGATAAACAAGGGGCTGCATTCAAGTGGGGTAGGCTTCCTAAAAGCAAGGTCATATCTAACCAATTTCTTATGTTTTCTAGAAGAAATTACAAAGTGGGTAGATGACGGGTCACCAGTTGTCTACTTAGATTTTCAGAAAGCTTTCGATAAAGTGCCACATGAAAGATTGTTACTTAAACTAAAAGCCCATGGTATAGGCAATTACGTAATCAACTGGATAGAAAAGTGGCTTACACACAGAAGACAGAGAGTAATAGAATATGGTGAGATTTCAAACTGGAAATCTGTTTTGAGAGGGGTACCACAGGGATAAGTATTAGGCCCTATACTGTTTTTAATATATATATATATATATATATATATAAATGATTTGGAGGATGACATATCTAGCAAAGCACTCAAATTTGCAGATGACACAAAAATATTCAGAAAGGTTACTAATGATACAGATAAACAAAGTTTACAGGATGATCTAGAAAAAATTGTTAAATGGTCAGAAAAATGGCAAATGTTATTCAATTTTGGGAAGTGTAAATGTATACACATAGGACATGGAAATATGGACGAGGAATATAAAATGAGGGATGCTGTACTAGGTAGAACCACACAAGAAAAGGATTTAGGAGTAACATTTAATGCTGACATGAAAGTTTCAGAGCAATGTGGGATTGCTGCTTCGAAAGGAAATCAATTTCTAGGGCTAATTAGGAGAACTATCACGTATAAGGAGAAACATCTAATTGTACTCCTGTACAAAGCAATAGTTAGACCACATTTGGAATATTGTATTCAAGCATGAAGGCCATATCGTAAAAAAAAGACATAGATAAGCTAGAAAGAATACAACGAAGAGCAACTAAAATGATTCCAGAATTAAGAGACCTTAGTTACGAAAGTCGCTTATTACAATGTGGTTTGACAACACTAGAGACCAGGAGACTAAGAGGAGACCAAATAGAAGTGTTTAAGATAGTAAACTATTATGAGGATGTTGATAGGAATATGTTCTTCAAACTTAAAGAAGGCAGTAGAACCAGAGGACACAAAGCAGCATTAGTTAAGGAGCAGTGTAGGTTGGACATGAGAAACTACTCTTTCTCACAGAGGATGATAAATGAATGGAACAAACTGCCAAATGATTGTGTTAATGCTAGTAGTGTGAATATGTTTAAAAATAGAATTGACAGATATCTGATAAGGGCATATCTCTTTTTGATGCAAATGCTTGATTATATTGTTCTTGGTCACAATGTTTCAATACCAGAGTAGACAGTGTCTATGCTGTAATGTTGACAACTTCCTGGCTGTTACCAGATTCAGGGTGACATGCTAATAGCAGACAAATATGATTTTAAAAGTAATATAAATAAATATAAGGGTAAATATTAACAGTATCAAGTCAATAATTCCAACAAAATCAATTCCAATTCCCAAAAAATAAATTTTTGAAAAAAAAAATTCCAATTAAAAAAAAAATTTAAGTCAATTCCAATTCCGGAACTGGAATTGAGGGCCAGTTCCGATTCCGGAATGGAATTGACCACATGCCTGAAGTATATTCATGACAATATCTTGTCTCTGTGTACTACAGCAACAGTCATGAACAGTATAATTGAATTGAAACAAGCTTATGTCTGTGGGGCTTTTGTCCATGCACCATACTATCTAGCAGATGCTTTCAGTATAATACCTAATAATTATATATATACATATATACATATATATATATATATATATATATATATATATATATATATATATATATATATATATATATACGTGTGGGCAGGTATGTGTGTGTGCGTGCAGCATTTATAAGATAAAGATGTCACAAACATATTTCTGCATTTGGTCCAATAACAATATTCATGCATTATGTTATCTAACTCGAGTGTCAGATATAAAATAAGGAACCCCATAGAAAGTGAACCTATGGGTCCATATTTTGTTATGGAATTTGGACCCCTTATAGAATTTGGACCTCCCTGGCCCATTGAAAACAGTGAAATGTTGATTAGATAATATAATGCACATTTGAGCTAAGATGCTACAATTTTGGTTACATGCGTTTGGTTATGTTACCAGTGGCATTCATCAAACTGACCAAACAGATTCATTAAAAACATTAAGAGATCAGTGAAAGACCCATTGGTTGAATTAACATGGCTCCATAGGGAAAATGCTTTTCCCTGTGGTTGATTACTTTATACATTCTATATGACACTGGCACTCTTATATTCTAAAAATAATATATACAAGGGAAAGTTTCTCACATTGTGATTCACTTTTATTATGCAAAAGATGAATTTTGTAAAATTTTCAAGTCACCGTATCTGTAATCTTTTCAGATGAAGGATTCACCATTGGTTCGTACAAGTACAGATACTAGTTTTGAAGCATCCAGCGCTACGGGTGATGCCGTCAATCTTTACATTACGGATGTCACCTTTAGTGCCATCACTGCTACTACTGCTGTGGCACCACATACAACTGATGCTGAAATGCAAATCGATCCGGTAATGATATTTCAAGTGCGACACTTCGCGAATACTGCTGTAGTCACGGATGACATTATTGCATCAATGAACTACTCCTATGTGAAGCTTCCATCAGATTCAGTGAGAACAAAGACATTGGTGCAGATGATGCACACTATGTGATAACAGCGACATAACCGAGGGTGAGTCAAGCAGCTCCGACACCTATGAGAAAGAGAAGAAGTTTGTCATTCGTGAGAAAAACTTATGTCACTTTTCTGCACCTGCCACACACCAAACAGCCATACACTGTGACACAGGTTGTACTCATGTCTGATCTATCAGCCAAGGTCTTTCGGATACTGGGGTGTCTGTCAGAGGAAAGTGTGCTGATTTCTACCCCTGGATAAGTGAAAGGTGAATTGAATATGTTAGGTGTATGTGTACTATCAGTCAGAATAAGTAGTGTATTGGTGTATATTTAGTGCCAGTAGTTTATTGGAACAGATGGTTGGTGTGTAAGTACTATCAGTCAGAACAAGTAGTGTATTGATACAAATGATTGGTGTACATTTACTGTCAGTACAAGTAGTGTAGTTGTTAGAGAATGAGACGCTTGGTTTACATTTGCTGTCGGTAGGAACAAGTAGTAGATTCAGTCAGAACAAGTAGTATATTGGATACACATGATTGGTGTACATTTACTGTCAGAAGACGTAGTGAAATGGTGCAGATTCCAGAATGAGATCATTTACTGTTGGTAGGAACAAGTAGTGTATTGGTATGCATGATTGGTGTACGTTTACTGTCAGCCAGAACAAGTAATATTGTTACACATGATTGGTGTACATTTACTGTCCAATCAAAACAAGTAGTCTATTGCCATTGGTACAGATGATGATGGTGAAACAGTTAAATGCCTTGGCTTTATAAAGATTAATTATTTCCTAAGCTAAACTACCAGTATATTTGATATGTTGTGGCATAATAATGATGTGTGTAACTGTGATATCCATGTTCCAGGTTGTATTTCCCTGTGGTAGAAGTCACTGTTTTTAGTCAAACAGTTAAATGCCTTGGCTTTATAAAGATTAATTATTTCCTAAGCTAAACTACCAGTATATTTGATATGTTGTGGCATAATAATGATGTGTGTAACTGTGATATCCATGTTCCAGGTTGTATTTCCCTGTGGTAGAAGTCACTGTTTTTAGTCAATGGTTTCAGTCGTTCTAGTTAGCCTTATTTCTTTGGTAATTGTTTTTCTATGTGAATAAACTTTTGGTATATTTTATGTTGGTCTCAATATAAATGAAATTGTGTGTGCAAGATGCTGCAGGTAACATTTTTGTTGACAGAAGTGGGATATGGATAAGGAGGCATTCACATCATTCAGTTATTAATATTTTAGTGGGAATTTTTGTAGTTTTCCAGATTGTTTTTCGACCTGCTGCATACTGTGGGTGCCTCACAATTTTTCTATATCAAACTATCAGTACACTCACCTGTGTCAGGTCAATCTCCATAGCTAAACTTTCCATCAATTCAATTCGGTTCAGAATAGACATCACAGATCCTTCCCACATTGCAGGATGGGATTACTTGTCTTGCCTTTCCTGAGCCTGAAATATAATTTGTCAGGGTTAGTTGATAGCACTAATTCCATAATTACCATAATAGTTGCAAAACTGTGAACATTAAATACTGTCAGTAGTTAATTATTGTTATTTAAATGATTACATTGCACCAAACAACAAGGTGTTGTGGTGTGCTATAAAGAGAGGGGTGATTACAAGTACGAATATTAATGTAATCATGATTACAGTAATTATTGCAATCACAATTACCAATGTAGTAATGATTACAATAATTATTACAATCACAATTATGGTAACATCTAAGAATATATATATATTCACATAATGAATTAAATAAACCCTCATGTCATTATTGTCATCAATGTTATTCAACACAAAATCAAACACAATATTAAAATACAGTCTGGGTACACTTCATTAGATTAGATACAAAATAAAGAAAAGAGCCTGCTTGCATTGCCATTGTAGTTCGGACCTCGCCCTCGGGCTAGGTAAAAGAAATATGCAGAAAAAATATGATTATTAAAATGGCAACGATTCGATAACAATTGAATTACTGACCTGCTAGCTATAGGGCGAATCAATGAGTCGGCACGCAAATCATGCAATGACAGCAGGCCAACATCTAGCACCGCTCTGTTTGTGCATATCAGTACAAAATCATCGACATCGTCTTCGCCTTCGTACGGTGATGGAAGCACCAACGCGGTCGGGCACACGGTGCTGCATAGCCATAGCCTAGCCCTAGCCCTAGCCATGTTAGCTTCCTCGGCGCAGCATGATGACTCAACGTAAACGTGCGCAGACATCAGGACGTAATTTCCACAGGTTCACCACATCACATTACCTAGTCAGGAATCGTTGACAGTCAAAGCGCTGTTGTAATTTTTCCTGAATCCAACGTCAACAAAGGCGAAGCCGACCTGGAGTCTGGAGCGTGACTCGCACACTCGGTGACACTTTACGACTGTCAACCGTTGTTTCCGTGTGGCCTGTCGAACTAGACTCTTCGTCTGTGGTTTCCATTTCTCCAAAGATAGACTAAACTATTACGGAAGTTCAGTAAACCACTAATCGCTAGTAGCAGATCTGGTAAAACTGTCACAAGCGATGCATCCATCTTGTCAACAAGTAAAAAATAGTTCCGGTATTCCGTTATCGCATATTCTCGTTGGTTGGCGTCTCGTGTGTTCGAGAAGTGTGGCGTTTTCGACGAATTTTTGCGTGTTCTGTTGTAATTTCTTTAACTTTTTTTATTTGGAACGAACAAAAACGCTATTTTGTTGACGTGTGTAAACACTTGTATATATAACAGAGACCCATATCTTTTTATTTCGCTCCAGAATGCCTATTTACGAAATAAATCGCAAAAAATCGAAAATTTACATTGATTAGATATACGCGACTCAAACCACTCGTTTCGACAACAAGATGGCGATACGCAGTGATGTATTTTGTCGATTTTTGTCTCGAACAAAATCAGTTTTTCAGTTTATCTCACACATTAGCAGGTATCTGTCACCATTAATGCATAGTTTGATAATATATATTTAAATATACGGCACAACACAAAATTGCTTCAGTTCCCCTTTAAAGTGTCTTGTTTGCCCAAATCACACAATTCAGTAATAACTAATTCTTCAGGGGACATTGAAGTGTTTATTTTTGATATTACTAATGTTTGCACCGTATCTCTTGTACTTGTAGGTTCGCGGATCGCAGTCAAAAAATATACCTGAAATTATAACGCCGACGTAATTGATATACTCGTTACTTTGCGCGCTATACACTAATGCACCTTTACCAGGATCTGTCTTGTTGTCATGCGTACCGAGTTCAATGTCAACGACAGCGGGTAAGTTTAGCAGTACATATTAAGTACAGCCGTTTATCTTAGCCGAGTAAAGATGATTACACACCGCGTCATCTTCGTGAAACGGTGATGATAATTATACATGCCAGTGGATCCATCTGAATAGACGTCAGACTAATCTACTGCCGTTACTACTTTGCCCGGTACGCTATATATATATTATATATATATATATATATATATATATATATATATATATATATATATATATATATATATATATATATATATATATATATATATATATATATATATATATATATATATATATATATATATATATATATATATATATATATATATATATATATATATATATATATATACAGGGGTGAGATTTAGCACGTCATGGAAGGTAGCCAGTCGGGCTAACAACATCGCAAAGTGAAGCAGCCCGACAGCTTCTCGGGTAGCCCACATGCTAATCAATACTTGATGACATCAAGTCCTGTGAACTTAGGCACAGTCAATCACCATACATTTTTTTCTATCTGCCTGATGCTGTTGTATAGCTCAATAGATGCGCGAACCACGTGGATATATATGCCAGCCTAGAGAAACTTTAACCAGGTTTCCGATTAATTCACCAGAAGCGCTACTCGCACCATGTGGATATATTATATAAAAGTGGCGCCAAGACTATTAACATGACCGGTTATTAGTTCAGTGTAGAATGACCGTTCAGTTACATGTTGAGCGTCGATGTTGTTGATTAAAAATACAATGAATGCTCCCTATTGATATCGCTTCGGATACGGTTTGGTAACGTTTCTTGCAATAGTCACAAACACACGATTTATGGTTAACATAAATGCGATATAGTCAGGACAACACTTCTGAGATGTTTATTAACATTCCGTTTATTTTTGCTGCGTCTAAAATATTGCAGCTCCGTAAATATTTCGAGTCGCCATACGGGCCACTGTAGTCAAAAATTGAAGTCGCCCGAAGCCATTTTTTGGGCGCCATTGGCATTGGCATTGGCGACCGGGCGACCGCTAATCTCACCTCTGATTATATATATATATATATATATATATATATATATATATATATATATATATATATATATATATATATATATATATATATATATATATATATATATATATATATATATATATATGCATACCAGTTCGCGATCATATTTGCATGCATACCTCTCTTCGGGATATCGACGCAACCACTGTTTTATATCTACATCAGTGAACGAAATCTGCCAAATATTGGCATATAGGTCAGGTCAAGGCCGTTGACATGAAATGTCACTTCGACCACACATCGATTGAACGCCATTTCAAACCACGATGCAAATGTCTCCGTTGCACCATATAACGTATTAATCAGTAAGTTTCCAATACGTATTATAAATATTAAAATTTGCAATTTCGACAATGTATTGATAATCCCCATACACTGACACAATTCTGATATTCGTGAGCGAACGCGCATCGTGGATCGAGTACGAGAACCGATTTTCGCCCACTGACATTGGCATTGTCAGCAACGGCCTTACCGGTTTGGGTGTAGGTCATTTGCCCCCCCGGTCTTTTGCCCCTAGGTCTTTTGCCCCTATGTCTTTTGCCCCTCCAGTCATTTGCCCCTTAGGTCTTTTGCCCCTTAGGTCTTTTGCCCCCTTTTTCATTCATATAAATCAAACACAGAGATGTTTTTTTATGTCATGTAATTCTGAATCACACATAATAACATAACAAATATCAGGATATTACTTCAAACGAATACAGTGTCCAAGACTCTGGAGAGTATCTGCGATGGTCTTATCCCCAGCACTGAACTGTGTGCATATGTTGACCAGTCTGTCTTGGAACTGCTTGGCAGTGCGACGTACACGTTTGCGGGGGTTGTCAAAGCTGGTTGAGTCGCATAGTGCCCTCAACAGCCGCAAAATCCTTACGTAGTGCATCTATCAGGGTCCATATGGTTGGATGAGAATGTCCAACCAGAGTGCTGAAACCCCTGTTCCAGGCTTCACACATATTGTTAGTATGCGAGCCTCCAGCCATGGTTGCATCATGTACGTTCCACAGGGTGGGGGAGTAGGATGGTGCGATGTGACGCATCCTGACCGCTGGCACTGTACCATCATCAGTGGGTGGTGCCTGGATTCGATGAAATGACCCAGTGACATAGGTAGAGTCAAAGTATCGTACAAGATTTTCAAGTCCATCTGGAGTGTTGTCCATGAGGTACTCCATCCCCCCAGGAACATCACTCACTGGCAGGAAGGCTAGTCCATCTAACATGCCGACAAAGTGTCTGATCTTCTCCTCAGCTCTATAGAGTGTAGTCAGTCCCAGAGATTGGATCTTCCTCCAGGTGGCCTGAGTCAGGTGGTAGAAACACCCCTGGACCTGTACATCATCACCAAAGGTGGTTTTTGAAATTGTTGTAGTTGTTAATGATTTGATAATAAGAAATTAAATAATTTTCACAATATATTGAAAAAGTACTCAGATGTACTCGTAATGTACTCGTAAAATCTGAGTACATTGAACACGAGTACGAGTGCATGACCATAATTTCAAAAAAAGGGGGGCAAATGACCAGATTTCCATTAAGGGAAGGGGCAAATGACCGCAGGGGCAAGTGACCTAGGTGCAAGTGACCTAGGGGCAAAAGACCGGGGGGCAAGTGACCGCAACCCTACCGGTTTACGTCAGCATTAAACAGCATTTTACTAAACAGTAAAGAATTGATACTCTGCCATTTGGCAGCATCTTTTCCCAGCTATGACTATGTCTATGCCTATGGCTATGGCTTATTCCAGCTGACCCATAATATAAATAATATTAAAGACAGGGACAGGGGCCCTGACAGGTCGCTTTTAATTGCAATTAGCAACAGCATTCCTCTGTAGCACTTGTCTGTTTTCTGATCAATTCTAGCCCCAGCTGGTACCAGGTAACCAACACAGCTAGCTGCTAAAGCCTGTTGTTTCAATGTTTGTGTGAGCTGATAAGACATGTCTGGGAAGACATGAGAAGGTGGGGGTTCACAAGCCAGATGGTTTCATCAGCTAGGCATCAAATGTCTTTGTTAATTTTACTATGGGCAGTGCTAGGTTGTATTACCTCTGAGGCTCTGACCAGTTTCCCTGAGAGTCTAGTACTAGTACTGGACTGACCCTCTACCTACTCAGATACAATCACACCTGCGTATACATATCCTGTTGTACAATCTAGCTCCTCCCATACCTCAGTGGAACAGGTCGATAAAAACACAGATTGTGCCTCATCATTAATTAAGTTCTGTATTTAACTGATATTATTTGATGTTGTGAGCGCTCATTAAAGATAATGTAATTTTCCAAGCATCCAAAAGAACACCGTGTTCAATTGTGGCAGACCAATTGGCCAGCTAAGGCTGTCTGGGAGCACATTGTTATAGGTAGAGTGGTTGCAAAACAGTTGTCAGATGCAAGTTGTATAATTTATATAATATTGCTCATGATTTTGTTGTTATTTCTAAGTGTTGTACTTTTACTTACTTTTACTTTTACTTGAAGTACTTTTGAAAAGTAGTTTTACTTTTTACTCAAGTACTTTTTTACAAAGTAATTTTACTTTTACTCAAGTAGTTTTCAGGTGAATTACTTATACTTTTACTCAAGTACAAAATTCAAGTAATTCAGTCTACCCTGCACAACCCACACCCCGACATCCCTACGACCACAGTGAAGACTGGACACACAGACAGACAGGCAAGCAGTAGAGCATATGAAAAGACATACACTGGTGAGTAATGTCTGACTTATTGATTTTAACTAATTGATTTGTCTCTCACCTGTTCAACTGCACACTTTCTAAATACACTGAGGGTAATGACCCTGACCGAAACAATGCTTTTCTCCCTCCCTCCCTCCCCCCTCCCCTGCTGCTCTTGTTGGAGGCGAAGCCAAGGCTTAACCCTGTCAGAACGATAAAGTTGTCGCCGACAACGACGCCTCTGTATGAGCAGATTAACTGCTGCCATTGCTGCTGATTGTGTCCGCGCGTCCTCAAAAGTCCGCCAAGTTAGCGCTGTTTGCATAGATTGTCCACTAGGTGTCACCACGGTGCAATTATTTAGCCGCCAGGGTCAGGGCAGTAGTACCCGACCAAGTCTGACTCAGTCGGTGTCAATCGGTTTAGTGTATTCAGTCAAGGTGAGTCGAGCACACAGACCAACCAATCCGACCACCCAGCAAGCACTGACTAGTTGAGTAGGGTCGGAAGGAAAGTGCTAGTGTATAAATAGGCAGAGTCATCCGCCCCACTCTTGAGCTAGCCTAGGGGCGGAGATCTTCAGGGGCATTTGCTAACGCGCTATTTTAGCAGTTCCGTAGCCAAATGGCTACGGAACTAATAACTTAAGTTTTAAAACCAATATGCACTAACCGTTTCACATGTGTATTCTGTGACAAACAACCGACAATTGGGCGTCAAGAAACTGAAGAAATGTGCTTCAAATAATTACTTATGAGTACTTTTATCGGTGACATAGAAAACATTTCACAATTAGCCGCCATACTGTGCACGTGATGTTGCCTTTGGGTCACATGATCAAACGCGATTTCGTGTAGAATGAGGCCAGAATGGGCTAGCAGCACATACATAAATAAAACACCCGTTAGTAAGTTAGTAGTTTATAGGGGCATGATTAATGATGTAACTCCATGGCTAGCAGACGGCAATTCTTAGCGTAACCTTATATAGATCCACGGGATTCCCGCTTAGTATTCTCGCTCACAACAACGTCCGGTTATATACAAATGTTGACAAGCACATGCGTTCAGACGAAGAGGTAATAATTTCACACTTTTACATGGTTATTGTCAGGTAACTTTAGTTATATACATATGCATACAACACGAAATACGTGTTTATTGCTCTGTTTGTGGCGTTTTTGTAAGGTTTCACGTTTCATGAAAATACTTAAGCTTTTGATGAACGAGATCTTCGCCCCTACTACAGCAACAGCCAGATAGAAAACACTGTAGGGCGATTGACTTTGCCTAGTGTATAAAGGGCTTTACAATGGTTGAAACACGCATAGTGTTGCTACGTTGCACGAAACTATTGTTACGCAATTTACGTCAAATGTCCACATTGATTCCTTCGACGTAATACCTACCTACAGGTGAATTTCAGTTTTAATGTACGAACCACCACCGTGGCCCTGGCACGCCTACACAACGTCAACCCCATACATGCGAAACTGACAGAGATATATAAGGAAACATACATATACAGACATACATATCGAGTTACAAACTACTCTATGTTAAAGTATGTTGCAAATTTCGCGTTTCTTTTGTTGTTCGGTATATACCGAATTAACGGTGTCACCTGCAGCGCGGTGTAGTCGGTACCATACACCGATGTAGCTCACTCGGGGTTGGCAGTGCCAGGTGCATGCCTGGAAATAAATTGGCTGATAACCCTTATTTGTGATAGGCTGGAACTTACGAGTCTGTCTACAAAATAACGAAGATATTAGCTACGTCAGCTTCCGGTTTCAGTCCATAAATTCAAACAAATAATTTGTCTACGGCGTTAACATCATTATTTTTTAATGCAATGCATTACAACATAGTAGATGAAAAAATGGCAACATAAATTATTCTTAATTGTAGTTACGCATTATTAGTTTTTATTCTCGTTAAACCATGACTTTTGTTATTAGACAATCGCAACCCAGGTGACATGAATGTCTAATTATGCAAATTATCTCCACATGATATGAAGGCACACCAGCATTAATTCCGTCCGGTAGGTAAGAAAAGTCCTCGTGTGCGTGCGAGCATGCGTGCGATCACAAAATATACATCTATACATAATTCAACCAACGGATTTGAAACATACAGATACAGACAAATCCAACGAGACTGTCTACGTGTTTTTTTTACCAATATAACCTCTGTGCACGATGTTTTTGGCGATCGTTTCGATAACCGACATACAAGTTATACACACACACGCACGCACGCACGCACGCACGCACGCACGCACGCACGCACGCACGCACGCACACACACACACACACACACACACACACAATATACATATATATATATACATATATATATATATATATATATATATATATATATATACATACATATATATATATATATATATATATATATATATATATATATATATATATATATATATATATATATATATTATGTGCCTACCCGGTATCAAGTTCCTGAACCTCTTAACAACTCGTAACACTTGCACGGGTCTACTACACGAGAGGTTCCGTTCAGTGTTTATTTGGATCAAGTACCAATGTATTGCGACCAGGAGCAACTGAGCGGACAATGTTGCTGCTCAAGTGGATTTGGGCACGGGCCAAAGTCCACCCTCGACTGACGGTCATTGACATGAAGACTATCGCGGCAGCACGCGGCTGATGTAAAAAGTTGCCGACGTTGAACGGTGAAGATATTTGTACGGTGACATCGGAGTGTAAACAAGAGTCGGCTCTAAAGGTTGATTACCTATAATAATACCCGTCGTCTTCTTCGTGTTCCATTCGTACCGGTCGTTTTTATAAAGTGCTCAGAAACCCAGACGTGTTCCTGTAAATAAGACCAGGCGTCATAGGGAATCCAGCTGCCGCCCCCTGGACGCGGGATGTACACACTAGAACAGTGCTGTTTGTCGGCATTGGGCTACACGGCCCCTCCTTTGGCTTTCAGATATGATTTTTTGTGAACAACCTGATCGCCATTACATGGTAGCATGGGAACAGCGGCGTAGCTACTAGCTACGGGGGGGGGCATTAGGCTACAACCCTCTTTGGCTTAAATTTAGGATTTGTTCGTATATAACCTGTTGCGCCATTACATGCGTGATAGTATGGTAAACTAATGGGTAACTAAGTTTGCCCGCCCCCAAGACCCCAAATGCGCCACTGTCTGAATTATATTTCATCTGTGTTCCAAGCTGTTACGGCAATATCCACAATTTGTTCTTGCTAATAACCTACTCCTATGACCTATGAAAATTAGACTCCATAAACCATATTACTGAACGGAATTTTTTTTTACGGATGTATGCGATACAAATCCTAGAAAACGATTTGAATGGATCATGCGCCAACTGGAACCTTTGCGTCTTCGAAACAAAATCATCACTGCATTGTACCGAACATGTGTTTACGATTCAAGACAAGCTTTATTAAAACTGATGTTGATGCAGCATTACTTTATTTTAACAATTACTGACGTCTTTTTTCAGTTACCCGACAGCTAAGCGGACATCGCAACACGAACATAGAAAATGGCGATGCTAAGTGGACGGTTCTCGCGCCAGCTACTGTCGTTACGTGTCGCTACGACTTCTGTTGCCAAAAGGTGAGTTACTTACTCAAATCAAATCGTAACATTTATAAAGCGCAATTTCAACAGGTGAGTCGTAAAATGTGTTTTAAAAACAACATATGTTGTTAGTGTCGATATCAGCTGCCGTAGCAGTGAGTTCCAAAGTGTATAAATTCCACAGTGTCGAGGCTGCCAAACCGAACGACCGCTCACATCATTTTCGCCTGGCTCGGTGGACACAAAGCAGGCTGGATTCACTAGAGCGCAACGATCGGGTTGGTTGACACCGTGTGATACAATTGGTGATGTGTTTCGGGCAGAGCCATTTAGTGCTCGATGCACAAGATTTTAAACTCTACTCATACTGGTATCAACAGCCAGTGCAGCTTGACCAGTAGCGGTGTCACGTGACAACGGGTTACTTGTTCTATTCGTGCCCAGGTGTGGACAAGCTCCCTCTACCTTGGGCGGGTTTCCCAGCAGCTCTCAGTTCCATGCTTCATCTCCGTGTTGTTATGGTATTTTTCCTCTTCTCTTCTGGGTTCCAGGTCAACACTGTTTTCGCTGGTGGGGCATTCTGAAAACATGTCCAAGACTTTGTAATCTTCTCCCTTCAGGATGATGCACAGGTTCTCGTGGATAGGTGGAGTCTGGTGTTGGAGATGGTCTCAGGCCAATACGCCTGCAGTGTTTTCCTTCAGCAGGTGTTGGAGATGGTCTCAGGACAATACATCTGCAGTGTCTTCCTTAAACAGGTGTTGGCAAGTCTGTTAGTGTGTTGCTATGTCATGCGCCAGCGCTTCAAGCGGTAGAGGATCAAGGAGAGGACATTGTTCTACGCAGTCTGCATATTTTGGGAGTAGCCAAATACTGAGACCTTCCATAGTTGAAGCTTTGCTAAAAGTGACCAGTGGTGTACCACAGGGATCTATACTCGGCCCAATGTTATTTGTTGTCTATATAAACAACATTGACTCGTTTGTAGTAAGCTCCCTGTTAAAGTTTGCTGATGACACGAAAACATTGAGGCAAGTTCCTGAGGTTGAATACGTTTTCACTCTCCAGGAAGACCTCCATTCTATGTATAAATGGAGTCAGGATTGGCAGCTATTATTAAACTTCACTAAATGCAAATGCCTGCACATTGGATACAACAATCCCAACGACGACTATTTTATGGGAGATGTACGTATAGAATCGATAGACATGGAGAAAGACCCAGGAGTACACATACCTAAATCACTGAAAGTGAAGGGAAAGTAAACTACGTAGTGAAGAAAGCAAATAGACTACTAGGGACAATTCGTAGGACCTACACAGACAAAAGCATGAAAAACATCAACAACTTACACATCCCCCTGGTCCGACCCATCATCAAAAACTGCCAACAGGCATGGTGCCCATATCTTCGGAAAAATACAGACAATTAGAAAGTTTGCAGAGCAACGAGGGCCACTAAGATGATCACTGGAATATCTAGCTACCATATTATCTAAGATTGCGAAAGTGTGGCTTCCTGTGTCTAAAAATAGGAGGAAAAGGGCTAAACCATACCTCCGTCCAGGAAGACACAAATCAATAATTCGACAACACAACCGACTAGATACACGCCACCAGTTCTTTTCACATTAAGTCATGGAACACCTTACCAAGCCACTGTGTCAATGTACTAATAGTAAACATTTTCAAAACAAAATATCAAATTACTGTCATAACCAATGATTGGGGGGTATATATGAGCCAGTAGTGAGCTCATGGCTGGCAGTGAGCCCATGGCTGGCAGTGAGCCCATGGCTGGCAGTGAGCCCTTGGCTGGCAGTGAGTCCATGGCTGGCAGTGAGCCCGTGGCTGGCAGTGAGCCCGTGCTGGCAGTGAGCCCGTGGCTGGCAGTGAGCCCATGGCTGGCAGTGAGCCCGTGGCTGGCAGTGAGCCCGTGGCTGGCAGTGAGCCCGTGGCTGGCAGTGAGCCCGAGGCTGGCAGTGCTGGCAGCGGTACTCATCAAATCAGTTACATCGTTTGGGAAGATTACACACTCTACGCCGTTTCCTGGGAAATCGTGACACACCTGATGAGATCCGCACCTGAGATGCAGGATAGTCTCGAATTTAATTGTGAAACGTATATATTTGAAGTTTGCATTCTAAGCCATTTAACGAACTTCATATACCATTATAATAAAATGCATTTGTTCGGTTATCCTTGATGATAATATTATTCTTAAATGCCGCTTTAAGTCAGCGTGTGCTAGCTTTAATTAATTATACAAATGTAAAAAAATTTTTAGTCGCATATACACAAGCATGTTTGCTGTCAGCAAGCTGTATAAAGATATCTTAACTGAATGCATTTGAAATTGGAATGATTTCGGTTTATGTCAGAATAACAATAACAATATATTAGGAGGATGTTAGGAGCTATAATCTCAACACACAAATGATGATGTTCAATATGTGAATATTCGGGTGAACGGGCGTTTGATTCTTTGTAGCGCTTGGTGTGGTATTGCGACAACGTCCGCAAGATGTCGCCACGTCTCCACTGCACTGCCGTCTCTCCTGCTACGAGGCACATCTCTGCGTCCCCGTCTCTTGAGGTCGTCCATGTGTCTGTCCCACACGTCCGTCGCGTCAGGTGACTCCATTGACGACATCGTTCACGTAGATTCCGTGGGTGACGTGCACAAAACGTGGCTGCGCGATAACTGCCGCTGCGAGAAGTGCTACAACGCCGCCACGCGACAGCGGAACGCACTGACGCACCGCCTGGCGGCGCCGGCCTTGCGTCCTGCGTCGGTCAGCAGCGACGGCGGTCAGTTGGTCGTTATCTGGCAAGACGGCCATCGCTCGCAGTACGACCTCGCCTGGCTGCGCAGCGTCGTACCACCGGCTCCCGTCGACCGCACCGCCAAGGTAGGCTCATATCACACACACCTCATTTTCGATATACTCAGTAGACAATAAAACTATGGTTGCATGTCGTATTTGTGACGCCATTGGGATGTTTATGACGTCATTGCCATATGTTTGTGACGTTATTGCCATGTTTGTGACGCCATTGGGATGTTTATGACGTCATTGCCATATGTTTGTGACGTCATTGCCATGTTTGTGATGTCATTGCATATTATTGCCATATGTTTGTGACTTTATTGCCATATGTTTGTGACCTCACTGCAATGCCTGCAACTGGTACATTTTGAAATTTCTCTTAGTATTTTTAAATTATAATTTCTGAAAGGGGTTGTTTTACGTACATATAATTGCGCATGTAGTCAATTTGTTATCTGCTATCGTACAATATACATTATTTATAACACGTACGATACCCTGAGTGGCTTACACCTGTATTATAATAATATAAATCCGTACGAGTCACAAATGAGCCCGCATGATTATCTCCGCAGTCACGTGTCTTGAGCTGAGGATCTGTAAGCTGCATTCCATTTGACAAACACGGCCGTATCCTTGGTCAAAATGCACAAAAACGTACATATAACCAAAGTCCACTGTATTTTCATTGTGATATTAATTTCCAGTTTTTATCGTAAAGTCATGTTGTAGAGTATAATATTATTATTATATATATTTTAACATATTGACCGACCAAACGTGTTTAATGAACCATTATTGTAATTTGATCGTTATTTGTTTAATTTTAATTTGTTTTATTTATTAATTTTTTTCGTGCCGAATATCCTGTCAAAAGAAGGATGTTAATGGATACGACTAAAAACGCTCAAACTGTGTCCGCTGGAGAGGTGTTTGTATGCTGAACGACAGGTCGAGATTCACAAACAGATAATGGTCAAATCGTATTGAAACCTTTCGGTTAATTAAAACACCATGTGGTGGTCTGTTAGAATAATTATAGTTTATAGGATATAACACGATTTAAAAACGATCCGACTATGTACCTTAAGGTGTTGTGGGACGCAGCCACTATCGTTGACCGAGTGACGGCCGTCGACTACGCCAGTCTGCTGCGAGACGACTCGGCCCTCACGGAGCTGCTGTCTGCCCTAGTCACGTACGGGTTTGCCCTGGTCGCCGATGCCCCCGCAGACATCGAGTCGACCCGCCAGGCGGCCGAGAGAGTGTGCCACGTCCAGCAGACGCTGTTCGGCCGTATGTGGGCGTTCACATCGGACATGGCGCGGGACGACACGGCGTACACGAACATTGAGCTGGGCGCGCACACCGACAACAGCTATCTGGCTGCGCCGGCAGGCTTGCAGGTGAGGTGAGATGTTGGTTGGTTTTATCGCAAAGGCAAATGTTATAGAGGTTAATCATCTACATATGTGCAGATCTGGAAAAAAAAGGTTGTGATAGAGTGGCCTTTTTCTAGGGGTGGCTGCTTGGAGGGTTCTACTTGTACTGTAATTGATCTGCACAAATCAATGGAATGCTGCATTTGTGCAACGATGTCCAAATATGGCCTCCTTTTACAAATTGGGTCATTGGCCCACTTTTCCGAGATCTTAGATTGAACCCTGTTGCAGCTGTTTTGTGTTCCTCATTGCTCTGTTTAAAAAGGGTGAGGCTGGCTATTATGCTGCTGCACCGCCCCAGCTGTTATCCCTTTCAACTTCTCCCTATCACCAGCCTTCTCCCTCCCTCCACTTGCCATCCTCTTCCACCTTTCCTACACCCATCTTTACACAGTTCGCCCATCTTAGCTGCGGTTTGCCCTTTTTCTCACAGCCGGCAGCCGGTTTCACGAGGACTCGCCTCTGCTCTCTTTGGTAGTCGGCGTAGCGTAGCCGTAGGAAGGAAATTCAAGATATGTACTTACATCTACATAATCGTTTCTTTCCTGTAAGCTGTAACTCCGTTGTTGACTTTTGTGAATAACGAATGTCTTCTCTCCCTCACTGCATCTACTAATATAATTACTTACCATACTAAATAGTTTCCTTTCTTCCTCTTATCAATCGTAGCGTACAAATAACTCTGACTATATCCAGTGCGCGTCAAGGGAAAGAAGCATTTCCGGCTTCGTACGAAGGTTCGTACGAAGGAACTCCGTACGACGGAGTTACGAAGACTACGTGAAACGCACGTAGAATGATCGTACGAAGTTTCGCAAATAGCAAGTCCCTCCTACGCGTGCGTATGCGTCGTGAAACCGGCCCGGGTCCTATTTTGAAGCAGCGTCGCGTGCAATATGGAACGCCCTTGACCTTTTGAAATGACGTAATAATCGTGTAGTCGCGGCGACGATATCTACTGGTGTGAACAGGGCCTTACACTTCCTATGGAATACCAGAACAGCGACTTTTCCATTGATGAATACCGCATCAGCAACCAGTTTTGTGACAAACTACATTATAAGTGTTCAGAGCCCATTACACGTTGGTTTTAATGATGTTAGACCTTTGCTAGGCCTACACATCCAGAGAAACAGGGCGTGCGCCAGACATGAGAAGGAAATTACACAGTGAACAATTAACCACGAGAAGAACCACCATACTTCTCACGATATTCCACAACGCCATCAACGGTCATTAATCGTTGTCTGTCGGAAACCTACTCCAGCCTGCGCAGCGTCAATCACTGAATCTCCATTGCAATGCCTAAAATGCCATACACACTAGCGAACAAGAACTGTTTTAAATTCTCGTATTTTCACAGGACAAAAAAAGATTGGAACTCACTACCGGACACAATCACCAGCATCACAGACAATTTAAGCAAGTTGTTGTCCACTCAGTTCCTAGTAAATACGACTAAGCAGTCATGAGCAACCCTGACCGTTTGTCTCCTTCATTATTGGCAAGTATTTTACTCAAGACAAGACTCGTGTTTAATATAGTACCTGCTAATACAATCAATGTAAGGGTATTGGCGGATTAATCCTATCAGCAATCTATATGTCCAGGTGTTTCATTGCCTGCGCCACGACGGCTCGGGCGGGGAGACGCTGCTCGTTGACGGCTTCCACGCCGCCGAGCAGCTGCGTGCGCAGCACCCGGACGACTTCCGTTTCCTGTGCGACACGGCCGTCTACCACGAGTACCTGGAACCAGGCCACTACATGCGAAATCTCACTCCCGTCCTTACGACTCAGCCCGTCACCGGAGCCCTGACCGCCATCCGGTACAACCACTACGACCGAGCACCCTTTCGGGCGACGGCGACACCGGAAGCCGTCGGCAGGTTTTATGACGCCATCGCCGAGTTGAGCGCCGTCGTTGAGCGGCCGGAGAGCGAGCACTGGATGAAGCTGAATCCCGGGATGATCCTCATTGTCGACAACTGGCGCGTGATGCACGGTCGCGCGGCGTTCACCGGCCGCCGGGACATGTGTGGCTGCTACCTCCCTCGGGACGACTGGCTCAGCAAGGCCAGGGTGCTTGGTCTGCTGTAGTGGAGCCAGTAGTTTCTATAAGCGTCACCACTTGTACCGTTAAGGCCACGTCCAGTATGTCGTGTGCGCCAACAATGGTTTTGTTCTTCCGTCTGTTGAAAGGCTGTGATTTCGAAGTGGCCGAGACAATATACTGCTCAAAATAAATATAGTAACACTTTCGCTGCAAATTATTGTGAAAAGAATATTCTTCCCCTTTTGTTTGTTTCCCTTTGAGGCCACCCCACTTTACAGCGGATAGGTTCTGTCCGTTGTTATCCCCATTACTCCTCCTATTCTATATACCATCCACCATTACACCCAACCCTCAGCTGCCCAGTCTATTTACATTATTTCCACAAAAGCAGATTTGTAACCCTTTAAAGTACCTTGAAGTTTAACTGTTCTTGCTGTGCTCGTGCAGAGATTCGGCCAATAAAACCGACCGTATTAAATAAGCATCCACAACCGTCCACTAACACAAAACATCGTTAACAGTCACATAATATGTCAGGTATAGGGAACGTAAGTCTCGCGACCTAGTTTTAGCTCAAAACAGTCCGTTTGGGTCTATGAGCTTTGTGGGTTTATGTGTATTTAGACACCTGGTTAGGCATAAATATTTACTAAACATTTTCAACTGATTCCACACGTCTAAATGAGCAGTTTTCGAGGCTAGCATTCTAGTGTACTGTTTTTAATATCTGAAGCGAGATCCCGTATTTAAATAATTATTTCAGGGACAATTAATTGGGAAATTACATTTCTGACTTTTCGAGGTTGTCTGACACAGTTAATCCTTCTGATTAACAAACATTGTAATTAGAATAAGTATTGTATATTTATAAGTTCTTATGATTGTAGAAACTTTGAAGTATTTTACTGTGATTATTTACAATAATATTAAAACACACTGAAACATTTGTATTACATGAATTACGAAGCTTCTGCTGTGATTAAATCTGGTGGGCTATAGTTACATATTGAGACCACCATTATTAGAGTCCACAGTATACTACAGCATCAAAGACTGAATAGAAAATAAATAAATATATAGTTTCAATGCTGTGTACTGTAAATTGTGTAACATGATCTGGAAAAGGTAATATTGTAATTCCCATTGATTGGTACACAATAAATTGTAATAACTATACCTTCCACACTGTTAAATGTCCAATCACTAACAAGTGACAGCGGTGTAGTACAAACAATAATACAAATGTTGTTTACTTGTTTCATAATGAATCAAGGTGTGTGTGTGCGTGCGTGCGTGCGTGTGTGCATGCACGCGCACACCACGCACTCAATATATCAAGACTGCCCATTCATAAAATACATAATAATTATATACAATTTATTACAAAGCTATTGATTCATTTAAGTAACATGTTAAATCACATAATACTGTGCAAAGGAGATTGTAATTTTTTATGCATTCTTATTTGTTGTTGTATTATATTCACAGATGACATAGCACAATAATATCTCTCGCACCACAAATTGTGTCAGTGTTTGTATAAATACATACGAATAATGATTGAATTTTGTTTTACGGAAGTAGTAGCTTTAATTTTTTCAATCCTCAAGACGGGAGGCCATGTATGTGAACGACTTCCGGTTGCGCGCGCAGCACACCAGAGCGCCCCTAACGGCTCTAAGCAACAGAGGAGGTTGCTAAAAATAGACATTGCGTCCATCATAGAGTCCTGTGTCATTCTACCTCCAGCCACATCCTGGTTCTTTTCACGTTGCCTCCACCATTACCTCCAGCCACTTCCTGGCGCTTTATACATTGCCTCCGCCATACAGTCCGGCTACTTACACACTGCCTCCGCCATACAGTCCTCTGTCTCTCCTACCTCCAGCCACATTCTGGCGCATTACACATTGCCTCCACCATAGAGTCCTCTGTCTCTCCTACCTCCAGCCACACCTGGCTCCCGATACATTGCGTCCACCATACTATTCTCTGTCTCTCCTACATACAGCCACATCATTGCTCCTGATACATTGCCCCCGCCATTCAGTCTTCTGTCTCTCCTACCTCCAACCACATCCTGGCTCCTTACACACTGCCTCCACCGTACTGTCCTCGGTATCTCCTACCTCTAGCCACATCCTGGCTACTTACACACTGCCTCCACCAAACAGTCCACTGTCTTTCCTACCTCCAGCCACATCCCTGCTCCTTACACACTGCCTCCGCCATACAGGCCTCCGTCTCTACTACCTCCAACCAAATCCTGGCTCTTTACACATTGCCTGCACTACACAGTCCTCTGTCTCTCCTACGTCCGGCCACATCCAGGCTCGGAGCCTAATGTGCTACATTTAAGTATGTTTTTTCTGCTCTTAGCGGATTTTGGGGGGTTTGTTACTGTCAAAGACGTCCATGTGCATTTAGTAAACTAATACGTGTTTGTATCAATACGTGTACTTTGTGGTGCAGTCTACATTGTCATTGAGTGTATAGTAGTATTGTGAAACGGGTCTTCCATTGTATGGGAGATGCACATAAACTTGTCATGTTGATATGTTTATAGTGTTTCAGCATATACAATTTCATGTACTACGCAGGCCTAACTACTGTGTACAATTGCCTGTCTCTGGTACACACGACAGCGCGTGAAGGCTGCTAATCAAACAGACAATTATTATTAAATGCATTTATTCATCCAATTTAATGACAATGACATTTAAATGCAGAGATGATAATACGCATTCAGATTATTTATGCTCGATATTATACAATTATACGTCAAATTAATATAAATTACATTAGACATGTTAATAAAAGTTCATGTCTGTCATTTCTTGTGTTTGGTTCGGCTCCTGTAGTAAGCCGCGCCCTCTGTCGGATATTTCGTTTGTCCGACAGAGGGCGACATGTGTGGTGCATACACCTGATTCGCACTGGACAACACTGACCGGGATTTGCAATTATTTTCCAGTTAAGTGCGGCTGATACAATGCATGCACACCGTGATAATGTTGCGTGCGTATTGTAGCAGACCTGACCTGTTTGTTGTCACAAATTGTTTGCGAATAATGTTGAAAGGCTTCGTATAAAAATATGGCTACGCCATGGCCATGGGCACGGCGGGCACGTTCGTTTGAGCGGGGATACATCATTGTTTCACTTCGTGGTCCATGGCATACGAATGAAGTGCTAGTGATTTAGAGACAGTGTCCCACTTTTTCCATCTTGAAACTAAACAGGGAAAGGGGTACATTATATATTTTTGCTGGAATAGCGGAATATGGACGAATCTCCCGGACCTGGGTGTGTATACAAAATCTTGTTTTTGTGACATCTGACGGGAAGTATCTGCTATGTTGATTTTCCCGAATTTGTTTACGCATTTGACATACACTACAACATGTCATTGTCGGTGACATTACGTGCAACAACGTGTGCCGTTGATATTGTGAAAAAATCCGAATCGTTATTTTGCGTACACGACTAAAGCAACACTGTCGCCTATGGAGGAAACACAAATAAGGATCTGTCCTGTTGTCATGCGTACCGAATTCAATGTCAACGACAGCGGGTAAGTTTAACAGTAGTAATTAAGTACAGCCGTTTATCTTAGCCGAGTAAAGATGATTACACACCGCGTCATCTTCGTGAAACGGTGATGATAATTATACATGCCAGTGGATCCATCTGAATAGACGTCAGACTAATCTACTGCCGTTACTACTTTGCCCAATACGCTATCTAGATCAAGATCTAGACTACCGGTTTTCGGCACTGTCTACCGGTTTTGTTAAAGAGCAGTTTTGTTTTGATTTAACACCGCATAGTTGTAACGGGTAGTCTGTATAATATAGTAGCACACACCGACACCAGAGCTGCCAAGTTGTGTCGAGAAACATTCGTGAGATTATGGCCGGATCAAACGCAGACTGTATTATATGTGTAACAGATTGACGCACACACACTAACACACACGCACACGCACACGCACGCACGCACACACACACACACACACATTGTTGTATTATATTCACAGATGACATAGCACAATAATATCTCTCGCACCACAAATTGTGTCAGTGTTTGTATAAATACATACGAATAATGATTGAATTTTGTTTTACGGAAGTAGTAGCTTTAATTTTTTCAATCCTCAAGACGGGAGGCCATGTATGTGAACGACTTCCGATTGCGCGCGCAGCACACCAGAGCGCCCCTAGCGGCTCTAAGCAACAGAGGAGGTTGCTAAAAATAGACATTGCGTCCATCATAGAGTCCTCTGTCATTCTACCTCCAGCCACATCCTGGTTCTTTTCACGTTGCCTCCACCATTACCTCCAGCCACTTCGTGGCGCCTTATACATTGCCTCCGCCATACAGTCCGCCATCTCTCCTAACTCCAGCCTCATCCTGGCTACTTACACACTGCCTCCGCCATACAGTCCTCTGTCTCTACTACCTCCAGCCACATTCTGACGCATTACACATTGCCTCCACCATAGAGTCCTCTGTCTCTCCTACCTCCAGCCACACCTGGCTCCCGATACATTGCGTCCACCATACTATTCTCTGTCTCTCCTACATACAGTCACATCATTGCTCCTGATACATTGCCCCCGCCATTCAGTCTTCTGTCTCTCATACCTCCAACCACATCCTGGCTCCTTACACACTGCCTCCACCATACTGTCCTCGGTATCTCCTACCTCTAGCCACATCCTGGCTACTTACACACTGCCTCCACCAAACAGTCCACTGTCTTTCCTACCTCCAGCCACATCCCTGCTCCTTACACACTGCCTCCGCCATACAGGCCTCCGTCTCTACTACCTCCAACCAAATCCTGGCTCTTTACACATTGCCTGCACTACACAGTCCTCTGTCTCTCCTATGTCCAGCCACATCCAGGCTCGGAGCCTAATGTGCTACATTTAAGTATGTTTTCTCTGCTCTTAGCGGATTTTGGGGGTTTGTTACTGTCAAAGACGTCCATGTGCATTTAGTAAACTAATACGTGTTTGTATCAATACGTGTACTTTGTGGTGCAGTCTACATTGTCATTGAGTGTATAGTAGTAT
Organism: Lamellibrachia satsuma; assembly: GCA_033239005.1. NCBI lineage: Eukaryota > Metazoa > Annelida > Polychaeta > Sabellida > Siboglinidae > Lamellibrachia > Lamellibrachia satsuma. The sequence continues at coordinate 5,618,613 of BSQZ01000039.1, forward strand.
TGTGAAACGGGTCTTCCATTGTATGGGAGATGCACATAAACTTGTCATGTTGATATGTTTATGGTGTTTCAGCATATACAATTTCATGTACTACGCAGGCCTAACTACTGTGTACAATTGCCTGTCTCTGGTACACACGACAGCGCGTGAAGGCTGCTAATCAAACAGACAATTATTATTAAATGCATTTATTCATCCAATTTAATGACAATGACATTTAAATGCAGAGATGATAATACGCATTCAGATTATTTATGCTCGATATTATACAATTATACGTCAAATTAATATAAATTACATTAGACATGTTAATAAAAGTTCATGTCTGTCATTTCTTGTGTTTGGTTCGGCTCTTGTAGTAAGCCGCGCCCTCTGTCGGATATTTCGTTTGTCCGACAGAGGGCGACATGTGTGGTGCATACACCTTTAACAAGATTTAACAAGATTTGCCATCCAAGCCAAAGGCCCAGATGGCAAGTGGACAAGGAAGCCATTGGCTTATCGAGAGTCCAACAATGTTCACCTACTTATAACCCGCCCTCCTGATATATGTGTCAACCTTGTTTTTAAACATATTCACGCTGCTAGCAGTTACACAATCTGTAGACAGTTTGTTCCATTCATTAATTGTCCTCTGTGAGAACGAGTGCTTCCTGATGTCCAATCTACATTGATCCTTTACTAATTTTACCTCATGTCCTCTAGTTCTGCTATCCTTCTTGAGTGAGAAAAACATATTTCTATCAATATTTTCATACCCATTCAATATCTTAAAAACTTCAATCTGATCTCCTCTTAACCTCCTTGTCTCTAGAGTTGTTAAACCACATTCTTTCAGGCGTTCTTCATAACTAAGGTCTCTAAGTTCTGGAATCATTTTAGTTGCTCTCCTTTGTATGCGTTCAAGCGTATCTATATCCTTCTTACGATATGGTCTCCATGCTTGTATACAGTATTCTAAATGAGGTCTAACTATTGCTTTATATAGAGGTATAATTAACTTTTTTCCCTTGTATGTTATGTTTCTTCTAATCAATCCAAGAATTTGATTACCCTTTGAAGCTGCAATACCACACTGCTCTGAAACTTTCATATCAGCGCTTATTGTAACTCCTAAGTCCTTTTCTTTTACAGTAGTACCAAGAACAGTAGCTCCCATTTTATAGTTTACATTCAAGTTCCCATGTCCTGTATGTAGGCATTTACATTTCCCAAAATTGAACAGCATCTGCCATTTCTCAGACCATTTCACTAATCTGTCTAGATCGTTTTGTAAATGTTGTTTATCACCATCAGTATTAACCTTTCTAAACAGTTTTGTGTCGTCCGCAAATTTCAGTACGTTACTTGTTATACTCTCGTCCAAGTCATTGATATAAATTAAGAATAATATAGGTCCTAATACTGATCCTTGAGGTACCCCACTCAAAACCGATTTCCAATTTGAAACTTCGCCATCTTCTACAACTCGTTGTCTTCTGTCAGTCAGCCATTGTTCTATCCAGTCAGTTATGCTATCCCCGATACCATGGGCTTTTAATTTAAGTAGCAATCTTTGATGTGGCACTTTGTCACCTGATTCGCACTGGACAACACTGACCGGGATTTGCAATTATTTTCCAGTTAAGTGCGGCTGATACAATGCATGCACACCGTGATAATGTTGCGTGCGTATTGTAGCAGACCTGACCTGTTTGTTGTCACAAATTGTTTGCGAATAATGTTGAGAGGCTTCGTATAAAAATATGGCTACTCCATGGCATGGGCACGGCGGGCACGTTCGTTTGAGCGGGGATACATCATTGACATTGTTTCACTTCGTGGTCCATGGCATACGAATGAAGCGCTAGTGATTTAGAGACAGTGTCCCACTTTTTGCACCTTGAAACTAAGCAGGGAAAGGGGCACATTATATATATTTTTTGCTGGAATAGCGGAATATGGACGAATCTCCCGGACCTGGGTGTGTATACAAAATCTTGTTTTTGTGACATCTGACGGGAAGTATCTGCTATGACCCTATGTTGATTTTCCCGAATTTGTTTACGCATTTGACATACACTACAACATGTCATTGTTGGTGACATTACGTGCAACAACGTGTGCCGTTGATATTGTGAAAAAATCCGAATCGTTATTTTGCGTACACGACTAAAGCAACACTGTCGCCTATGGAGGAAACACAAATAAGGATCTGTCCTGTTGTCATGCGTACCGAATTCAATGTCAACGACAGCGGGTAAGTTTAACAGTAGTAATTAAGTACAGCCGTTTATCTTAGCCGAGTAAAGATGATTACACACCGCGTCATCTTCGTGAAACGGTGATGATAATTATACATGCCAGTGGATCCATCTGAATAGACGTCAGACTAATCTACTGCCGTTACTACTTTGCCCAATACGCTATCTAGATCAAGATCTAGACTACCGGTTTTCGGCACTGTCTACCGGTTTTGTTAAAGAGCAGTTTTGTTTTGATTTAACACCGCATAGTTGTAACGGGTAGTCTGTATAATATAGTAGCACACACCGACACCAGAGCTGCCAAGTTGTGTCGAGAAACATTCGTGAGATTATGGCCGGATCCAAACGCAGACTGTATTATATGTGTAACAGATTGACGCACACACACTAACACACACGCACACGCACACGCACGCACGCACACACACACACACACACATTGTTGTATTATATTCACAGATGACATAGCACAATAATATCTCTCGCACCACAAATTGTGTCAGTGTTTGTATAAATACATACGAATAATGATTGAATTTTGTTTTACGGAAGTAGTAGCTTTAATTTTTTCAATCCTCAAGACGGGAGGCCATGTATGTGAACGACTTCCGATTGCGCGCGCAGCACACCAGAGCGCCCCTAGCGGCTCTAAGCAACAGAGGAGGTTGCTAAAAATAGACATTGCGTCCATCATAGAGTCCTCTGTCATTCTACCTCCAGCCACATCCTGGTTCTTTTCACGTTGCCTCCACCATTACCTCCAGCCACTTCCTGGCGCCTTATACATTGCCTCCGCCATACAGTCCGCCATCTCTCCTAACTCCAGCCTCATCCTGGCTACTTACACACTGCCTCCGCCATACAGTCCTCTGTCTCTACTACCTCCAGCCACATTCTGACGCATTACACATTGCCTCCACCATAGAGTCCTCTGTCTCTCCTACCTCCAGCCACACCTGGCTCCCGATACATTGCGTCCACCATACTATTCTCTGTCTCTCCTACATACAGTCACATCATTGCTCCTGATACATTGCCCCCGCCATTCAGTCTTCTGTCTCTCATACCTCCAACCACATCCTGGCTCCTTACACACTGCCTCCACCATACTGTCCTCGGTATCTCCTACCTCTAGCCACATCCTGGCTACTTACACACTGCCTCCACCAAACAGTCCACTGTCTTTCCTACCTCCAGCCACATCCCTGCTCCTTACACACTGCCTCCGCCATACAGGCCTCCGTCTCTACTACCTCCAACCAAATCCTGGCTCTTTACACATTGCCTGCACTACACAGTCCTCTGTCTCTCCTATGTCCAGCCACATCCAGGCTCGGAGCCTAATGTGCTACATTTAAGTATGTTTTCTCTGCTCTTAGCGGATTTTGGGGGGTTTGTTACTGTCAAAGACGTCCATGTGCATTTAGTAAACTAATACGTGTTTGTATCAATACGTGTACTTTGTGGTGCAGTCTACATTGTCATTGAGTGTATAGTAGTATTGTGAAACGGGTCTTCCATTGTATGGGAGATGCACATAAACTTGTCATGTTGATATGTTTATAGTGTTTCAGCATATACAATTTCATGTACTACGCAGGCCTAACTACTGTGTACAATTGCCTGTCTCTGGTACACACGACAGCGCGTGAAGGCTGCTAATCAAACAGACAATTATTATTAAATGCATTTATTCATCCAATTTAATGACAATGACATTTAAATGCAGAGATGATAATACGCATTCAGATTATTTATGCTCGATATTATACAATTATACGTCAAATTAATATAAATTACATTAGACATGTTAATAAAAGTTCATGTCTGTCATTTCTTGTGTTTGGTTCGGCTCCTGTAGTAAGCCGCGCCCTCTGTCGGATATTTCGTTTGTCCGACAGAGGGCGACATGTGTGGTGCATACACCTTTAACAAGATTTAACAAGATTTGCCATCCAAGCCAAAGGCCCAGATGGCAAGTGGACAAGGAAGCCATTGGCTTATCGAGAGTCCAACAATGTTCACCTACTTATAACCCGCCCTCCTGATATATGTGTCAACCTTGTTTTTAAACATATTCACGCTGCTAGCAGTTACACAATCTGTAGACAGTTTGTTCCATTCATTTATTGTCCTCTGTGAGAACGAGTGCTTCCTGATGTCCAATCTACATTGATCCTTTACTAATTTTACCTCATGTCCTCTAGTTCTGCTATCCTTCTTGAGTGAGAAAAACATATTTCTATCAATATTTTCATACCCATTCAATATCTTAAAAACTTCAATCTGATCTCCTCTTAACCTCCTTGTCTCTAGAGTTGTTAAACCACATTCTTTCAGGCGTTCTTCATAACTAAGGTCTCTAAGTTCTGGAATCATTTTAGTTGCTCTCCTTTGTATGCGTTCAAGCGTATCTATATCCTTCTTACGATATGGTCTCCATGCTTGTATACAGTATTCTAAATGAGGTCTAACTATTGCTTTATATAGAGGTATAATTAACTTTTTCCCTTGTATGTTATGTTTCTTCTAATCAATCCAAGAATTTGATTACCCTTTGAAGCTGCAATACCACACTGCTCTGAAACTTTCATATCAGCGCTTATTGTAACTCCTAAGTCCTTTTCTTTTACAGTAGTACCAAGAACAGTAGCTCCCATTTTATAGTTTACATTCAAGTTCCCATGTCCTGTATGTAGGCATTTACATTTCCCAAAATTGAACAGCATCTGCCATTTCTCAGACCATTTCACTAATCTGTCTAGATCGTTTTGTAAATGTTGTTTATCACCATCAGTATTAACCTTTCTAAACAGTTTTGTGTCGTCCGCAAATTTCAGTACGTTACTTGTTATACTCTCGTCCAAGTCATTGATATAAATTAAGAATAATATAGGTCCTAATACTGATCCTTGAGGTACCCCACTCAAAACCGATTTCCAATTTGAAACTTCGCCATCTACTACAACTCGTTGTCTTCTGTCAGTCAGCCATTGTTCTGTCCAGTCAGTTATGCTATCCCCGATACCATGGGCTTTTAATTTAAGTAGCAATCTTTGATGTGGCACTTTGTCACCTGATTCGCACTGGACAACACTGACCGGGATTTGCAATTATTTTCCAGTTAAGTGCGGCTGATACAATGCATGCACACCGTGATAATGTTGCGTGCGTATTGTAGCAGACCTGACCTGTTTGTTGTCACAAATTGTTTGCGAATAATGTTGAGAGGCTTCGTATAAAAATATGGCTACTCCATGGCATGGGCACGGCGGGCACGTTCGTTTGAGCGGGGATACATCATTGACATTGTTTCACTTCGTGGTCCATGGCATACGAATGAAGCGCTAGTGATTTAGAGACAGTGTCCCACTTTTTGCACCTTGAAACTAAGCAGGGAAAGGGGCACATTATATATTTTTTTGCTGCAATAGCGGAATATGGACGAATCTCCCGGACCTGGGTGTGTATACAAAATCTTGTTTTTGTGACATCTGACGGGAAGTATCTGCTATGACCCTATGTTGATTTTCCCGAATTTGTTTACGCATTTGACATACACTACAACATGTCATTGTTGGTGACATTACGTGCAACAACGTGTGCCGTTGATATTGTGAAAATCGTTATTTTGCGTACACGACTAAAGCAACACTGTCGCCTATGGAGGAAACACAAATAAGGATCTGTCCTGTTGTCATGCGTACCGATTTCAATGTCAACGACAGCGGGTAAGTTTAACAGTAGTAATTAAGTACAGCCGTTTATCTTAGCCGAGTAAAGATGATTACACACCGCGTCATCTTCGTGAAACGGTGATGATAATTATACATGCCAGTGGATCCATCTGAATAGACGTCAGACTAATCTACTGCCGTTACTACTTTGCCCAATACGCTATCTAGATCAAGATCTAGACTAATGGTTTTCGGCACTGTGTACCGGTTTTGTTAAAGAGCAGTTTTGTTTTGATTTAACACCGCATAGTTGTAACGGGTAGTCTGTATAAATTAGCACACACCGACACCAGAGCTGCCAAGTTGTGTCGAGAAACATTCGTGAGATTATGGCCGGATCCAAACGCAGACTGTATTATATGTGTAACACACACACACACACACACACACACACACACACACACACACACACACACACACACACACACACACACACACACACACACACACACACACACACACACACACACCGTAAGGTGCTGCCACCTTTTGGACTAGACACACTAAAGTAGATATAACGGATGCAACTTTTACCATTGATGAATGGTAATGGAAGCATTCAAACCCCCAGCAACTGTGTCGTTCACCACCGGCAATACGGCAGAGCAGTGGCGTCGCTGGGAGCAACAATTCCGGTTTTACTTTGCAGCAGCTGAGTTCAGCAAGAAGACAGCCAAAACACAGGTAGGCATACTACTGCACTGTGCAGGCCCCGAAGCACAGGACACAAATACAAACTTTGTTTTTGCAAACACCGATGATGACAAAGACTCCAACTGGGAGCATGTGCTCAAGAAATTCAGAGACTATTGTGAACCTAGAAAAAATGAGGTGTTTGAGAGGTACAAGTTCTGACAGCCAGATCAGCGTGAAGGGGAGCCCATTGATCAGTGGGTAAATGACCTGAGAATACTGCTATCCATTTGCGAATATGAAGACCAGAAACAAAGCAATCTGAGAGACAGAATTGTGTTTGGGGTGGCAGACATACGTGTCAAAGAGAGACTACTTCGTGAAAGTGACTTGAATCTAGCAAAAGCACTTGACATATGTTACGCAGCAGAGGGCAGCAAAGTCCAAATGAAAGTGATGGAAAGTGACAGTCAACACAGACACGAAGTGAACATTCTTAGAAACAACCCAGTAGAGGCCAGCACTGTGTCTCACAAGCACCACACACAGTTTTATCAAGGCCGTAACCACCCAGCAGAGGCCAGCACTGTGTCTCACAAGCACCACACGCAGTTCTATCAAGGCCTTAACTGTGGGTATTGTGGCAGTCAACATCCGCCACGCAAATGCCCTGCATATGGTGCAACCTGTTCGAAATGCAAAGGACGGAACCACTTTGCAAAGGTGTGCAAAGGAGGCGGGTTCAGGAAGAAAATCTACCAACTAGAGACATATCACACTGATGATCATGATGGTGGAAGTGACTATCTCTTTGTGGGTACAGTGAATAATAGCAAACACCCCACAAAGACCGAGCAGAAATGGCAAGCAGTGTTGAATGTACAAGGCCACAATGTACAGTTCAAGCTTGACACTGGCGCCGAGGCAAATGTGCTACCAGTAACAGTATTCAGTCAAGCTGGAGAAAACCAAGACTCTATTATGTGCATTCGGAGAGCATCAGGTAACCCCATTAGGTACAGTCACGCTCGACTGCACCACTGCAAAGGGAGACTCAGAACGACTTTTATTCTACGTCACAGACAGTGCTGATGTTCCAATACTGAGTCACAAGGCTTGCGATGACTTGAATCTTATCAAGCGGGTTTACATAAACCAGCCAACGAAAACTCCCTCTCTGACTAAAGACCGCATGAGACATGAATACAAGGATGTGTTCACTGGAGTCGGAGAGTTTGACAAAGTGTATCACATGGAGCTCAACCCAGACGCACAAGGAGTGATCCAGCCACCACGGAAAATTCCGTATGCTATTCAGCCCAAACTCAAAGAAGCGCTTGAACGACTGAAGGTTCAAAACATTATTGCGGATGTCGACGAACCGACCGAGTGGGTTAGTAACCTGGTCATAGCAGAGAAGAAATCTGGTGCCCCCAGGCTATGCTTGGATCCGCGACCACTGAACGCCGCTATCAAGCGAGAGCGGCACGCCATACCAACGCCGTCTGACGTGCAAGCACAACTCTCTGGCAAGCAGGTCTTCACAGTGGTCGACATGAAGGATGGCTAGTGGCACGTAAAGCTTAGCGAGGGGTCGTCATACCTCTGCACATTCAACACACTGTGGGGCAGAAAACGCTTCCTACGTATACCCTTCGGATCTCATCGGCCAGTTAGATAATGCAGAAGGGAAATGAGGATAAATTTGGCGACATCCATGGTGTCCACTTCATAGCCGACAAGCTGATCAATGCGGCAGCAGATGACCAGAAACATGACAGCATTCTACATGGAGTGTTAGCACGAGCACGTGACAAGGGAGTCAAGTTCAACAGTGACTAGATTCAATTCAAGATCGGTGAGGTCGAGTACATGGGTAATCTCACATCATCAGATGGCCTGAAACCAGATCCCAAGAAGATCGAGGCAATCGTCAACAAGCCCAAGCCAACCGACGTCACCTCACTCCAGCGCCTGCTGGGCATGATCAAGTATCTTGCACAGTACATTTCCAATGAGCCAGCAATCACCGAGCCACTGAGAGAGCTGCTCAAGAAAGACGCGGAATGGGCTTGGCATCCACAGCACGACAAGGCAATAGAGAATCTGAAGGCTGTCCTCACCAACAAACCAGTGCTTACCTTCTTTGATGTCAAGCAGCCAGTCACCATTCAGGGCGATGCTTCGCAGTCAGGCCTGGGCGCATGCATGATGCAGAGAGGAAAACCAGTTGCGTATGCATCTCGCGCTGTGACAAGAGCTGAACAAAACTACGCTTAAATCGAAAAGGAGATGTTGGCAATATGCTTTGCCACAAGCAAATTCCACCAGTACGTCTACGGCAAGTCTGCAGTTAGTGTGCAAACAGACCATAAACCTTTAGAAAGCATCTTGAAGAAGCCACTATGCAAGGCACCTCCGAGACTACAACGGCTGATGTTACGTCTACAGCCCTACGATCTAGATGTGCACTATGTACCAGACAAGTACATGTATCTTGGTGATACACTATCGCGTGCATGCATACAGGGTGAAGGCAACGCAGAGATGGAAGACGAATTGAGCAGAGTTGTTCACAGTCTTGTGCTCAATATCCCAGTCAGTGCGAACAAACTGTCTGAGATTCGCCAAGCGACCGAACAAGATCCAACGTTGATGAAAGTTCGAAGTCTCATCATGAGAGGATGGCCCAAGTTCCGGAAAAGTGTTCCGCCTGAAGTGCAAAACTTGTGGAACATCAGAGACGAACTCCACCTAGCAGAAGGCGTCATATTTGTTGGCGAAAAGGTGCTCATCCCAGCTAAACTTCGTCAGCAGATGCTGCGCCTCGTCCACGAAAGCCACAAGTGGGTGGATAAATGCAAAGCACGGGCTCGAACTGTCATGTACTGGCCTGGCATGGCAAAGAAATTGAAGAAGTCTTCAAATGTTCTGTCTGCATGAAGCATCAGAAGAGCCAGCATCGTGAGCCTATGATGCCTCATGATATTCCAGATGGGAGATGGCAGAAGATAGCGATGGACATCATGACGTACCATGGGCACGACTTCCTGGTAGTAGTGGACTACTACTCAAAGTACCCAGAGTTCTCACAACTTCCAGACAAGACAGCCAAGACTATCATCACACACACAAAAGGCATTTGTGCCCGACATGGGATACCAGAGGAAATCGTGAGTGACAGTATGCCCTTCGGTAGTCGAGAATTCAAGGACTTTGCTCGTGAATGGGGCATAAAGACAACAACATCAAGTCCGAGTTATGCACAGTCCAATGGGCAAGCCGAACGGTTTGTGCAAACTATCAAGGGACTGTTCAAGAAAGCGGATGAGGACGGTCGTGATCCCTATCTCGCACTACAATACAGGAATACGCCAATTTCCGGTCTCCAGTACACACCTTCCCAAATGCTGATGAGCTGGCTGCTACGATCAAAGCTGCCAACGAAGCAGACCTTGCTGCAACCGAATGTGGTAGATGCACACAAAGACCTTAAACATCGACAGCGGCGGCAGAAATCATATTACGACTAAGGTACATCGCCTCTGCCGCAACTCAATGCAGGCGACGTTGTGCGCGTTCAGAGGGAAAAGGTGTGGGAACCCGCAGTCGTTAAAGCCTCACACGTCCAGCCTCGCTCGTACCTGGTCCAGCACTGGAGCCAGCACGGACAGCTGCGCAGAAACAGAAGGCACCTCAGCAAAACGAATGAGCTACCTGCGTTGTTCGTTCCAACAGACCAGTTGCTGACTGCAACAAGCGTTGGTGCTCCACACGCGAGAGAAGTGTCAGCAGCCCCACCAGAACCGGTTCATACACAAACGACTCAGATGACGCACGACCAGGAGTGGTCGGATCGTCAAGACTCCGGTCAGATACCAATAAACAGTCTAGCATATACAGTACTTTAAACCCCTGTGGTTTGTTCTTTTAGAATACGGGGGATGTAATAGATGGACTCACACACACACACACACACACACACACACACACACACACACACACACACACACACACACACACACACACACACACACACACACACACACACACACACACACACACACACACACACACACACACACACACACACACACACACACACACACACACACACACACACACACACACACACACACACACACACACACACACACACACACACACACACACACACACACACACACACACACACACACACACACACACACACACACACACACACACACACACACACACACACACACACACACACACACACACACACACACACACACACACACACACACACACACGTGTGTTCTTATTCAGTCGTATAAAGCACAATATACTACAATATGTATATATATATATATATATATATATATATATATATATAATTATATATACTACAATATGTATGTGTATATATATATATATATATATATATATATATATATGTATATATATATATATATATATATGCATGCTTGCCAGTTCGCGATCATATTTGCATGCATACCTCTCTTCGGGATATCGACACAACCACTGTTTTGTATCTACGTTAGTGAACGAAGTCTGCCAAATATTGGCATAGGTCAGGTCAAGACCTTTGACATGAAATGTCACTTCTAGCACACAATGCTTGAACGCCATCTCAAACCACGATGCAAATGTCTCCGTTGCACCATATAAACTATTAATCAGTAAGTTCCCAATATGTATTATAAATATTAAAATTTCGACAATGTATTGATAATCCCCATACACTGACACAATTCTGATATTCGTGAGCGATCGCGCATCGTGGATCGAGAACGAGATCCGATTTTCGCCCATTGGCATTGTCAGCAACGGCCTTACCGGCTTACGTCAGCATTAAACAGCATTTTACTTTCACGAATGAAATTCACATTGAGATGTTTAATAAATTCTTAATAATGATTACTGACATACCTCCTTTTCGCACAAATTGCTTCAACGCATGACACCCCTGCATTTTGGCAATGAAATTCAGCGTTTTCCAAAATATGAGTACATCCTGTCCAATTGCAACTGTGTCCTTACGCAACTGGTATACCAACTGACGAATTACTTAATTTCAAAGCTCAGATGCTATTGTGTACAAAAACACCACTTACACTCACTCATTTACACAATTTCAGCTGTCACTAATACACCCAAACTGCACAATTCATATTTTCCTAGGGACTCTTTATTTATGTAATGGCAGATGCATGTTGACTGTGGTCCATGCCCAGACTGTGAACGACGACACGAGAAGGTGAGTTCGTGGCACTATGGGAAGAAATGCCTGGTTTATGCAATATATCTTCTCATGCCTACAGTAACAGGAACGGTAAAAGGAAGGCCGGGGACGAGATGGATGCTGCTCTTGTTGGAGGCGAAGCCAATGCTTAACCCAGTCAGAACGATAAAGTTGTCGCCGACAACGACGCCTCTGTATGAGCAGAATTACTGCTGATCGTGTCCGCGCGTCCTCAAAAGTCCGCCATGTTAGCGCTGTTTGCATATATTGTCCACTTGATGTCGCCATGGTGCAAGTATTTAGCCGCCAGGGTCAAGGCAGTAGCACCCGACCAAGTCTGACTCAATCGGTGTAGTGTATCTACTTCAGTCAAGGTGATTCGGGCATCAGAATTTCAGTTTTATGTTTTAATGTACGAACGACGACCGTGGCCCTGGCACGCCTACACAACATCAACCCCATACATGCGAAACTGACGGAGATTTATGAGGAAACATACATATACAGACATACATACCGAGTTACAAACTACTCTATGTTAAAGTATGTTGCACATTGCGCGTTTCTTTCGTTGTTCGGTATATACCGAATTAACGGTGTCACCTGCAGCGCGGTGTAGTCGGTAACATACACGGATGTAGCTCACTCTGGGTTGGTAGTTCCCGGTGCATGCCTGGAAATAAATTGGCTCATAACCCTTATTTGTGATAGGCTGGAACTTACAAGTCTGTCTACAAAATAACGAAGGTATTAGCTACGTCAGCTTCCGGTTTCAGTCCATAAATTCAAACAAATAATTTGTCTACGGCGTTAACATCATTATTTTTTAATGCAATGCATTACAACATAGTAGATGCAAAAATGGCAACAGAAATCTGCAATGCCGCAAACGAATCCGTACGATTATCTACGTCCCGTTTTCCGCGCATGCTCAAAATGATCTCGCCGTGCAAACTGGCATATTAAGTGGATCTCGCGTAGTAGTATGGTAATTAAACTAATGGGTAACTAAGTTTCCCCCCCCCCGCACCCAAGACCCCAAATGCGCCACTGTCTGAATTATGTTTCACCTGTGGTCCAAGCTGTTACGGCAATATCCACAATTTGTTCTTGCTAATAACCTACTCCTATGACTGGGCTTTCTACTTCATTCGTGTTCTTAAATCAATATATCCTCGGGCCATCCTCCAAATATATGAAATATTTCCTTTATATACGACATTATTGCATCTTGGGAAATCTTGAGGAGTACACGGGATTGAATTTTGGTGGATTTTACATTTGTCTAAAGCGTGGAATATTGATCGGATAAGTATTATTATTGCGTGTATATTACACATAAACTTACAAGAGTCCTTGTTTAGTCAATAGTTGCTGTTAAAATTTAGCTATAGAAGTAATTTAGGGTAGTTTATATCGTAGGTCTCCGAGGACTCGGTAGCGCGAGCGATAATTAAGGGTTGTTGTTTTCAGTTGATTGGGTACATAATACGAGACATAATATTATTGTAAATAATTTAGTACATATTAAATATTGAAAACCTGAATATTTTGTTTTAGCAACATTTATTGTTAAAAGTTAGCCGTAGGTAGTAATTCAGTGTTATTTAAATAAGGTCACTGAAATTTCGTTAGCGCGAGCGATATTACGTTTTGTTAGTCAGCTGTTACATAGAAAGTAAGTTGCAAGGCAGTAGCTGTAAATTTAATTAAGACATAAGTAACATACTATAAAGTGTGTATTACAACACAAAAACAGTCTTTGTGAAGACTACCTAGTATAAATTGATTATAAACGGATTATAAACAAATACAAATTTAATTTCTAACATGGCGCCGTGCAAACGCCAGGTAAAGGCAAAACGTAATTTGGTATGTTCTAGCTGCGATAGCTGGATAGACTTTGCAAAGTCCGGGTGTGTAAATTCGTGGGCGGAGGTGCAGGCGGATGATTTCCATTTCGTGTGTAGGGGGTGTACTACAGTGAGATATCTGCAGGAGCAGGTGATTGAGCTAAGGCGTATGATTTTGATGATGACAGGGCAGGGTGAGACAGAAGTGAACAGAGGTGGTGAGAATGGTGAGAGCAGAGGTGGTGAGACCGAGGAGAGCAGAGGTGGTGAGACCGAGGAGAGCAGAGGTGGTGAGACCGAGGAGAGCAGAGGTGGTGAGACCGAGGAGAACAAGGAGAGCAGTGGCAATGTGAGGGAGAAAGCTGGTAAGAAGAAGAAAGATGACAGAAGGCAAAGAATGCAACAAAAGAGAGGTAAGCGGGTGAGTGGAGAGGGATTGCCAGGTGGTAAGACGGTAAAGGTTGATGATAGGAGAGAAAGGGGGCATACTAGTAGTGTGCAACAGGAAAGGAGCTTTGCCGATGTAGTATCACAGGGGAAAGCGAGGAAAGCTCGGGTATTTATGGGGGATTCCATCATTAGGAAAGTGGATAAAATGAGTTACTTTAAGTGAGTTAGACATTATGGTAGCAGATATTGATCCTCATGTAATAGGCATCACAGAATCATGGGCAAATGAAGATATAGTAGATGCTGAGTTAGCACTGACAGGCTATGTAATGTTTAGGAAGGATAGACGAGAAAGAAGGGGAGGTGGAGTAATTTTGTATATTAAAGAATCTATCCAAGCATATGAAATTACACTGAAAAGTGAAGCAGATAGTGTGGAAGCAATTTGGTGTAACATAGTTACCAGGAACTCAACATTAACAATAGGAGTAGTTTATCGTAGTCCTAACATAGGAGAAGAGGAAGATGTAAAATTACAAAAGGCAATAAGGGAGGTGAGCAAGGGAGAATGTGTTATAATGGGTGATTTTAACCATGGCCATATACAATGGGAATCATTAGAGAGTGCTGGAGGGGACGACCATCAGTTTCTACTTCTAACACAGGATTGTTTCCTTACTCAACATGTCTTGGAACCAACCAGAGGTGGGAATGTGTTAGATTTAATTTTGTCTTCTCAAAATGAATTAGTTGACAATGTTAAAGTACACGAACCTTTGGGTTCAAGTGACCATAACCAAATCCATTTTAATATAAAAGTAAAAACAGGAATACATATAAAAAACAATGGAGGAGGAACTTCAACAAAGGCAGATATAAAGTGATGAGAACATATCTAGCAAATATAGATTGGAATAATTTGCTGAAGAACAAGACAGCAACAGAATGCTGGACTTGTTTAAAATATGAGATTGAGGGCATTATTGAGAAATTTATTCCATTAAGAAAACAAGGAAAAGATCCAGGAAAAAACACCTGTCAAAAGAAGCTATTAGAAAAATTGCTCACAAACAGATGCTGTGGAAGGTCTATAAACACACTGGAAATGTAGAAGACTACACCAACTACAAAGAGGCACTTAACCTAGCTACTACTGAAATTAGAAAATCTAAAAGAACCTTTGAACAAAAATTGGCAGGTAATATAAAAAATGACAGCAAGAGTTTCTATGCTTATGTAAGGAGTAAACAGAAAGTTCGAGATAAGGTCGGACCACTGGAAAGCAACAGTGAAAACATAATTTCAGATGGGTTCCAAATGGCAGAGGTCCTGAATGAGTATTTCAGCTCAGTTTTTACCACAGAAGATATCAGCTCACTTCCAGTTCCATTAACTAAATTTGAGGGCAATACATCAGAATATTTAGGGCAGTTATTTGTAACTCCTGAAATGATAGCAAAGAAAATTAAGAAGATGAAAGATAATAAATCACCTGGAGTTGATGGGATACCACCAAAACTGCTAAAGGAAATTGTTGATCAAATTAGTACACCACTTGCAAACTTATTTAACTTGTCACTAGAAGAAGGAATAGTTCCTTCAGAATGGAAAGAAGCAAACATTACGCCGCTGTTTAAGAAGGGATCGAGGAAGAAGCCAGAAAATTACAGACCAGTGAGTTTAACATCAGTTGTATGTAAATTACTTGAAACATTAATTAGAGACCACATGGTGGAATTCCTCATAAAACATAAATTAATAAATACATCTCAACATGGATTCCTAAAAGCAAGGTCATGTCTAACCAATCTCTTATGTTTTTAGAAGAAATTACAAAGTGGGTAGATCACGGGTCACCAGTGGATGTTGTCTACTTAGATTTTCAGAAAGCTTTCGATAAAGTGCCACATCAAAGATTGTTACTTAAACTAAAAGCCCATGGTATAGGCAATGATGTAATCAACTGGATAGAAAAGTGGCTTACACACAGAAGACAGAGAGTAATAGTAGATGGTAAGATTTCAAATTGGAAATCTGTTTTGAGTGGGGTACCACAGGGATCAGTGTTAGGCCCTATACTGTTTTTAATATATATAAATGATTTGGAGGATGACATATCTAGCAAAGTACTCAAATTTGCAGATGACACAAAGGTATTCAGAAAGGTTACTAATGATACAGATAAACAAAGTTTACAGGATGATCTAGAAAAATTAGTTAAATGGTCAGAAAAATGGCAAATGTTATTCAATTTTGGGAAGTGTAAATGTATACACATAGGACATGGAAATATGGATGAGGAATATAAAATGGGGGATGCTGTACTAGGTAGAACCACACAAGAAAAGGACTTAGGAGTAATATTTAATGCTGACATGAAAGTTTCAGAGCAATGTGGGATTGCTGCTTCGAAAGGAAATCAAATTCTAGGCCTAATTAGGAGAACTATCACGTATAAGGAGAAACATCTAATTGTACCCCTGTACAAAGCAATAGTTAGACCACATTTGGAATATTGTATCCAAGCATGGAGGCCATATCGTAAAAAAGACATAGATAAGCTAGAAAGAATACAACGAAGAGCAACTAAGATGATTCCAGAATTAAGAGACCTTAGTTACGAAAGTCGCTTATTACAATGTGGTTTGACAACACTAGAGACCAGGAGACTAAGAGGAGACCAAATAGAAGTGTTTAAAATAGTGAACGGTTATGAGGATGTTGATAGGAATATGTTCTTCAAACTTAAAGAAGGCAGTAGAACCAGAGGACACAAAGCAGCATTAGTTAAGGAGCAGTGTAGGTTGGACATGAGAAAGTACTCATTCTCACAGAGGGTGATAAATGAATGGAACAAACTGCCAAACGATTGTGTTAATGCTAGTAGTGTGAATATGTTTAAAAATAGAATTGACAGATATCTGATAAGGGCGGGCTACACATAGATGTGAAAATTGTTGGACTCTCGATAAGCCAATGGCTTCCTTGTCCACTTGCCATCTGGAACTTGTTCGAGATGGCAATCTTGTTAAATCTTGTTAAATCTGACAGCTATTTCGTAATTTTATGTTTGAAAATTAGACTCCATAAACCATATTACTGAACGGAATTTTTTTACGGGTGTATGCGATACAAATCCTAGAAAACGATTTGAATGGGTCATGCGCCAACTGGAACCTTTGCATCTTCGAAACAAAATCATCACTGCATTGTACCGAACATGTGTTTACGATTCAAGACAAGCTTTATTAAAACTGATGTTGCTGCAGCATTATTTTATTTTTACAATTACTGATGTGTTTTATCAGTTACCCGACAGCTAAGCGGACATCGCAACACGAACATAGAAAATGGCGATGCTAAGTGGACGGTTCTCGCGCCAGCTACTGTCTTTACGTGTCGCTACGACTCCTGTTGCCAAAAGGTGAGTTACTTACTCAAATCAAATCGTAACATTTATAAAGTGCAATTTCATCAGTCGTTACTCGTGGCGCCTGACGTTTTGATGTTCTTAAAAAACAGGTGAGTCGTAAAATGTGTTTTAAAAACAACATATGTTATTAGTGTCGATATTAGCTGCCGTAGCAATGAGTTCCAAAGTGTATAAATTCCACAGTGTCGAGGCTGCCAAACCGAACAACCGGTCACATCATTTTCGCCTGGCTCGGTGGACACAAAGCAGGCTGGATTTACTAGAGCGCAACGATCGGGTTGGTTGACACCGTGTGATACAATTGGTGACGTGTTTCGAGCACATCCATTCAGTGCTCGATGCACAAGATTTTAAACTGTACTCGTACTGGTATCAACAGCCAGTGCAGCTTGACCAGTAGCGGTGTCACGTGACAGTGGCTTACTTGTTCTATTCGTGCCCAGGTGTGGACAAGCTCCCTCTACCTTGGGCGGGTTTCCCAGCAGCTTTCAATTCCATACTTCATCTCCGTGTTGTTATGGTATTTTTCCTATTCTCTTCTGGGTTCCAAGTCAACACCGTTTTCGCTGGTGGGGCATTCTGAAAACATGTCCAAGACATTGCTATCTTCTCCCTTCAGGATGATGCACACGTTGTCGTGGATAGGTGGAGTCTGGTGTTGGAGATGGTCTCAGGCCAATAAACCTGCAGTGTTTTCCTTCAGCAGGTGTTGGAGATGGTCTCAGGACAATACATCTGCAGTGTCTTCCTTAAACAAACCGAACAACCGGTCACATCATTTTCGCCTGGCTCGGTGGACACAAAGCAGGCTGGATTCACTAGAGCGCAACGACCGGGTTGGTTGACACCGTGTGATACAATTAGCGATGTGTTTCGGGCACAGACATTCAGTGCTCGATGCACAAGATTTACTGGTATCAACAGCCAATGCAGCTTGAACAGTAGCGGTGTCACGTGACAGTGGCTTACTAGTTCTATTCATGACCCGGTTTGGACAAGCTCCCTCTACCTTGGGCGGGTTTCCCAGCAGCTTTCAATTCCATGCTTCATCTCCGTGTTGTTTTGGTATTTTTTCTCTTCTCTTCTGGGTTCCAAGTCAACACTGTTTTCGCTGGTGGGGCATTCTGAAAACATGTCCAATACATTGTAATCTTCTCCCTTCGGGATGATGCACAGGTTCTCGTGGATAGGTGGAGTCTTGTGTTGGGGATGGTATCAGGCCAATACACCTGCAGTGTTTTCCTTCTGCAGGTGTTGGAGATGGTATCAGAACAATACATATGCAGTGTCTTTCTTAAACAGGTGTTGGAGATGGTCTCAGGCCACTACATCTGCAGTGTCTTCCTTAAACAGGTGTTGGAGATGGTCTCATGCCAATATACCTGCAGTGTCTTCCTTAAGCATGTGTTGGAGATGGTCTGAGGCTAATACACCTGCAGTGTCTTCCTTCAGAAGGTGTTGGAGATGGTCTCAGGACAATACACCTGCAGTGGCTTCCTTAAACAGGTGTTGGAGATGGTCTCAGGCCAATATATCTGCAGTGTCTTTATTAAGCATGTGTTGGAGATGGTCTTAGGCCAATACACCTGCAGTGTTTTCCTTCAGCAGGTGTTGGAGATGGTATCAGGACAATACACCTGCACTGTCTTCCTTAAACAGGTGATGGAGATGGTCTCAGGCCAATACACCTGCAGTGTCTTCCTTCAGCAGGTGTTGGAGATGGTCCAATGTTATTTGTTGTCTTTATTAACGACATTGACTCGTTTGTAGTAAGCTCCCTGTTAAAGTTTGCTGATGACACGAAAACATTGAGGCAAGTTCCTGAGGTTGAATATGTTTTCACACTCCAGGAAGACCTCCATTCTATGTATAAATGGAGTCAGGATTGACAGCTATTGTTCAACTTCACTAAATGCAAATGCCTGCACATTGGATACAACAACCGAACTATGACTATTTTATGGGAGATGTACGTATAGAATTGATACATATAGAGAAAGACCCAGGAGTACACAAAC
The DNA here is from genome assembly GCA_033239005.1 of Lamellibrachia satsuma. Classification (NCBI taxonomy): domain Eukaryota; kingdom Metazoa; phylum Annelida; class Polychaeta; order Sabellida; family Siboglinidae; genus Lamellibrachia; species Lamellibrachia satsuma. Next base: position 5,638,171 of record BSQZ01000039.1, read on the forward strand.
CTAAATCACTGAAAGTGAAGGGAAAGTAAACTACGTAGTGAAGAAAGCAAATAGACTACTAGGGACAATTCGTAGGACCTACACAGACAAAAGCATGAAAAACATCAACAACGTACACATCACCCTGATCCGACCCATCATCAAAAACTGCCAACAGGCATGGTGCCCATATCTTCGGAAAGATGTAGACAAATTAGAAAGTTTGCAGAGGAACGAGGGCCACTAAGATGATCACTGGAATATCTAGCTACCATATTATCTAAGATTGCGAAAGTGTGGCCTCCTGTCTCTACAAAATAGGAGGAAAAGGGCTGATATTCTCCAAGTTTTCAAAATTATTAATGGATTTCCTGACATAGACACCAAGAGAATATTCGAGCTAAACCATACCTCCCGTCCAGGAAGACACAACAAGTCAATACTACGACACCACAGCCGACTAGATGCACGCCACAAGTTCTCAAAGCGAGTAGTCAAGCCATGGAATACCCTACCAAGCGAATGTGTCAATGCACTAACAGTAAACAATTTCAAAACAAAATATCAAATTACTGTCATAACCACTGATTAGGGGGTATATATAAGCCAGTAGGCTCCCTTCCCCAAACCTGTTCAAGGTAAATGTGGATCTGGCTTTCCCCAGTCTCTCACAGAATGCACTTCGCATGCTAAGTGCAACCTCTGTCTGCAAATTAACTGACGAACCCCAGCGCCCTCGATCGAAAATTCGACACTCTACCATCAAGCCATGGCTGGCAGTGAGCCCATGGCTGGCAGTGAGCCCGTGGCTGGCATTGAGCCCATGGCTGGCAGTGAGCCCATGGCTGGCAGTGAGGTCATGGCTGGCAGTTAGCCCATGGCTAGCAGTGAGCCCATGGCTGGCAGTGAGCCCAAGGCTGGCAGTGAGCACATGGCTGGCAGTGAGCCCGTGGCGGACAGTGAGCAAATGGCTGGCAGTGAGCCCATGGCTGGCAGTGAGCCCGTGGCTGGCATTGAGCCCATGGCTGGCAGTGAGCCCATGGCTGGCTTTGAGCCCATGGCTGGCAGTGAGCCCAAGGCTGGCAGTGAGCTCATGGCTGGCAGTAGGACTCATCAAATAAGTGACATCGTAACGTTTCCTCGGGAAGATTACACACTCTACGACGTTTCCTGGGAAATCGTGACACACCTGATGAGATCAGCACCTGAAGATCCAGGATAGTCTCGAATTTAATTGTGAAACGTATATATTTGAAGTTTACATTCTAAGCCATTTAACGAACTTCATATACCATTATAATAAAATGCATTTTTTTTCGGTTATCCTTGATGATAACATTATTCTTAAAGGCCGCTTTAAGTCAGCGTGTGCTGGCTTTAATTAATTATACAAATGTAACTAAATTTTAGTCGCGTATACACGCGCATGTTTGCTGTCAGCAAGCTGTATAAAGACATCTTAACTGAATGCATTTGAAATTGGAATGATTTCGGTTTATGTCAGAATAACAATTTATTAGGATGTTAGGAGCTATAATCTCACCACACAAATGATGATGTTCAATATGTGAATATTCGGGTGAACGGGTGTTTGATTCTTTGTAGCGCATGGTGTGGTATTGCGACAACGTCCGCAAGATGTCGCCACGTCTCCACTGCACTGCCGTCTCTTCTGCTACGAGGCACATCTCTGCGTCCCCGCCTCTTGAGGTCGTCCGTGTGTCTGTCCCACACGTCCGTCGCGTCAGGTGACTCCATTGACGACATCGTTCACGTAGATTCCGTGGGTGACGTGCACAAGACGTGGCTGCGCGATAACTGCCGCTGCGAGAAGTGCTACAACGCCGCCACGCGGCAGCGGAACGTACTGACGCACCGCCTGGCCACGCCGGCCTTGCGTCCTGCGTCGGTCAGCATCGACGGCGGTCAGTTGGTCGTTGTCTGGCAGGACGGCCATCGCTCGCAGTACGACCTCGCCTGGCTGCGCAGCGTCCTATCACCGGCTCCCGTCGACCGCACCGCTAAGGTACGCTCATATCACACATGCCCACGCACACGCACACGCACACGCACACACACACCTCATCTTCGATATACTCAGTAGACAATATGTTTGCTATATGTTTGTGACGTCATTGCCATATGTTTGTGACGTCATTGCCATGTTTGTGACGTCATTACATATTATTGCCTGCATCTGGTACAATTTTTTATTTGTCGTAATATATAATTTCTGAAAGGGGTTGTTTTACGTAGATATAAATGCGCATGTAGTCAATTTGTTATCTGCTATCGTACAATATACATTATTTATAACACGTACGACACCCTGAGTGTATTACAATAATATAAATCCGTAAGAGTCACAAATGAGCCCGCATGATTATCACCGCAGTCACGTGTCTTGAGCTGAGGATCTGTAAGCCGCATTCCATTTGACAAATGCGGCCGTATTCTTGGTCAAAATGCACAAAAACGTCCATATAACCAAAGTCCACTGTATTTTTATTGTGATATTAATGTCCAGTTTTTATCGTAAAGTCATGTCGTAGAGTATATATTATATATATTCTAACATCTTGACCGACCAAACATGTTTAATGAACCATTATTGTAATTTGTTATTGTAATTTGATCGTTATTTGTTTAATTTTAATTTGTTTTATTTATTATGTTTTTCTTGCCCAATATCATGTCAAAAGAAGGATGTTAATGGATACGACTAAAAACGCTCAAACCGTGTCCGCTGGAAAGGTGTTTGTATGCTGAACGACAGGTCGAGATTCACAAACAGATAATGGTCAAATCGTATTGAAAACTTGCGGTTAATTAAAACACAACGTGGTGGTCTGTTAGAATAATTATAGTTTATAGGATATAACACGATTTAAAAACGATCCGACTATGTACCTTAAGGTGTTGTGGGACGCAGCCACTATCGTTGACCGAGTGACGGCCGTCGATTACGCCAGTCTGCTGCGAGACGACTCGGCCCTCACGGAGCTGCTGTCTGCCCTAGTCACGTACGGGTTTGCCCTGGTCGCCGACGCCCCCGCAGACATCGAGTCGACCCGCCAGGCGGCCGAGAGAGTGTGCCACGTCCAGCAGACGCTGTTCGGCCGTATGTGGGCGTTCACAGCGGACATGGCGCGGGACGACACGTCGTACACGAAGATTGAGCTGGGCGCGCACACCGACAACACCCATCTGGCTGCGCCGGCAGGCTTGCAGGTGGGGTGAGATCTTGGTTCGTTGTATCGCAAAGGCAAATGTTACAGAGGTTAATCACATCATCTACATATGTGCAGATCTGGCAAAAAAGGTTGTGATAGAGTGGCCCTTTTCTAGGGGTGGCTGCTTGGAGGGTCCTACTTGTACTGTAATTGATCTGCACAAATCAATGGAATGCTGCATTTGTGCAACGATGTCCAAATATGGCCTCCTTTTACAACCTGGGCCATTGGCCCACTTTTCCGAGATCTTAGATTGAACCCTGTTGCAGCTGTTTTGTGTTCCTCATTGCTCTGTTTAAAAAGGGTGAGGCTGGCTATTATGCTGCTGCACCGCCCCAGCTGTTATCCCTTTCAACTTCTCCCTATCACCAGCCTTCTCCCTCCCTCCACTTGCCATCCTCTTCCACCTTTCCTACACCCATCTTTACACAGTTCTCCCATCTTAGCTGCGGTCTGCCCTTTTTCTTACAGCCGGCAACCGGTTTCACGAGGACTCGCCTCTGCTCTCTTTGGTAGTCGGCTCTCGGGCTTCCGCAGCAAGTGAAATTAAGTGCCATATTAGTCGTAGCGTAGCCGTAAGAAGGATATTCAAGATATGTACTTACATCTACATAATCTTTTCTTTCCTGTAGGCTGTAACTCCGTTGTTGACTTTTGTGAATAACGAATGTCTTCTCTCCCTCACTGCATCTACTGATATAATTACTTACCATACTAAATAGTTTCCTTTCTTCCTCTTATCAATCGTAGCGTACAAATAACTCTGACTATATCCAGTGCGCGTCAAGGGAAATAAGCACTTCCGGCTTCGTACGAAGGTCCGTACGAAGGAACTCCGTATGACGGAGTTACGAAGGCTTCGTGAAACGCACGTAGAATGATCGTAAGAAGTTTCGCAAATAGCAAGTCCGTACGCGTGTGTATGCTTCGTGAAACCGGCCTGATCCTATTTTGAAGCGGCGTCGCGTGCTATATGGAACGCCCTTGACCTTTTCAAATGACGTAGTAATCGTGCACTCGTGGCGACGATATCGACCGGTGTGAACAAGGCTTTACACTTCCTATGGAATACACGAATAACGATTTTTCCATTTATGAATACGGCATCAGCAACCAGTTTTGTGACAAACTACATTATAAGTGTTCAGAGCCCATTACACGTTGGTTTTGATGATGTTAGACTTTTGCTAGGCCTACAGTGATTACACATCCAGAGAAACGGGGCGTGCGACAGACATGATAAGGAAATTACACGTGAACAATTAACCACGAGAAGAACCAACATACTTCTCACGATATTCCACAACGCCATCAACGGTCATTAATCGTTGCCAGTCGGAAAACTACTCCAGCCTGCGCAGCGTCAATCACGGAATCTCCATTGCAAAGCCTTAAATGCCATACACACTAGCTAGCAAGAACTGTTATAAATTCTCGTATTTCCCCAGGACAACAACATATTGGAACTCACTACCGGACACAATCACCAGCTTCACAGACAATTTAAGCAAGTTGTAACCCACTCAGTTCCAAGTAAACACGACTAAGCAGTCATGCGCAACCCTGACCGTTTGTCTCCTTAATTATTGGCCAGTATTTTACTCAAGACAAGACTAGTGTTTAATACAATACCTGCTAATACAATTGATGTAAGGGTATTGGCGGATTAATCGTATCAGCAATCTATATGTCCAGGTGTTTCAATGCCTACGTCACGACGGCTCGGGCGGGGAGACGCTGCTCGTTGACGGCTTCCACGCCGCCGAGCAGCTGCGCGCGCAGCACCCCGACGACTTCCGTTTCCTGTGCGACACGGCCATCTACCACGAGTACCTGGAACCAGGCTACTGCATGCGAAATCTCACTCCCGTCCTTACGACTCAGCCCGTTACCGGAGCCCTGACCGCCATCCGGTACAACCACTACGACCGAGCACCCTTCACGACGACGGCGACACCGGAAGCCGTCGGCAGGTTCTATGACGCCATCGCCGAGTTGAGCGCCATCGTTGAGCGGCCGGAGAGCGAGCACTGGATGAAGCTGAATCCCGGGATGATCCTCATTTTCGACAACTGGCGCCTGATGCACGGTCGCGCGGGACATTTGTGGCTGCTACCTCCCTCGAGACGACTGGCTCAGCAAGGCCAGGGTGCTTGGTCTGCTGTAGCGGAGCCAGTAGTTTCTATTAACGTCACCACGTGTAACGTTAAGGCCACGTCCAGTATGTCGTGTGCGCCAACAATGGATTTGTTCTTCCGTCTGTTGAAAGGCTATGATTTCGAAGTGGCCGAGACGATATACTGCTCAAAATAAATATACTAACGCTTTCACTGCGTATTATTATTATTGTGAAAAGAATCTTCTTCCCTTTTGTTTGTTTCCCTTTGAGGCCACCCCACTTTAGAGCCGATAGGTCCTGTCCGTTGTTATCCCCATTAAATCTACTTGCATTAATATTAAAGCAATATTTCCTACTGATGGTTTATCAGATCATCATTGTGTCATTACTGATTTGTGGTTGCAAGTTGGCTCAAGATCTAGAAGAAAATGATCACATTTCGACCAATAAATAAAATTAACATAAATTCCCTTTATGACGATCTAGCAAATTCTGATCTTTTGATCAAACCTAAATCTACATTATGCGAGCTTGTTAATCATTACAATGAAACATTAAGTAAACTCCTGGATAAACATGCTCCGAAACAAACCAAAATTGTACAAGTTCGCCCTCCATCACCATGGATGTCTAATGATAAAATTGTAGCAAAACGTCATCGTCGATATCTTGAAAGAATTTGGCGACGAACTCTTTCTCCAACTGATCGATCCCGTTATACTAAACAGCTACATATATGCAATCACATTATGTCAAAAGCAAAGTCTGATTACTATACACATTTTATCACAATAAATTCTGAAAACCCTCGCCAGATGTGGAAATCTGTAAACACAATTCTACATCGGCAGAAATTAAAAGCACTGCCTGAACATTCTTCATTGGATACATTGTGTAGTTCTTTTTCAAAATACTTTACAGATAAGATTGCTCGTATTCGATAAAAAATTTCATTAATGATAATGACTATGATTTCCCTGAACCACCACTTTCTGAAAAAACACTACAGAGTTTCACACCAGCAACTACTAATGAAGTTCTCATTATTATTAAAAAATATCCTAACAAATCGTGTGATCTTGACCCATTTCCAACACATCTACTAAAAAGCTGTATCGATCAACTTATCTTTCCCATTACTACTATAATAAACCTTTCAATGCAGAGTGGAGTTGTTCCACGGGATTTCAAACAAGCTCTTGTAAATCCACTTATTAAAAAACAAACTTTGTGCAAAAATTACCTAAAGAATTATCGTCCTATCTCTAATCTCAGTTTTCTGTCAAAAATATTGGAAAAAGTGGTTGCTAATCGCCTTCATGAACATATTTACAACCATCACTTATCAAATGATCTACAGTCAATGGCAAAGTCACAGCACTCACTTTACTTGATCTCTCAGCTGCTTTCGATACAATTGATCATTTATTCCTTTTACAACGCTTCCATAAATATTTTGGCATTTCTGGCCCAGCTCTTCGGTGGTTCTAATCATATTTTTCAGACAGATATCAAAGTATTAACATATCTGGCACATTATCTTGCCCACAACATCTACCATTTGGAGTGCCGCAAGGATCCGTCCTTGGCCCTGTTCTGTTCAGCTTATATACTACATCGCTCAGCCAAGTCATTGCTAATCATAATCTCAGTCATCACCTTTATGCTGATGACACACAGGTTTACATATCACTTTCACAATCAAATGCACAAGAATCTCTTTTGACTTTAATGATTGTCTTACTGATATCTTGTTGTGGATGGAATCAAGTAAGCTAAAGCTTAATCCAGATAAAATATACCTTATTATTATTGGCACTAAACAACAACGAAATAGAGTCATCAACCATTTTCCTGTTAAACTACTTGGCAGTGATACATTCCCATCAGATACTGTTCGCAATCTAGGTGTTATCTTTGACAGTGACTTCAACTTTCGCCAGCATATTTCTCAAGTATGTAAATCCTGTTTCTATCATATTCATGATCTCCGTCACATATCTATATCTACTGCTAAAACAATATCAACGGCACTAATTAGTAGCCGCCTTGACTATTGTAATTCACTACTAAATAACATTGCTAAAAGAGACTTGGCTAAACTCCAACGAGTACAAAATTGTCTGACACGTGTGGTTCTCAGGGCGCCTCGGTTTTCACCGTCACTACCACTACTTAAACAGTTACACTGGCTTCCAGTTTCTTACCGAATTAATTTTAAGCTGTCCACTCTTGCATATCGTGCTCTATCTACCCAACCACCCTACTTGGCTAGTCTACTGCATCTTTCAAATATCCCTATCATCAATTTCACAACTTATTGTACCTAAAACAAAACTAAACTTGGGTAAACGTGCTTTCTCTGTCGCTGCGCCTAAGGTCTGGAATGAACTCCCTATCACTTTGAAAACATCTGAAACTATTGCCATTTTCCGAAAAAAACTCAAGACATCTATTCCAAATTGCATTTCCACCATAAATGTCCGGTTGTCCCTCATTCTGATATTGACGTTTGTGCGTCCCTGTTCACGATTACGCTTTGGAGTGCTGTAAGGTTCTGTCCTTGGCCCTGTTCTGTTCAGCTTGTATACTACATCGAAATTACATTTCTGACTCTTCAAGGTTGTCTGACTCAGTTGTTCCTTCTGGTTAACAAATATTGTAATTAGAATAAGTATTGTATATTTATAAGTTCTTATGATTGTAGAAACTTTGAAGTATTTTACTGTGATTATTTACAATAATATTAAAACACACTGAAACATTTGTATTACATGAAGTATGAAGCTTCTGTTGTGATTAAATCTGGTGGGCTATAGTTACAGCTGGAGACCACCATTGTTAGAGTCCACAGCATATTACAACATAAAAGACAGTGAATAGAAAATAACTAAATATATAGCTTCAATGCTGTTTACTGTAAATTGTGCAACATATTCTGCAAAAGGTAATAATGTAATTCCTATTGATTAGTACACAATAAATTGTAATAACTATACCTTCCACACTGTTAAATGTCCAATCACTGACAAGAGACAGTAGTGTAGTACAAACAATAACACAAATGTTGTTTACTTTTTTTTTTAATAATGAATCAAGGTGTGTGTGTGTGTGCGTGCGTGTGTGCATGCACGTGCACACCACGCACTCAATATATCAAGACTGCCCATTTATAAAATACATAATAATTATATACAATTTGTTACACAGCTATTGATTCATTTAAGTAACATGTTAAATCACATAATACTGTGCAAAGGAGATTGTAATTTTCGATGCATTCTTGTCGTATTATATTCACAGATGACACAACACAATATCTCTCGCACCACAAATTGTGTCAGTGTTTCTGTAAATACATATGAATAATGATTGAATTTTGTTTTATGGACTTACCATGCAGACTGGAAAGTTGTAATTTTAAGACCAGCTTTTGCTGCCTCGACTACAGATATTCTCTAAGCAGTATGATGTTAGTAGAGCCATCTCAAATATGTTTCACATTTTTATAGCGTATGAACACTATATGAACCATTTGAAAGAATTGTGTCTTGTGGGTTTTTTAAAGTAAAAACAAAGGTTCAATTAACTTCATTGCCAAAATTGAGGAAGATGAATAAATGTACATAAAGATTGCCGGCGCTTGTGTACATGTTAATGAGCAAATGAATGGTTACAAATTGAGGAAGAGGAATACATGTACATAAAGATTGCCAGCGCTTGTGTACATGTTAATGAGCAAATGAATGGTTACAAATTGAGAAAGAGGAATACATGTGCATAAAGATTGCCAGCGCTTGTGTACATGTTAATGAGCAAATGAATGGTTACAAATTGAGGAAGAGGAATAAATGTGCATAAAGATTGCCAGCGCTTGTGTACATGTTAATGAGCAAATGAATGGTTACAAATTGAGGAAGAGGAATACACGTACATAAAGATTGCCAGCGCTTGTGTACATGTGAATGAGCAAATGAATGGTTACAAATTGAGAAAGAGGAATACATGTGCATAAAGATTGCCAGTCTTGTGTACATGTTAATGAGCAAATGAATGGTTACAAATTGAGGAAGAGGAATAAATGTGCATAAAGATTGCCAGCGCTTGTGTACATGTTAATGAGCAAATGAATGGTTACAAATTGAGGAAGAGGAATACATGTGCATAAAGATTGCCAGCGCTTGTGTACATGTTAATGAGCAAATGAATGGTTACAAATTGAGGAAGAGGAATACATGTGCATAAAGATTGCCAGCGCTTGTGTACATGTTAATGAGCAAATGAATGGTTACAAATTGAGGAAGAGGAATAAATGTGCATAAAGATTACCAGCGCTTGTGTACATGTTAATGAGCAAATGAATGGTTACAAATTGAGGAAGAGGAATAAATGTGCATAAAGATTACCAGCGCTTGTGTACATGTTAATGAGCAAATGAATGGTTGCAAATTGAGGAAGAGGAATACATGTGCATAAAGATTGCCAGCGCTTGTGTACATGTTAATGAGCAAATGAATGGTTACAAATTGAGGAAGAGGAATACATGTGCATAAAGATTGCCAGCGCTTGTGTACATGTTAATGAGCAAATGAATGGTTACAAATTGAGGAAGAGGAATAAATGTGCATAAAGATTGCCAGCGCTTGTGTACATGTTAATGAGCAAATGAATGGTTACAAATTGAGGAAGAGGAATAAATGTGCATAAAGATTGCCAGCGCTTGTGTACATGTTAATGAGCAAATTAATGGTTGCAAATTGAGGAAGAGGAATACACGTGCATAAAGATTGCCAGCGCTTGTGTACATGTTAATGAGCAAATGAATGGTTACAAATTGAGGAAGAGGAATAAATGTGCATAAAGATTGCCAGCGCTTGTGTACATGTTAATGAGCAAATGAATGGTTACAAATTGAGGAAGAGGAATACATGTGCATAAAGATTGCCAGCGCTTGTGTACATGTTAATGAGCAAATGAATGGTTACAAATGTAGCACTACTTGTCCTTATTGTAATTATGTTGTTGTCTAGTCAATGTCCTGCCACATATTCTTAAAGAAATAACAGACTTACACTATGCAATCAAAATGCATTTATGAAGTATTTTCCAGACATACAAATCTAAACAAATGGCTGAACATAAAATTATTTCCAGAATGTCAAATAATGATGCTTTCTCTAAATAAAGTGTATTCCTGCTGTGTGACCGTAAATGATTACACATTTAATTTTTATTATCCAATAATTAACAACATTGATTTACTACAGGTCTGTCAATGTCACCATGTCTTGCATGATACTTGATATTCAATATTTATAATATTAAAACATTTTGTGAATGTATCTTATTAATGACCTTTCATACACACAAAAATTTGTTACAAAAATGTCCTGCCTACAACGTGCATGTTTCCAGTACATGCTCACGTGGCATGCATAATTTAAGACACTCGCATTGATGCAGCAATGTCATGTACATTATCAAAATCAATATGAAACATCTAATTTACATTGGACATAAAAAACTGTCAAACATCGTCAGGGAATATAAATATGTTGGACTTAAACACTGTGGAAATAAAATAGAGCTAACATAAATAGCATTACGTTAATGTTTTATCACCATAAACTGTCCAAATAAATAACACTGTAACAGTACTACTCATACTGTGTGATACACTGTCAGACAAGACCCAGGACAGCAACTATCAATGCACTTTCTTAGTATTATTTGTTTACCTAGTTATGTTAGTAAGTTGAGCCGTCATCATAACGATGTCTGGCCTTTGCCAGGCCCAAGGCCAAGCTAACATTAAGCATGGCACAACTGCACTGCTGTTCAGCTGATTATGTTTTAATGTACGTATAGCAATATTTCCATTAAGGCTTATCATGTTATTAAATATATTTGATTAACAGAGAAGTTGAGATGGCCTTGGAATGAACAGGTCTGCCAGGGGGTGAAGTGCAAAGTACTTAGAGCGGTCCTATGGACTGGGTACCGTGCTATATAAGAACGTACCTGTTTTTTACTTTGTACGAGGTGTCCCACGTTGACATATAAAGTTGAAAAACAGCAACGGACAATGCCATGGTTTTGACAATAACATTCCGGATAAAATTTCAAAGATAAAGTTTAAAATGTGTCCACTGTCAAAAGCCACCTGACTCATTTTTGTAGCGTGGTTGAGTTTGATATGTAATTGACGTCATAGAGCTGAAGCTACAACGCCATAATACAATAAATGTTGACAATAAAGCCACAATAAGCTGATAAACTAGTTGTAAACAATAACGTAACTAGACGAACAATAAGGCACGTCATTCGAGCGGTCACCAATCGGCTTAACTAACGCGGAACCTCGCTTCAGAGTTAAAACAATGTCAAGAGACTTATGTTCCGTATTACACAGGTATGTTGCATACATTATTGGAAGAGTTGGAGTGCTTCCTACTTGGGATGGGCCACTATTGGAATTTCAACAATTCATGTCACAGTAGAATGGTGTATTATATACTTATACCGTAACAACAGGCCAACTGTGAGTGAGGCAATTGAACCTGATTGTGAAAATAATCCACAAAGGTCTTTACAGATTATGAAATTAAATTGTATGTGTAATACAACATGCCTTTAATATTGCATAGTTATTTGTTCTTGTTGGCTTGCACTAGAGATAATTCAGTACACATCGTATTCTATGACCATATTTCCATTCATTCATGTTTCCGTTAAACAGTTATACTTATTTATTAAATCATAATCCAAACGGATGTATAATTACATATTAATTTTTTTTTAAATTCATCCATTGTTACGCCGAACTTAGTTATCCATATTTTATTCATATTGAATATCATACACCAAGTTTGCGCTACACTAATCATAACAGCACACCCGTATAGCAACAGCAGAGTAACAATTAAACCCTCCATGCACAGTTTCACATTCGATCAGGACACAATCGTCAACGTTTTGTCAAGAACACTAAATCTACGTCTTTAAATGTTGCATATTCAGAAGTTCATTCAGAACTGGACATCAAACATAGTCCACAATGTTTACATACAAATCCCCCAAGCACCAACTATGACATCTGAATGTCTAACAATCTTCAACTTCTGCCAACAAAATCTCAGAGTTTTGATTTGTGCTTGCGGTACTCGAAGCGGGCGACTGTTCTCATGTGCACTTCATCCGGCCCGTCGGCTAGTCGCAGTATCCTCGCCTGTGCATAGAATCGCGCCAAAGGAACATCGCCACACACGCCCATGCCACCAAACGCCTGCAACGAAGACAATAAAAGGAACATCGCCACACATGACATGCCCATGCCACCAAATGCCTGCAACGAAGACAATAAAAGGAACATCGCCACACATGCCCATGCCACCAAACGCCTGCAACGAAGACAATAAAAGGAACATCGCCACACATGCCCATGCCACCAAACGCCTGCAACGAAGACAATAAAAGGAACATCGCCACACATGCCCATGCCACCAAACGCCTGCAACGAAGACAATAAAAGGAACATCGCCACACATGCCCATGCCACCAAACGCCTGCAACGAAGACAATAAAAGGAACATCGCCACACATGCCCATGCCACCAAACGCCTGCAACGAAGACAATAAAAGGAACATCGCCACACATGCCCATGCCACCAAATGCCTGCAACGAAGACAATAAAAGGAACATCGCCACACATGCCCATGCCACCAAACGCCTGCAACGAAGACAATAAAAGGAACATCGCCACACATGCCCATGCCACCAAACGCCTGCAACGAAGACAATAAAAGGAACATCGCCACACATGCCCATGCCACCAAACGCCTGCAACGAAGACAATAAAAGGAACATCGCCACACATGCCCATGCCACCAAACACCTGCAACAAAGACAATAAAAGGAACATCGCCACACATGCCCATGCCACCAAACACCTGCAACAAAGACAATAAAAGGAACATCGCCACACATGCCCATGCCACCAAACGCCTGCAACGAAGACAATAAAAGGAACATCGCCACACATGCCCATGCCACCAAACGCCTGCAACGAAGACAATAAAAGGAACATCGCCACACATGCCCATGCCACCAAACGCCTGCAACGAAGATAATAAAAGGAACATCGCCACACATGCCCATGCCACCAAACGCCTGCAACGAAGACAATAAAAGGAACATCGCCACACATGCCCATGCCACCAAACGCCTGCAACGAAGACAATAAAAGGAACATCGCCACACATGCCCATGCCACCAAACGCCTGCAACGAAGACAATAAAAGGAACATCGCCACACATGCCCATGCCACCAAACGCCTGCAACGAAGACAATAAAAGGAACATGTTGACATGATATGATCCATATTGGATTTAGAATTTTACACGGTAACATGCAGTTGGGGCACTTTGGGAGGAGCCCGTCTCCTGCTGTAATAAACTTGAGAGAAATATTAATAATAATAACTGGAAGGATACAATACAAATCACTAAAACGAATTTGTTATTGTTATTCATCTACAGATGCATAAATACATGCCATGATACAATAAATTAGACTGGTTTACACGACAGTTAATTAGATTGGTTTGCATGAGCAATTTTTAACCAATTTGTCGACCGACAAGGTTTCGTGCAATATCGTGCTGCACGAACCCGTCGGCAAACACCCATGTGAGGCCACTATGCGAGGCTGATTTGTAGAACGATTTTGTTGGAAGAATTATAACTGATTCTACTAGATCAAACAGTTGACCCAGATTTTGAAGCAGTGGCCAATCAGCAACTGGCAGCATGTGAACCCAGCTTGACCTTTCAATCAAAGCGAGGGTAGCTAGAGTCAACATCTAGGTCACAGTTTCCAGACTCTACACATGTTGCTAAATGCACAAACAATTTAATTGCGCATTATCGTACAAGGCGTGGCCTGACAAATCGGGTTAACGAAAACCGTTTGTGTAAACAGGCGTTAACTTTGACGAGATAATAGTTGACACACCTGTATAGCGTTGTCAACAACCTCCTGTGCCACACGAGGCACCACCATCTTGATCATAGCAATCTCCGGGGCTGCCACCTGCAAATGTGGTACACATCCTTGTACTGTGCCCTTTTGACAACCAGTTATCCTACGTCTAAATAAATGTCATTCGCTTATGACGGGTGCCAGATTTTTAAGCAGCAGCTGTAATGTACATGTTTCAGATGTGCTAAGTGGAAGCCATTCGTTTCGTCCTTACATGTGCTTCCATCATGCCTCAAATAGCGTCATCGTATTTATTAAAAAAAAAAACTCTATGTCCACAAACTTCTGACCACAATACTATCCATAACATTTGATGGGAATCAACGATCCATACCTCTTTGAAAAGCTGAATCATGTGTATCACATATATTTAATTTGAGCAAAACGTTACAGCTGTACTACGTATCAGATTCTTTAATAACACTTCTACATGCCATGTAGATACAAACGTTGACTGACGCGTATGATTGGACTGCCTTTCAACTTCGCAAACAACCCTTAAATATGAGCCAAAGAGGTGACAACAGTTTTGATTCCAAACCCAACTGTATCTATAAAATGCAACGAACGAACCCGGTTGCCGACGGTGTCCATCATGTGCGCTGTTTTGAGGACAAGCAGACGACTTTGTTCGAGCGCCGCGCGGGACTGCGCCACATGCTGCTCCATGGAGCTCTGCGCCGCCAACAGCTTCCCGAATGCCTCCCGCTGCTGAACCTGCATTATCAATTATAAAATAATATTAAAACACTTCCTTCAGGACCCAGCTCAGCGGTACAACAAATCAGAATCGTTAAGCATGATATCATGAACAGGGACACGCAAAGGTCACCATCAGCGCGAGGGATCGCTGAGGATTTAGGGTGGCAATGCAGTTTTGAAAAAAATGTGTCTTTAATTACTTATGGCATGATGTATGTTGTTCAATTTCCATTAGCCTCACAGATAGTTTCCCAATGATCCATCCCATGGCAATATAAACTGTTTGGACTGACACAAACAGACAGGCTTACATACGCAAGCACACTCAGTATGCACTCACAGTCAGCTTAGCCTCCTAGATGTTAAACAGACTTCTTCAGATATGTCATATCATGTCACATTATTGACTTTTTGAAGACACATAATCCTGCAACTTATGTCTACCAGTACTGGCAAAAAAAATTTATTTGACAAAGAAATGCAAAAGTGGGCGTGCAGAGCAGTGTTGTGATTGAAAATACAGATATTTTTGGGGGATTCCAGGGATTTATGAAAAATTCTGGGAATCCTTGTAAGGCATCTTACAAGGTTAGAAACTGCTTTAAACCATTGTGTCAGCTACTGCATTGCTGTCCCGTTAAGCAGGCAGTGCGCACAACTGTCCCGTCAAGCAGGCAGTGCGCACAACTGTCCCGTCAAGCAGGCAGTGCGCACAACTGTCCCGTCAAGCAGGCAGTGCGCACAACTGTCCCGTCAAGCAGGCAGTGCGCACAACTGTCCCGTCAAGCAGGCAGTGCGCACAACTGTCCCGTCAAGCAGGCAGTGCGCACAACTGTCCCGTCAAGCAGGCAGTGCGCACAACTGTCCCGTCAAGCAGGCAGTGCGCACAACTGTCCCGTCAAGCAGGCAGTGCGCACAACTGTCCCGTCAAGCAGGCAGTGCGCACAACTGTCCCGTCAAGCAGGCAGTGCGCACAACTGTCCCGTCAAGCAGGCAGTGCGCACAACTGTCCTGTCAAGCAGGCAGTGCGCACAACTGTCCCGTCAAGCAGGCAGTGCGCACAACTGTCCCTCCAAGCATGCAGTGCGCACATCTGCAGCTGTTGTACACACTGCCTGCTTGGCGCCTCACACGTGCCCGATCAGGAATCAGTTCTAGCCACTGCCCTCTGCCATGAGAGAGAAATAGAGAGGAAGGAGCATCAACCAGTGGCTAGAGATAGAAGCCACCACTCTGAGTTCACAACAACTTACGCATTTACTCTGTGTTCTATTTTCTAGTCACATCAACCTCCATACAAATCCACAAAATTGCAGATTGTGTTTCACATAACATACCCTCACTGCCATCAGTTCCATGGTCCTCTCCATCGCCCCGATCAGTCGCATACAGTGGTGGATGCGTCCAGGACCAAGCCGCCCTTGGGCGATCTCAAAGCCTCGCCCTTCCCCCAACAGCAGGTTGTCCACGGGCACGCGGACGTTGTCAAACAGGACCTCAGGATGGCCATCTGGGTAATATGTGTTTATTTCATTTTATTAGCAAAATGCAAAAATCTAACCTTTTAAAACTCTTGTTGGCAGTTAATGTCATCTGGTATTCGTCAAAAAATCTCATTACAGGTGTAATAATAATAATGAACTACAACATATCCCCAGGAACCTGAGCTCAGAGGCACAACAAACCAGAATAACTAAGCATTATCATGAACAGGGATGCATATACTCATCATCAGAACAAGGGACCACTGAAACTTTTAGGTGGAAATGCAATTCGGAATAAATGTCAGGAGTTTTTGTCGGAAGGTAGCTATAGTTTCAGATGATTTCAAAGTGATTGGGAGTTCATTCCTGACCCTAGACGCAGCTACGGAGAAAGCACGGTTGCCCAAGTTAAGCTTAGTTAGAAAGTTAGAAAAATAAGTTGTGAAATACAGTGTATGATCTGAGCTGGCTAGTTATAATTGAAAGATGCAAAAGTAGGGTGGTTGTTGCGTAGATAGAGCACTACGTAAGAGTTGATATTATAACTAGATAATTATTTTACAACTGTAACAATGATACACTAGATTACATATAGAGTAGAACTTTGTTAACGTGAACTTTGATCTAACTCAACTCCCAATGCATAATAATCGCATGTTTGAAAAATTTTACATCCACACTACAGACATACGAGGGGCATCATCGAATCCGAGCACTGTAAGAGGGCGAAGTATCTTCACCCCCGGGGCATCCATCGGCACAAGGATCATGCTCTGTTGCCGGTGTTTCGCAGCAGATGGATCGGTCTTGCCCATGAAGATGCACAGCTGGCAGCGGGGATCACACGCCCCTGGAAAACAATTCTCACATACATGAACTATTGAGAAAATACACTTTGAAGTACAGTGACCAGATACCATTCATACAATAAATAGCAAATTAAATCTTTGTTTTCATCACTATGAAATAAATAACATTGTTTTTATCACAGCTTCTAAGCTAGCATGAAGTATTGCAATGAGCCACCACTGCTTTATACAGAGCTATAATTACCTGTCTTTCCATAAACATTACAGTAAATCTACACAAGTCTTCAATCACAAACTGCTCTGCCCACCTGATGTCCACCATTTGTGGCCATTTATGACATATTCGTTGCCATCTCGCACGATTGATGCTGTGATGTTAGTCGCATCGGATGAGGCCACCTGGTGAGGAAAAGGTGTAACAAACAAACATTACGTTTACGTTTTTATGATATTTATATATATATTTTTTGTTTCTCTTTTTTTAATGGAGATACTGAATGGCAGACTGGCTACATGTCAGTGGGTCTGTAATGAAGTCTACCAAAGATGACTAATTAAAAAATATTGGTGACTCAACACGTGATACTTATGAAACAACACGAAATAAGTGAAATTATGATATCAGGGCAAAATTTAAAAACCTTTACATTAGAATTTCTCTATGTAGCCATAGCAACAAGAGTGACCTACTTTTGGCTCTGTCATGCCAAAGCAGGAGTGAGTGGTTCCCTCCAACAGTGGGATCAGCCATCTTGCTTTCTGCTCCTCCGTTCCATAACGAACCAGGACCTCCATGTTGCCCGTGTCTGGCGCAGCACAGTTAAACACCTGGTGGCAGGAAAAAGAACTGCAAAACGTGACGCGTTATCTTTGAATGCAGTCATTGTGGATTAAAACCAATATTTTTACCAGCCTTTACATTTACATGCATGATAATGCATATGTGTCAACTTTTACAGTTTACTCTTTAGTTTAATCTTATAGATTTTCTTAAATTTGACTTCTTACTGATGCAAAAGACAGTTTTGTGGGGTTTGAACAAAGCTTCTTTTGTATTACAGCATACAGCCTAAGTGTGTCAAATGGCATGGGAATCAAAGATCATCGGTTCAAAACAATCCCGAAGAGCGACTCTTATGAATATCTGAGCTGTACCAAAGCATCACGAGCTCTAATCAATAAACACTAGTTTGTACAGCGAGCTCCTTTTGAGCATGCATGACAAACCCGCAGATGTAGATAATCATATGGGTTCGTTTGCAGATCTTATGGATTTTTGTTACCAATCTTACTGGTGTGTGCCACTCAGGGTTGGCACTTGTGCAAATGTGAAGTAGTACAGAGAATTTGGTAAGAATATCAACTGGATGTAGGGTGTTGCAGGTCAACTAGTGGCAAATGTCACGTGAAGATAAAAGTTCAGGCAATAACTTCCGACAGTGTTGAGAATCATGCAAAAAAACAAACATGAAATACAGTTGTACAAACAACCTCTGCATTAATCTGTAGTTTCACTGTAATCAATCTGATATTGGAAAGTTACTCAAATGAAGGCAGCTGGAATATTTCCTACTAATTATCCTCATCAGGAGAGATCCTATTCTTTAGCATACATTTATATTTGCAGTTTTTTCTTCTTCGAAGGATGCGGGCATATGTAGTTAATAACTGTGATGGTGATAGAGCCCACATAACCTTTTAAAAAGTTATTTACATCTATGGTCATGATTAGCCAGTTGTTAATTAATTAACAAATATTCTATATGTAATTAATTTACAAATATTCTATATCTAAGGCACATTCACAACATACATTGACAATTTCAATCATTTCTGATGCTCAGTTAGAGAATATACATGAAATACAAAATGGTTCAATGACTTTTTACCAGCACTTATACACTATTAAAAGATGCCTAACATGGCACCCTCCACAGTAACAACTCATCACCCACCTCAGGAGCAAAGATGCTCTTGCCCATTTCCTCACAGATGTATGCATATTCCACATTAGTAAGTCCTGCCCCATATCGACATTCATGGTCAGAATCCCTTGGTAGAAACAAGTTCCACAAACCAGCTGCCTTGGCCTCAGCCTATGTAGAAAGATTGGGGTGTTATATTCAGGTAATATTGTTTGTGTGGGGGGTCGCATTCAGGTAATATTGTAATAGTTTATGATAATTATGCAACGTGGATAAGACAGACACCTCTTATTTACAACTAGAAATTTAGACTCAAATTTTTAAAAACTATTAAATATAATAACCATGAAAATAATTATTTTAAAATTGTATATGTTCTGCTTACTTTGTATCAAGAATCGTTTAAAGGATATTTTATGCAAAACTTCAGGATTGGCACAGCTACCTTCAGTTCCTCAATCTTTGGATTAATAGTCCACTTTGTCTTAGGGTCTGCGCACCAGGCCTCAAACTCAGGCTCGAGTGGAATGATCCGTTCCTGCACAAAGGTGGTGACCTTCTGATGCAAATCTTGAACGCGAGGCGAGAGGGCGTGCACAGACAGTGGAAGCGAACCTAGTGGTAAATGAATAAAACACTTAATTTAAATTACATTTCAAAATGTAGAATACAAGAAATGAATCAAACTTTTCTAAAATGTAATTACATAAAGGTATAAAATAGGTAGGGGAAGGCAGTGTTAGTTGAGCCATTTTTCATAGGCCACAATTATATTCATAACTCAAAATTATCTTTTTCTCACATAATCTATGATTATTAGTACATCATTTTATACCAAGATAATATATCTAGTATGCATAGATAATTATATGCAGCCGATTCTAATAAGGTTGGTAAGGTGGCTCAACTAACACTTGGTGTGGGTTGAGCCGCTGTGTAGCTTAAGTTAGGTAAATGCTTTATTTGTATAATTTATTTAGGCCTTGTGCTAAAATTTAATAACAACTCAGTTAACACATCTACCCAATGGGTACAACATGACAAACCTACACGCTTAATTAATAAAACTTAATGGCAAATCGCAACTAGTGTAACTAACTGCTAATATGTTACTTTGTAGTTACCCGTTGGCCCAATTTGCTCAGAAAAATTAATGCCTTGATGTATTTTGGGGTAAAGAACATTCATTTTCGTTCTTTAATCGCTGCTCAACTAGCCCTCCCTTGGGCCTTGGGTGGCTCAACTAGCCCCGTTTCGACAATTAAGCTTTTTTAACTTCTCATTAATGCGCGAAGTGAGGTAAATCTTCCTCCCTGTAAATACCTAAGCCATTCGTAAGTGCTAAGAAATAAAGTCTGGTCACATGATAGCTTACGCACTAGCAGACACTAATCACAATCGCAAAAAGTTTTGAAAACATCAAAACCATACTTTTAACTCACATTTTCTGACCATTGTGACAAATGGCGCTTATTGCACGTCAATCGTGTTCTAATAACATGTCCAATCACTGTTTGGTACCATGTAACTGTCGCTGCTGTAGTTTCCTGGGAAACATGGGTGGCTCAACTAACCCAGTGGCTCAACTAACACTGCCTTCCCCTAATGATAACCAATTAACTATATGATATATTAAACATAAAAACTATATTAATCAAATACCCACAGAGATATACCAAAACAAAGCGAACAAAATAATTATTATACCAAGGTCTAGAACAAATTTTGCAGTTCACCATATCATGATGTCATCATGAGAGCAAATACACAACTAATTCTGAACAAGAAAATTAACTTTAAAATATAGCAATATAATACTAAGGACTGTCGTCAAAACATTAACTATCCTGGTAATTATGAGCTAATTTTTAAAACAATTGTTCAACTTTTTCCAGGTTTCAGTTTGCAGATACCACTTATAAAACGTTTGGTGGCAGAGAAACCAAATGTTCAACAACTGACCAGGAATCACGTGATGTTCTCTCTCACTTGAAGGAATCACCCGATCTTTTGCCAAAGTCGAATACAACCGATTTCCATGACTCTGGCCTGCAGCAGCCACTGGCTTGACAGTGCTGCCACCTGGTGCAATATCACTTGCAGAGGCTATGTTCCAACCGACGTCAGCCAAAATGTTGGCCAGAGAACCAATCTGCTGTGCTGAGCTCGAACTGGCCTGTCCTAACACAGAGAATAAGATATATTAATAAAACATGGGACCTGTTCAAAGCCACAACAAACTATTAAGCACAGGGATGCGCAAGTTACACTGAACCGATACTGTACTTCACCACACTCAAGTTACACTGAACTGTACTGACACTGTACTATACCTGCAATGCACTAAAACTACATTGAACTGTACTATACCCACTGCACAAATATTTTACTGAACAGTACTGACACTGTACTATACCCACACTGCAGTAAAATTACACTGAAATGTACTATACCCACACTGCACTAAATTTTCACTGTACTGTACTGAAACTGTACTATACCCACACTGCACTAAATGTTCACTGTAATGTACTGACACTGTACTATACCCACACTGCAGTAAAATTACACTGAACTGTACTGACACTGTACTATACCCACACTGCACTAAATGTTCACTGTAATGTACTGACACTGTACTATACCCACATTGCACTAAATATTCACTGTACTGTACTGACACTGTACTATACCCACACTGCACTAAATGTTCACTGTAATATACTGAAACTGTACTGTACCCACACTGCACTAAATGTTCACTGTACTGTACAGACACTGTACTATACCCACACTGCACTAAAATTACACTATACATACTTTGCACTAAAATGGTTTTGCACATCTTACTAAGTCAGAGCCAACCGCCACACTGGGTCAGAGGACAAGGCCCTTGAATACATACTTTTTCTGAGCCAACTTGGAGAATTATAAAAATGCAATAAACAGGGCAATACACACATATTTGATGTCTGTATATATTCTTATATGTATATCACTAAAGTTACTTAACAACAGCCAAGCATAAATATAAAATTATGACGTTTTGTGATAAAAACCGTAAAATCATGTGACATTGTGTGCGGGTTCATTTATATATCGCTCACTAGTCACGATAAACGTGCTCATAATCAATTATTAGGTATCTCATGAAATACACATGTGAAACGGTTTGTGCGTATCAGTTTTAAATCTTAGGTTGTTCCTTCCACACAGATTTGTAGCAGAAAGGCCAAATCGACGAGTTAGTTTTCCATGCCCTGGACCACCGCCTCTATGTAGTATGAGGCGGCAAGGATGCCTATGTCTTGTGTACCTTGCAATGATCGCTTGTAGACCCCCTGCAAGACTGCCGCAGAGCGGAAGAAACAGTAGGCAACATAGAAGTCAAAGTTGGCGAGGCTGACAACCCCAAGTTGACTTTGATACATTTCTGTGTACTCGTGAAATGTCGGTATGCCGAGGGCCTTTAGGTTAATGTCTCCCAGAGGGGAGAAGACTGCAATGCAAAGCAAGAAGAATTTTAGAGGACACAATGTAATGTTAGCGAAGAAACAGTGCCTAGACGGAGATAACATGTCTCTACCTAAGATTACAAATGAACTATGAGAGGTAGCAAATGACTTTAACACTCCAACTTTGTTAGACAACACTGGCAAATACACAAAACGCACACGAATCAAGTGATGATAAGGGGCTGCACTCTGTGAGTCACAAAGCATACTGAGTCTCGGTATATATATAAACCACCAGGTGACAGCACACATGCTGGCGCAGCATAGATTAAATATCAGAAACTACTCATTCTCACACAGGACAATAAATTAATGGAACAGACAATCTACAGATTGTGTAAATAGCGTGAATATTTAAAAACAAATATCTCAGAATGGCGGGTTACACATAGATGAACAGTTGTTGGACCCTTGATAAGACAATGGTTTCCTTGTCCACTTGCCATCTGGGTTTTGGCCTTGGGTGGCAACCTTGCTAAATCTGGTTAAACAAGGTGGGTTTTCTGTGTTGGAAATAACATTGTATGACTAAAGATGCAAGATTTATTGGTCCACATCTAATTGTCGTCGCCTAGTTGGTAGAAGTGGAATAAAAAAGTAGGTTTTTTATAGCAACCATTTATCCAGTCATTAGGACTACTTCACACATCAGCCCCGGACAGACCTGTCTACACTTCACCATCCGGCTGACCTGTTCATTACAACACCAACTTGACTTCTCTTCTTTAGCCATATTACAAAAGTTCTATTCATTCACACATATCCACCACTGTCTATAGCCTGGTACATTCATACAGCCGAGTGATGTAGAGTGAACAAAATTGTCCAAGTTTCAAAATGGTAGCAAGTGGATTCAAACCCTCAACTGAGAATGTGATGTTTTAACCATTGTGTTACTCCATCACACATAAGTACTTCTTCCGCTTGGAGCTCAACAACTTGTTCATGTCTGAATGTTAATGTTCATCAAAAGATACATTCTGTCAACATCCATGAAAATTGCCATGAATTGTTATTTTTTTATTTCTTGAACACGCACAAGCATCCATATTAACATGAAATTTACACAATTCTCATTTAAACTACAAACCACAGTGCATACTTACCAGCCAGAGTTGCATAGCCAGTGTGCATGTGTGTGTGTGTGTGTGTGCGCGTGCATGCGTGCGTGCGTGCGTGCGTGCATGCGTATGCATGCATAACTCACTAGGAATAGCGGCACACTCTGGGGGATAGAAGTAAGGCATGCAATTAGCAGCGAGGTCAGACAGGGGATCACCCAGGGTAGACATCTCCCAGTCAATGACCGCAACCACCTCCAACTTGTATGGGTGGAAGATCAGGTTGTCCAACCTGCAAAACAAATAACAGAAATAAAAGCAATTTTCCGCGAATTTATTGTGTGACTCTGTTTTGCATGATAACGTGGATGAAAATAATATTTTGTCCATCAGCCCGATCAGCCTCGTACATTTTAGTAAAAAATAAAATAAAAATCATCAAGAAATGGCACATCATTTTAATGATGTTCCTCAATCCACAACGAGCACAGCTCGGACAAAAACATCACTAACACGGTTATCTTCATCAGCAGAGCAGATTAGTTGCTATATCGAAAATCAAGATGAGATTTATTGAGAAAAAAAAATTTATTGATGAGAATATTAAAAGTAGCCAAAATTACAGTACGTCGGCAGGGCTGTAAAAGCCACCAGCCAACTGGACTGGCAACCTGATGGAAGTGACCGGCCCGGCTGCAAAAGTACTGGACATTGACCACCAGGCCGATGTTAGTGTACATCCCTGGCAACGATAATTGTATTTACATGATTGTCTTGACACTAAGACCGAGATATTGACTCTCGTTACCTCGCTACTTCTCAATCTAACTAACTCAATAAGCAGCATGATTTTATCAAATGAAAAGTTCACCACCGCTGTTGCTGGGGATTAAAAATCACGATGAAAGGTCACAAGTTGACCTGCTGTGTCAGTCATTGATTGGCCACTGCCTAAAAATCAGGGTTTAGATCATTTAGGATCAATCCCAAATCTGCTCAACAATTTTTTTTAATGGCAGTGTTTATATGACATATTTTTGCAGCACAATATCGCACAACACCATGTCACCTGACGAATTGAAACCAAAACCCTTACCGTAAACCAGCCTTAACTACATACAGCAGTGTTTTCCCAATTAATCGATTTCACTGACGGTTGATTGGTTCATGCTTTCAATCAAGGAATCGATTACAATATAGCGTGATCGATCATTCTTGATTATATTCATTCTGAATTTCATTCCATCGTTCTGTTATTAACTCTGTTGATAATGGCATCAATGATTACTAATGGCATCAATGTAGACAGGCGTGGAAGGAGAAATTTAAGTCTCTTTCTCTAATCCCATCACCGGTTAGCAAGGTGGCACAGAATGAATGAAATAACAAATAAAAAATAATTGAATGCCAGTCTGCTCGATGCTGCGTCACTGCCAATCAGCTAGGCCCGCCAAGCGAGCGAAACATGCATGTTTATGCACATACATGGTGAAACTGGAAATAAAACAAAAACCAACAAACTGTTTTGTTTCTTTCATCGATATATTATTACAGAAATACAAATAGAAACAGTGGTATTTATTAAATACATTGATTAACTTTTATAATCGATCATTGATTGATCATCGATCGGTAAGATAAAATATAGTGTGATATTTTAGGTCTGCACGGCTACTGGATCTAACACGTCAAAAACCACAGCAAATCTGGAAAGTACTCAGCCACAATGCAGGCATTGCACACAAGCTACTTGTTCATATAACTCCAATACTACAGCTAGGTATTCATTTAGCCAGACGAACAACAACTAGAACAACAACTAGAACAACAACTAGAACAACTAGAACAACAACTAGAACAACAACTAGAACAACAACTAAGCAGTAGAGACTCAACAAAACAGTCCAGATATTGTTGTAGATAAGCATCTGTATTAAAAACTTGTGTATTAGAAACACCTTTTCACTTTTTTGTTTTACTAATAAATCATAGCGCTGATTATCTCTTCTAAATAATTTTCATTTTGTAAAAATAATGAGTAATTCTTAGAATGCTAGTGGTAAAAAATTACAGAAAATAATTTGGTCACGGTTTTCGTTACTTATTAAAAAAGAATGGACAGATATAGCATGTGAAATAAAACGTGCCTGAAGTCTCCATGTACGACAGTGCAAGCTTCTTCTTGTGGCATTCGTTCCGGCAGCCACTGCAGCAATCGATCCATCGATGGGATATCACTTGTCTTGCTGGATTCATACTGCTTCGCCCAACGGTTAAAATTCCTCTTCATGTATCCACCTATAATAAATAAATAATAATAAAATATGATATTTATATAGCACCATAATCACCTAGTATTCTATGGCACTCAAGTCTAAAAATGAATATATGTTCATTTATATATATATATATATATATATATACATATATAATACAACACGTTACAATCGTGATCTTTTGTTTCTTAATATTTTAGAATATAAAAACAGTATTTAAAAAATAAGCCAATTTTACGACTTATAAAGATCGCTTCATTGCAATTATTGGCAGACCAGTAAATCATAAGTAAGTAAGTAAATTAAAGGCAACACAATTAAAAGCATATGTGGAATTAAATAATTAAAATAATAAATTCAATGAAGGGCAATATAACTAAAAGTATACATGTGATTCACATCCATAAAATCAACTATCTGTACATGGAATTAAATAATTAAAATAATTAATTAAATTAAAGTGCACATGAATTGACAATTTTTTCAACAGAGCAGAGGTTATATGTGGAAGAAAATGCGACATTTTAAAGCGAATTAACAACAATTTTCATCAGTTAACTTATAAATATGCTACTTGGGTGTTTCATATAATTAAAATGCCTCAATTCTTCAACCTTTTCCCTCTCAAAATTCATCTAAATTGACGATGTCATATTTCATGTTTCATATGTGTTGCTGTGGTATATTTACCTACAGATATTGTATAAAATGGAACTTGAAAAAAGTAGCATAAATCACTTGTCTCCCCCTCCACTTGTCAATCGACATCATTTTTCTTTCCGAGTTTGAGCGATGACTGTTTACAAGATGTTGTGTCACTGAGTTTGTTAGTATTTGTAAAACCTTGGTTCGTTAAAAATAATATACATACAAAACATACAATCGTGATCTTTTGGTTCTTAATATTTTAGAATATAAAAACAATATTTCAAAAATAAGCCATTTTTACGACTTACAAAGATCACTTCATTGCAATTATTGGCAGACCAGTAAATCATACATATGTGAATTACTAGTTATTTCTTTATATGTAAAGACACAGTTCTTATATTGTGAGCGCAGTGGCTTAGCAGTTAGAACACAGGATTCTCCATCGAGAGAACCCAGGTTCGAATCCTCTTGATGCCATTTCAAAACTTTGCCAATTTCATTCATCCCACGTTGCTACAGTTCACTTAGCTGTATAAATGAGGACCTGGCTGCAGACATTGGTGGATATGTGAATTAGTAGTCTTTGGGCCATAATTTCAGTGTTGCTGAATGCTTCCCAGAGAAGTCAAGATGGCGTTGGAATGAACAGGTCTGCCAGGGGGTGAAGTGTAAAGTGCTTTGAATAGTCCCAAGGACAGCCAGAGAAGTACTTGGCAAAGAAAGGAAAAAGATCCAACCGTGGATTACCAACGACATCCTGGATCTCTGCAATATAAGGATAAAACATGAAGACGTCAAAGAACTCCACCCCTGAAACAGCAGAACAATACCGCACTGTCAGTCGCACCAACAGAACGGAGATGATAAAAGCAAAAGAGGAATGGATCTAAGAGCAATGTGACAACATTGAGAAAGGCATAAAAGAGGGCAACAGCAAGAAAGCCTTTGATACACTGAAGAAGTTGACAAGAAAACAACACAAGGCTACATTTATAGAAGATAAGAACGGCTCCCTGCTAACTGATAACACGGTCGTTCTTACACGATGGACTGAGTATTGCCAAGAGCTTTACAATTACAAACTGAAAGCAGATACTAGCATACTGGAAAGCAAAAATAGCAGTGTTAATGAAACAAACAATATGCAAGTGATGAAAGAAGAAGTAGAGGACACTGAAAGGAGGGAAATCTCCTGGAGCCAACAACTTATCAGCAGAGCTGCTCAAATATGGCAGACCTGAAATGCTAAAGGTCCTTCCTACACTTTGCCAGAGGATCTGGAGAACAAAGGAATGGCCCAAAGAATGGACTCAATCATGATCATTCCACTCCCAAAAAGGGAAATCTAAGACAGCAAAAATGACAGAACCATCAGACTCATCAGTCACCCAAACAAGATCATGCTATGAGTCATCTTGAGCAGACTCAAATGGAAAGCAGAAGAAATACTGGCTGAAGAACAGAGCTGGATTTAAGGCCGAGAGAAGCACCACTGAGCAGATCTTCAATGTAAGAAAACACCTGCTTCACCAAAAAGACCTGATCCACAATTTCATTGACTTTAAGAGGGTATTTGACTGTATCTAGCAAGAAGGCTTATGGCAAGCCCACTCTCGCCTGTTCTCTTCAACATATTCCTCGAGAACATCATGCAGGAGACCCTCCAAGACTTTAACACCACCGTATCTGTTGGTGGAAGGCCAATTTGTAATCTTAATTTTGTGGATGATATTGACCACATGGAAGGCAGCGAGAGTGAACTTCAAGACCTCACTACCAGACTGGAAAAAAGGCAAGAGTTTATGGGATGGAAGTCAGGTCAGAGAAAAGCAAAATACTTGTCAACAGTACCAACCAGAACACCAGCATTAACATCATGATGAACGGTCAGAACCTTGAGGAAGTAGACTCTTTCAAATAACTTGGGTCCACCATAAGTAAAGATGGTGCCTCAACAAAGGAAATAAAAATAAGGATAGCAGTGGCCATGTCTGCTATGTCAGAGCAGAAACATCAGCTTCATAACGAAGCTCAAGCTCCACTGAGCACTCGCTGTAACCATCATCCTCTACGGATGAGTGAGCTGGACTCTGACAGCAGAGACAGAGAGACGCATACAAGCATTTGAAACAAAATACTTTAGGAGACTCCTCCACATTTCGTAAACCGAACACAGGACAAATGAATATGTGAGACAACAAGTAGACTCCCTTGGAAAGCAAGAGCCCTTGTTGGCAAGAGTAAAACGAAGCTCTCCTGGTTTGGCCACATCACTTGACACACCATTGTAAAAACCATTCTGCAAGACACCCTGGAGGGAAAGAGACGAGGGGTCCGCCAGAGAAAAAACTGGATAGACAGTATACAACAATGGACCAAGACCTACTGACCCTGCTACACACAGCAGAGAACAGGCAATAGTGGCGAGCACTGTGTGTGAATGGCAGCCTGAAGTCCTGGTCAAGGGTTGAAGACTGAATGACTGGATACAGTGCTATATAAGAACGTACCTACACATTTATTGTGTTTATCTAGCCTTTTAACCAATTTTACCCAGAATACACACCAACGTATGATTACAAGAACTTGCCTTGCTTAGCAAAGTCCCCCAGACCAGCAGCTTCAATGTTGACCAGGTGGATCTTGGCAAGAACTTCAACCATGGCTGCATACACCTGCTGTCGTTCTACTGGGCTCATCCCAGGCAGAGTAGTGCTCTTAAATATCCTTCCATCAACATGTTCCATGATGTAGAACGGCGTTCCTAGTACACTGGCAACAGAAACGACGACTGCAGTGCCAATGAGACAGAAACGGGGTACGGACAAAACCACCCAGGGACCTCACCACTCCGGACAAAACCTCTTACGAAGGGGTAGTACAAAACCTCTTATGAAGGGGTAGTACAAAACCTCTTACGAAGGGGTAGTACAAAACCTCTTATGAAGGGGTAGTACAAAACCTCTTACGAAAGGGTAGTACAAAACCTCTTACGAAAGGGTAGTACAAAAAACTCTCAAGTGTTTAGTAAGAGTAATTATGAAATGCAATCAGTGAACTTCAGCCATGTAAAATCCTAATTAGTCTATAAACATCTCAAACATTATTTGTAGAAGTTATTTCAAAGCAAGAATGTTTCCTTGTGTACAAGCAGCCTCCTAGGCTTCCCTAAATATGAACTCACCTATGCTAAGAGTATCCATGAAATGCAATCAGCAAAGTTCAAACAGCCATTAAATCCTAATCCTGTAGCCATTCTCAAACAATTCCAATATACTAAACCGTTTCAAAGCAAATCTATTTACAAAATCAACTCACAGTATTCATACGGGCATTTTAGTAATATTCACACATATTTCATGCAAAATTTGAGGGGTTTTGTCATAGCCCTTCTTAAAAGATGAGGGGTTTTGTCCGGAGGAGCTATATTCTTGATGGGTTTTGTCCCTGAGGGGCTATGTCATACACTCAACGGAAACAGACCCATTCTCTATGTTATTTAGTGATGCCCATTTCACCTGCTTGCTCCCATTCTAACCCCTGTCTGACTGCCCAACAATTGTCCCCCACAATAAATTGACTAAATTTGAAAACGTGCATTCTATGATGCAAGAGGTTTGTGAGATACAGAACTGTGGTCCGTGTCCTGTTTTGTTTTTTTGTATTACACCTATTAGTTTTTGTTCTATGACACGGCTAGACTTAATTTTGCATCCTAGTTCTGTATCTGTATATTTCACTGACAAATAATGTCCTTTGTAGGCATCACGCCAGTTAATATTCCTACTATTACACATCCTTCAACTGCATGTCCGATAATCCATTAATTACACATCCATGAATTGCACGTCTGACAATTGCACGTCCATCAATTGCACATAAGTCAATTACACACCCATCAATTACATATCCATCAATTACACATCCATTAATCAGTCTGGCTGGTCAAGAAGAACCAGTGTCAAGATTCATCTTTTGGACACCCATTCATGGCAATGGACACCCACTCATGGCAATGGGCACCCATCATGACAATGGGCACCCACTCATGGCAACTCGCACCCACTCATGGCAATGGATAACCACTCATGGCAATGGACACCCACTCATGGCAATGGACACCCATCCACGGCAAGACAAACAGAGGGAAACAAAGACAAACATACAACAAACTGATCTGTGAAAACTTGATGTTCAAATGGCTGGCCTTCCACCCATAATGAACAATCAACTTGATAGAAACAGCTCATAAAGGGTTTAGCTCTACCTGACTAATGCTGACGATGAATGAATGATTACTCTTATGTAAGTCATGAATATGCATGTATCCTGACATAAAACAAATTTGTGTGAGATTGTCGACTGAAGTGCTTTGCGCGATTATTTTGCCGTTCACTGAAGGAGTTACATATCTAGGCCAACACATGCTCAATCATGTTCAAAGTTATTGAAATGTCATATCAGCCGATTCTTGCATTCTGTTGCTAGTGTTGTGATTTGTCTAATATCAGTAGGCATTGTTGTTGGTACGATGAATTCTATAACTATTTACATTCTGTCATTGCCGTGGGCACATTGTTTCGACTCTCTAATTCAAAGTACAAAATTACGTGTTGTACTTCCATCAACACTCAATCCCATGATGCATTGCGTTTATACACACCTGCCGCCTAGCTATCAAAAACATGCTACTACAGATACCGACTATTACGTGTAAATGCACTGGAACAATCATACCTGGCATCTTCACACAAGGCCACCATTTGAGGCACGGGCACGCCATGTCCCTGCACAGCCGCCATTACTCGGTACTCTCTTTCTATCGCATGCGCTGATGGCAGCAACTTTCCCGGCTGGGTAAACATGAAAAAACACTTTCATAAACATTATTGCAACTATAATGCAATTATACATGATTTTGGTAGACTACTTGAAATAACAAAATCATAGAGTGACAAACTGTTGTCATAAAAACTGTTGTCATGATCTGATAAGATTTTTAACTGCACATTTTACATTAACATTGATTTAAAATTGCTGTCAGAATGCAGTAAATTTTAACCATCCTTCAAGTCAGTAACTTGACATACACTGGATCCTGCCAAGACAACTGATAATGTCAAGAATATAATGACACAAGTTGAAACTTACTGTTTTTTTTCTTAGCACAAGTTGAAACTTACTGGTTTGTTCCTTAGCACAAGTTGAAACTTACTGATTTCTTTTTAGCACAAGTTGAAACTTGCTGGTTTCTTCTTTAGCAAAAGTTGAAACTTACTGATTTCTTCTTTAGCACAAGTTGAAAATTACTGGTTTCTTCCTTAGCACAAGTAAAAACTTACTGATTTCTTCTTTAGTACAAGTTGAAACTTACTGGTTTCTTCCTTAGCACAAGATTTCTGCCTGCATACTTCACAAAGTAGGTCGGGTTGGACTGGCCATGTTCGTAATATCGGACAACTGGTGCTTCTACAACTCACATAGTCAACAGTTCAACTGAGAATTACTGAAACCGCAACACTACAATCTTTCACTGGTGGGGGGCCAGAATTTATGGGGTGGGCCCCATATTTTTTTATTGATGTCAGAGCCTGAGGTGTTTTGTGGAGGAGCTCCCCAGAAATCTGTTTAAAACAGAGATCAGAAATGCATTCTGAATGCATTTCTGAAGTCTAATTTTACATTTTTGGACTGGTGCAGGGGGCACACCACAAGCTGCAAGGGGCCCCTAAAGCTGCGAGAAGCACTACATACTATTGAAGGCGCCACCACCCCCTAACACACACACGAGTACCAACCATACATTATGCAAAAAATTAACTAGGAAAATATATTTATCAAGACAGGCACTCTCAATTCATACCTCATCCCAAATATTTCCCACCCATTCTACCAAACCCCTTCCCTTCCCCCATTCCCTCCACCCACCGTCGGAGTGTAGCCCAAGCAGAGACTTGAAGTACTCGTGTAGTTTCTCAATGGATATCTGAAGTTGCTCGGGAACAGCTACAGTTCCTGGGGTGAACCCTCTCACTCCGAACCCAATCTTTCCTTCCAGTTCCCGGAGAGCCTCATTCTGATCTTTCACCTGCGGCAAAAGTAAAGGTTCTCCAATGTGGATAAAATTTAACTGTTTCCAATTTGACAATTATTGGGAAAGAAAACGGGAAAGGGAAAAAATGTTTTATATGTACTGAATCAATGCCACATTCTGATGTTGAATTAAAGTACTACATTGTAGAACTAAAAATTTACAGTGGATTGTATTATAGACATTGGATCAACATCGCATTCTGATGTTGGTTTATGGCTATATCAAGATTGAACAAGATTGTATCCAAACCAAAAACCCCACATGGACAAGGAAGCCATTGGCTTATCCAGAGTCCAGCGAATATCACAGAAATTTTAGTGCGCATATTTGATAGTTATCAGAATAAAAAAACGTAAAAGTACGTTCTTATATAGCATGGTATCCAGTCCTAAGGACTGTTCAAAGCGCTTTACACTTTACACAAAGCGCTTTACACTTCACTTGGCAACATGGGGTAATCAAACTTGCCAAAGGTTCGAAACGAATGCAGTGGGATTTGAAACCGGGTTCTCTTGATTGAGTTTAATTACCATGTTGATTAAAATGTCAGGATTTTTATTTTGTTTAAACTTCTTTTAAGTACAGGTAAGTTCTTAACTAGCACAGTATCCAGTTCGTAGGCAAGGCATATCATATTTCATCCCCGAGCAGACAGGTTCATTCCAACACCAACTCAACCTCTCTGGGGAGCATTCAGCCATGCTGCAATTACTGCATGAAGACTATTCGTTCACATACATTCAGTTCTTTATCCACCTATGTCTCTTGCCAGGTACTCACTTATACAACTAAGTGAACTCTGACAATGTAGAGTAAACAAATTTGCCCAAATTATTACTTCTCAAAAAATGCCAAAGAACTAACTGAACATTTTCATTCTGCCTATAACCTGATCAGGAAGTACCCACCTTGATAGTACGAATCCCAATGTCACTAGCTCCTTTCAAATTAGGCCCCAAATCGTCAAGAAAGATGGTGTCTTGGGGGGCCACATCCAACATACCCAGAGTATGTTGGAAGATATCTAAATTTGGCTTTCGCATGTTCACTTTGTATGATTCAACCACCTAGAGAAATATCACAAATATTTATCAATACAAATAGCATCTTCACTTTGCACGATTCAACCACACAGAGAAATATCACAAATATTTTTATGCAACCAACGACGCAAGCCAGGTGTAAGGATATGAAAAGGCCAAATAAATGACGTTTATTAAGAGTATGCCTAATGGCATATTATTCCGATTAAAAGCATGAAGTGTGGACCCTGTAACATGCGCCAAGCATGTGGCTGAGCCTCATACAAAGCCGCCTGGACACAATGCTCCCAGAGCCCACACTTCGACATAGCAATACAGTACATGTAGTAATATTCATACAACACAATACAATTCATGGCATCATCACCAGCACATTAAAACATTACCCAATACCGACAATACTCGACACAAACCTATTTGCATATACTGCATTACTGGACTACACTACTTGCTAAGATTCCTACTCTATATATTTTTGTAACCTAAAAGGTGGTGGGCATACGTCACATATTTCCAATATGCCCTCACACATCACAGAGAATTGGACATAACGTTTGTTACGTGGACTTTTTTTTTACTAAAAATGACTACAGGAGAGAACAAAGTTTATATGTGACAATGATGTAAAACAGTTACAGTAAAACAGTTGTACTTTTAATGCATGGCTAAAGAGTTCACATGCATGGTTAAAACGTATATCTATAATATCCACACTGTGGAACCATCATCATCGCCACCAGGGGCTTCCGACTATATTAGTACCCCAGGCAGATCGACCTGTTGAAACGTAGAACTTTCAGTTGCTGCGTTAACCAATAATATAACTCACTTAGATTTACAGGGCTTGCATATGGGAACTTAACGTTAATTGGCAGTGGACACACCGTCACTGTCTAGTTCCCAGAAACACATCGACCAAGACAAGAAATGGGGCTAAGTACAAGTGATTCAGCGTGCATCCAGACTTTGTGTGGGAAAAACTGACAAATCCACATTTCAACAGGTCGATGTAGGATGCGTCGAACTGCACAGTTCCAAACATCAGTTCAGGAAGTGACACAATACCAGAAGACGTGATGACTCACAACATCGAAGAAGTTCCGAACGTGTTCAACCGGTGGGCAGCTGTTGTGTGGGTAGAACTGCCAGTTGTTCGTCAGCAGTGCAGTCTTGATGCCCTCAGCACGAATGCAGCGGATCGCATCAAGCATTTCTGGGTAGGGAGCCGCTGACTCAAAGTAGTGGTTGATTTTGTACCAGAATGGTGTCATGTCAACCTTCTGCCCAAGCTGACAAGACAGAACAGTTAATATGTAAAATCTTCTAAGTTAATATGTAGCTATATTCTAGTAGTTGTTTTAAAGGAATAAAGTTTAAGTTTTCATCATAAAATCATGCTATGTAAAGGTAAAGGTCTGTTCTTATATAGCGCTGTATCCAATCCAGGACTGTTAAAGTGCTTTACACTACACCCAGTGACAGACCTGTTCATTCCAACGCCAACTAAACTTCTTCTTTGGCCTATTTCTCTGGGAAGTATTCAGCCACGCTGCAGTTACTGCATGAAGACTATTCGTTCACATATCTACCATTGTCTTGACTCATTTATACAGCTGAGTGAACTGAAGCAATGTGGAATGACAAAATTGCCCAAATTTCGAGACGGCAGCAAGAGGATTCGAAGCAGGGTTCTCTCGACTGAGAGTCCTATGTTATAATCTGATGCCATCTTGCCCCACATAATATAAACTATATATATTATAGAAAATTTGTATTGCCCAGATGTGTTTTAATGAACCACATTTATACTTTGACTATTTTCTGTTTATGAATATTTGCCGTTCAGCATGCAAAGTAAACATGATATCCGAGTCAAAACATTCAAATTAATAAGAAAACTACTGTTGTAAACTGATGAATGCAAATTTAATTTAACCTTCACTGGAAGCAACTGCATTACCTGTCTGGAGCATTCTTCTGAGAAGGGATGCAAGAATTCTTCCTCTGTGATTTCACCTCGTTCAAGCTTGGCCCAGGCTCCTGTCTCCCCATTTGCTTCCAGTGAACGCAGAATCAGTCCTAGTGGAAGCCTAAATCGCTCCTCAAACTCTAAAACATGACAACTAACAGAATCAGCCATTTAGTAGATTCAATGGTTGATTGAGACGGAATCATTCCCTATTCCTGAATCATCTCACCCGATTCTGTTAAGCAGAATCCACTGTAGTGCCAAGTGCTATTCAAATCAGGTGTGTGTGCACACTTGTATGTGTACAGCTCTCTCTCTCTACACCATAATATGCAGAACTTAAATAAACCTGCTCTAAAATAGATGTTATTGTTTTGGTGCTGAGTATGTCTATGGTAGCTTTGTTCACATACTGTTATTTCGATATCGAAATGATAATTGGAATTGGAATTTTGTAATTGGAATTTATATTTTATGTGTAACTGGAATTGGTATATGTAATTGGAATATAATAATGTAACTAACTCCAAGTCTACCTCCAAATATTGTAAAAACAATGTAAAATCAGCATAACTATGCAGAATTAATCAATCATAATGTACAAATGAGGCATTGCGAACATTACCTCTGCCATTTATGATTAATATATATATATATATATATATATATATATATATATATATACATACATACAAGTTTTGCTCCTGTGGCACTTGTGTCCGTGAGCGGGTGTGCTGTACGGCCACATACTACATAACCCTTTCCGCAGGCGCTCATGGACGCCGCATGTAAAAGAATCCCGAAGGACCAGTGCACCTGAATTTGGGTTACACAGCCAAGTGGGGTCATTGCCAGTCGTAGGATGCAGTACATACCTGTGAGTACCCATCCTGACCATATATTATTTGGGATTTATA
Organism: Lamellibrachia satsuma; assembly: GCA_033239005.1. NCBI lineage: Eukaryota > Metazoa > Annelida > Polychaeta > Sabellida > Siboglinidae > Lamellibrachia > Lamellibrachia satsuma. The sequence continues at coordinate 5,674,989 of BSQZ01000039.1, forward strand.
CCCTACGACATTTTCTGTTACAAGCGACACACCACACCAAATGCTCACCGCTAAAAACATGGGCTGGTGAAGGGAATATCACCCCGGCCAAGTCAAATATGACAGCCTTTGGTCGTCGACTGTGTGGTATTCTATCTTGACACATGGTGGCGCTAGAGCTCAGTGCCATCACCCGCTGCATCTGGAAAGTGTGCTGATGAGGCCAATTTGCCGATATCGATTCAGACACTATCCTGCAAATGCAACGCAGTAAAAAGGTTAATGTACATTCTTATACATAACACAGTATTCAAATCCTTGGGACTGCTTAAACTACTTCACACTTCACCCCCAGGAACACCATGTTCTTCCCAACACTAACCCAACTTCTCTGGGAAGCATTCAGTCATGCTGCAATTGCTGCACGAAGACTATTCATTGATATACATATATATACCAGCAGATGTAGACCATTATATGGGTTTGTTTGCGGCTCTAACAAATTTTATTAGGCCCATACCTGTCATACAGGTGTGCACCACTTAATTTCAATTACACAGAGTTTAATATGATTTAACAAGGTTTAGCAAGAATGTCATCCAAAGGTAGTAAGTGGACAAGTCACATATGACACTATGAAGTAATTTTTACAACAATGTCAACATCTGATTTATCAATTTGTGGTTAGATACGTTTGACTGTGACTTATCAGTTTAATACATTATTCCATATATTTATTTACTAACTTGAGATTTGCAAAGACAACAAGACAAGTTGCTTTTGTGACAGATTTCAGTGACTTGTAATATTTATTCTTTCGAGCTCATAAATGATATATAAATAACAGTGGCAAGGCAGGCCACGTCATTGATTCAGAGGCATCAGTTTATTTTTGTCCCTGCCCAGGGCAGCAGCGCATGACTTTTGACACTCAAGTCTCAACGACAACGATCGATGTCGTTCCTAAAATGTGTTCACTTGGCCTTGGGTCTTCAGTAATTACCTCTTCTTTGCCGCTAGACATATATATCTGGCAAACATTGCGTCACCAAACTCTAGCGGTTTTCAAGGCCACCAAAATGGCCTAACTTCTGAAACACATCACACCATCTGTGACGCCAAACCCAAATAGCTCATAAGCGGGTAAGCTCAATCAATCAACTGTCGGGTTGTCCGCCAAAAATACGACATCCACTCCAGAGACAGAGTCCAGGGGCAGGGTTGCATAGTCGCATAATCGGTGCTATACAAGTGCGCGCTTTACGAATACTAATGATTCGGTGTTTAATCAGTATTTAAAGTAATTATGTTAACTTGAACAGCTACGACGTAATTTATTAACAAGTTATATTTATCCAGTCGTTATTGGTTGTTTATAATATTGCAGGCCAAAAGCAAAACAAACATGAAAGGTGCCAGTGGACGCGAAGTTGTCGTGGTGAAAGCTAAAAGCGAAAGAAAAATCTTCACAGCGGATAAACCAAGGGGTACATTATTAGTATATTTATATATTTTATGTGAACATGTTTTGGCAAAGTGTGTCAGTTAACGGTTGCCTGTTAATAACTTAAGATATGTATTTATTATGGGCGATAATATAGTGTTTTTACGTACACGACCACGTTGCAAATGTGATTTTGTGAGGGGTGTGGCAGTAAGTGGTAGACTGATCCACAAAAAATGGTGAGAGGTGGGACGTTGGCCTCAAAAACAGATGGGAGGTCGAGTACCGTGCCACACCCCCTCGTAAATGATAATGGGAGGTTGGCCCTAAATTCAGAGGAAGGATGGCCCCCAAAACAGGTGGGCGCAAGATTAAATACCCTTGTGAAACCACCCTTCAAATGTTGTGCAAACAAATGTCACTCAGATGAACCATTACTGATAGAAAATATATATGTCGTGCATTTTGTAATAATATAATTGTAAATAACAATTGAGACATCTCAATGATGCAGTGTGCCTGTTAGACCTAAGCCAATTAAGACTAAGAGTGTTACACTCAAGGTTTTTTATGACATGATATTTTATTATTGAGATTTCCTCATAAACTCACTGAAAACCCCTTCAAATGTCTCACTGTGTGACACAAGAACACACAGTCGACCTGTACCAGTATTAATTTTGAGGCTGACCACCAGTATACCTACCCATGCCATGCCCAGGATGTATTTGTGTGCTCTACAAGTGGCACTGTAATTGTAGGCCTACAACATGAAATAAAAATGCACCTACAAATGTGCATAATTTTAGGTATAATTATTGTTAACCAATTGAATTTTTTTATTAATTAATGTGTTTTAGTACAATATATTTAGTGAATTAAAGATTTGCAATTCTACTGACCAAATCTTCTGTTTCTCATTTTATTTCTTAATATGTTCATCTTTCTTTAAAATGACTACATTTGGTCCTTGTCGTATTCCGTCAGGTGTTAAGTCAAACATCTTTCACTTCTTATGATGTGTCCGAAAAAGACACTGGCAGTGTGACCATTATCACTAAATGTATAACCATCATGTTTCAGTTCGTAGAGTTGCTCATCAAATTCCAGAATCCATCTTGAACAATGTGGAGCTTCAAAATGCTGTGCAGCAGGTAATTGTTTTAGTTTAATTTAATTCAGCAGGAATATTTCTGCCACTAGCGCACAACAAACATGTTTAGCGCGTGTATGCAAATGCGCGCGCACTCATGCATGCACATACACACATACATAATATATATATATATATATATATATATATATATTACAAATTTCAAATATGAATGAATGACATTTTAATATGTTGTTTACCTAATAAAGAATTATGCACAGTTAAAAAAATGATGGTCATAGGACTTGTCCCACATTCTTTTTTGGGTGCTGAAATTCGTAAAATAAAAAAAAAATTTCAAGTTGAATTATTCTGAAAGTATAGCAGCTAGAAGCCTACTGAACTAATAGGTCAATGCCAGTATACCTGACAATAGATGGTAGCAATTTGGACATTGTACTGTAACACAACAATGAAATACAAATGTTATTGTTCTTTTCCAATTTCGTGCATCAAATATACCCATTGTCATTTGTGGTATCAGTCTTGAATTTTGCAGGTCTGTAGCTTGTAAACTTCTCAAGTTTCTCCTCAAAACAGAAAAAAATAACGGGTGTGTTTTTGGCGCTTACCCCCGTTCACATTATTGGATGTTACGGACACAATTTGCATGCAAATTCTTGGTTTTTTTTTTGCAGAACTGCTCACCTATAGCTTCTTATTAATTTGTTAAAATTTAAGCAAATTCTGAGGTATCAACTTTTGAAATTTCCTGAAAATTGGTTGATTTGACTCAAAATGGACCATATTAATAATAAATATACTTATTACTAATGAAGATACTAATTTATTAATATTGTCACAAATGACTCAGTATGTCAACAAAAATATGATAAACATGAGTTAATGACTCATTAAACATTGTCAATTCAAAGACATGTTCATCGAAACACACAGGACACTTTTTGTGAATAGAATAAGAATTTTATAAAAGGAATAAAATAACTTATACATATAAAAAATTAACTTGTACATATTCCTAATACTGCAATGAATGATACACTAATGTCAGTACTGAACATAATACTGCAATGAATGATACACTGATGTCAGCACTGAACAATATACTGCAATGAATGATACACTGATGTCAGCACTGAACATAATACTGCAATGAATGATACACTGATGTCAGCACTGAACATAATACTGCATTAACTGATACACTGATGTCAACACTGAACATAATACTGCAATGAATGATACACTGATGTCAGCACTGAACAATATACTGCAATGAATGATACACTGATGTCAGCACTGAACATAATACTGCAATGAATGATACACTGATGTCAGCACTGAACATAATACTGCAATGAATGATACACTGATGTCAGCACTGAACATAATACTGCAATGAATGATACACTGATGTCAGCACTGAACATAATACTGCATTAACTGATACACTGATGTCAACACTGAACAAAATATAACGATCATGACACAGCATTTATTGAAACCAGCTAAATATGACTTCATTGTCAACTGTTCTATTCCAGCTTCCGGAGAATTACAACTTTGAAATCTACAAAACAGTCTGGAGAGTGAAGACAACAGATGCCAAGAGAGGTGTGCTTGGAAATTCTTATTTATTTTGTCACAGTATATAATTGTTGAGGCTTCCAGTTGTTGCTTAAAACTCCATCATCAACTGATTTAGCCTATTGCAAATCCAGTTCCTTGATTTCCAAATATGTGGTATGTGAATAGTTTATGTATCATTCGCAATCGATTTAATAAAAAAAATTTCAAATCATTGAAAGAATTTACTTTTGTAATTAGATCTGGTAAGGCTCAAGATACTGGATATCCAAAATGGTAGTAAACACAGTGCGGGCCAATGCAATCTTGGATGTGACTTCCATCCTCTTGCCGATCACATGACAGAGTTGCAATATTTCACAAAGGGTGAAATTCGTGAGTTTTCAGCATTTCTAATTTCACTTCAATTAATATTTGACCAAACATTAAGTAATTTAATAGTTTGTCCGATGATTTCACAAAAACCACATATAAAAGTTGCACAAACTAGCTAGCATGTTGCAGTGGATACAAAGTAGTTTTGATTTTTTGCAAAATGAATTTGAAATGAAACTAACAAAAAAAATCAAATTGAGGAGGGCCCTTTAAATATTGTGTAAATGGGTGTGTGACAAAATGTAGAATTATTTTCTTCTTCATTTCCTCTGTATACATTGCTGACATGTTATTGTGCACCAAGAACATATATTAGTTCCTGATAATATGATATCTCTGTCAGTATGGCCCTGAACACAAACACACATAATATTTTTATGTTTATTTACTTAACATAATCCTTTAATTACTACACATATGTATATATATATATATATATATATATATATATATATATATATATATATATATATATATATATATATATATATATATATATATATATATGGTATCATCACTGTTCAATGTACCATGTAAAAGTGATAAACTTTTAAAGCGGATAGCTGATATTTTTGCCAGTTGTTTATGATGTTGTGTTTTGTGTGATGAGTTACTTAAAAGTTTAACACTTTTACATGGTACATTGAACAGTGATGATACCATGGTTACCACTATGCAAATGAGTTTAACGTTATAACTTTGCTTTCATTTCACAAAAACAACATGTTGAAAATATGATCATTATCTGTTGCATGGGTGCTGATATTTGACATACACATATTTCCAACCGGTGGACTTCCTTAATAGGTACCTAGTATAAGGTAATAAAATGATTAAATGACACTGGTATCCATTTTGTAATTTTACAAGCGAAGAGTAGGTTATTTTGTTTTGTTTGTTCTTTTGCAGTGGCTTTGCAGTTTCCCGAAGGCTTGTTGATGTTTGCTTGTACTATAGCAGACATCATAGAAACGTATGTACGGTCCTGTGTGTTTCTCATTCACAATTGTATGTATGTATGTATGTATGTATGTGAAAACGTGCTCACACAGTCCATCTGTCATCATAGTTACTGGAATTGCAAAGTGGGCATTTAATTAAAAATGTACATACAGAATATATATTTGTGAAAGACGAAAACAGTGCAGCTGTTAAGGTGGGTACAGATTGTACATACATTGTACACCTGCCTTTTGGCAGTACCCATCCATGCAAGTTTGTTGGATGAAATCATCCAATGGAAAATCCCTTATAACTGGTATTAGAATACCCAGTTTGTGGCATTAAACAAATATTGACACTGGTTATTGTATCTTTTGATCACTGCATTATATTTCATATTATACATATTATATGCTGTTTTAACTATGTATATTTATTTATTCTTACTCTGCATATTTGAATAAAAAAATTTATAAGTTGTTTTATTCTTTTTCTTCACAGTAATTCTTTTAACTAAAGTTGCATATAGGTTTTAATGCCATAATTAGCTATTTTAATTAATCACATCATGATGAGATATATGGTGCTATGGCAGTTATTGTTGTTATAATTATAGTTATTATGAATTAATGAATTAAAGTTTATTCAACAACATCAACATAATACAGGTGGATAGTATGGTGTGCTGCTGCTACTGAAGGGACACAGCTGAAGTCATACGACTTATAAGGTTCTATGTCTTCTCAGACTAAATAAATATCAATTATCAATGCAGACTTTATTTGGGTTTCTAATCAACACAGATTCACAGATGCGGACACTTTAATAATGGGAGATGTCACATACGGCGCATGCTGCGTAGACGACTACACTGCAAAGGCCCTTGGAGCCGACCTTCTGGTGCATTATGGACACAGTTGCCTTGGTAACACAACATATTCTTCCCTTCATTTATAGAGAGCTTGGAGGCTCAGTGTTTGGGTGGATGGCCTCTCGTGCAGGAGATGTGGGTTTGAGACGCAGCAGCTAACATTAAAAGTTTGTGTATCTTATTTAAGTTCTCACTGCCACAATTCAGGTGTATAAATGAATATCTGGCTATATACGTAGATTGGATTATGTGCACTTTAATTGCATGGCGAAACTCTTTCTCACTTCCTAAAGAAGTTGGGCTTGGGTTGGAATGATGTATGCTTTATGTAGTGGATTTTTAATAACTGGCATAAACTATTACTTTACATTGCTTATTTTCACATTCTATGCATATTGCAGCATATACATTTAACTAGATATCATGTACTAAAAAACCATTGGGCCATCGTAAAGATGTTTTATAGCTATGCTATACATAGTTGATGTAGACTGGCCAGTAAATGGAATGTACCAGGTACTGGGCAAAAGTGACTTTGTGGGACGCTGTAGTGCAGTGGTTAGAACGCTGGGTTCTCAATTGAGAGAACCCGGGTTCAAATCCTCTTGATGCCATTTCAAAGCTGGCAGTTTTGGTATCCCACGTTTTCACAGTTCACTCAGCTGTATAAATGAGTACCTGGCTACAGACAGAGATGGATATTGGAACGAATAGTCTTCACGCAGTAATTGCAGCATGGCTGAATGCTTCCCAGAGAAGTCGCGATGGCATTGAAATGAACAGGTATGCCAGGGTGCGAAGTGTAAAACACTTTGAACAGTCCCAAGAACTGGGTACCGCGCTATATAAGAACATACCGTTACCTTTTACAGTTCATCAGCAAACAAGATTATCTTTTCCTTGCAGTTCCCATAGATGTGACAGGAGGGATACAGATGTTGTATGTTTTTGTCGACATTAAAATCGACACGCTGCATTTCCTGAATACTGTGCGATTCAACTTTGAGCCTGGGACGCCACTGGTTCTTGTCAGCACAATCCAGTTTGTGCCGACGCTTCAGGTATTTCCTTCGGACAAATTATATGTACAGCACTCAGGGTTTTGAAAAGGGGGTTGGGCATATACAATCAACCTTGGATTTCTGGGATGATTTCTGAACAATTTTTACAGTTAAACAAATTCTCTCAAAAGAGGGGTTCTTTTGAAACCCCCCAAGGATGGGCGTGATTTAACATTGCGATGTGTGCTTTCAAATGCATCTACCTGAATATATCTATATGATATGCTACATGACAGATATGCTACATGACAGATATGCTACATGATTTCTTCGGTGTTATTGGAGAGGATTTAGTTTTTATTTAACACTGTTGTTCATATTCTCCAGTGTCTTCAACACTCCAATAAAACAGAAGTATATAATTTTAATATAATATGTTTGTATTATTGTTGTTGCAGTTAACAGTTGGTGACATTTATATGTTGTAGAGTCTGAGCCAGCATTTGTCGGAGTACAACATCACAATACCTCAGTGCAAGCCACTCTCTCCAGGGGAAATCCTCGGTTGTACATCTCCTCGACTGCCCCATGATACTCATGCAGTCATGTAAGACCACGTTATGTTTATCTTTCTGCTCCGATAAGTAGTTATGGTACAGCATATGACACTACAATGTCTGACAACTACAGTGGTTTAAAGTCTATCCTCAGGTTCAAGACAGATTTGTGTGGCACTGCTGTTAGTCTTGGTTAATGTGTGTGTGTTACCCTAGATTAGCCAAGGATGATCCTCAATACAAATAATTTGTTAGAGCATTGGCCATGTCCAGATTTGTCTTCTTCTATCTTATACTGTATAATGCGGCTGTAGTAGTAAGAATACCTCCTACAGCTGCAATAAATGCTGCAGTTTGATTTGTCTTACCTTTGGTAATAAACATGTTTTCTCTGCAGTGTTTCTGTCTGTTTAGTTACCTGGGAGACGGCCGGTTTCATCTGGAGTCTATTATGATTGCAAATCCAGATATTCCTGCCTACAGGTGATGTTATATTGTGAATGCTTGCAACATTCCCAATTTAAGTATATCTGTATATGTCAAAATGCATTTGTCACTTTATAAGTTTTCCTACAGATCAGTTATATTTTGTGTATAATTTTGCGTTACTTCCATACATGCTGAAAGCTTACATTTAATGTCATTTGTATAAATTTATCTACTAAGGTAGTTTCTAATCACGTTAATAACCTCTTTTTTGCCTACATGCTGAATATTACAATTAATGTTGCAGTTTAAATAAAGGATATGTATTAAAAGTACAAAGTCTGATTATATTTTATTGTAAAATCATGTTATGTAGTATAAACTGTGTGTATTCTAAAATCTTGACTGCCTAAATGTTTAATTAAAACTCCACCCTCAGCTGATTTAGCCTATAACCAATCTAGTTCATTTGTGCATTTCAAATATGTAGTGTGTGAATAGTTTCTGAAACATCTGCAGTCGATTTAATAAAAAATGCTTGTTTTTGTTCAAATCATCATAAAAATTTACTTTGATCTGGTCCAAAATGGTAAGCCCTGTGCGGGTCAATGCCTATCATGGATGTGAGTTCCATCCTCTCGCCGATCAAATGACAAAGTTAAGAAATTTCACCAATGGTGAAATTCGTGATTTTTTAGCGTTTCCATTTTCACTTCACTTAATGTTTGATCAAAACATTAAGTAATTTAATAGTTTGTCTGATGATTTCACAAAAACTACATACAAAAGTTGCACTAACGAACTAGCATGTTGCAGTGGATACTAGGTAGGTTTGGTTTTTTGCAAAATGAATTTGAAATGAGACTTGCAAAAAAATCAAATTGAGGAGGAACATTTAATGAACTATAATGTGTAAATATATTTTGGTTGCTATATGTTTATATGAATATCAACTTTGCTACTAAGCATGCAACGTTAACATGAAATATTAAACATAACGTATCTGAAAGATTAAACAAATAACTGTCAAATTATAAGAAAAAAATTATGGTTCATAAAAACACATTTTGGCAGTCAAGATGTTTCGACGTTAGAATTGACGATCAGACTTTGGACCTTTATGCTAGTTTTCCCATCAAAATAATGCTTTTCCTGCTCTAATAACAGTATCATTATTCAACATACTTTTTACTTCGTTTAGGTATGACCCCTATAGCAAGGTATTTTCACGTGAATATTATGATATCGAGAAGATGCATGCAAACCGTCAGGGTGCAATCGCGACCGCGGCAGATGCACAGACTTTTGGAATTATCCTTGGCACTCTTGGTCGACAGGGATCACCAAAAATCTTGCAGGTAGTCGCAATATCTGTCTTTTTGTACAAGTAGTGCATTCGTTATGATCTTCAAAGTGTTGTCAGATTTTGCCAAGATATATTTAATAATTTTATGTAGATCGGTGCCTATTCCATGTAAAAATTTAGCCAGTACGAATCAACATACTCTAATATATGTTTATATCTTATATTGAACCAACAATTTTCTACTAATCACAACTATTCAGATTGAGACCGTCGGTAACCTTCATCAGGCTGGATTCTGGGATGAATAGTTCCTCTGTTCGCCAGAATTCAGTTCCTGATAAAGGCAACCGGTAGTTGTGATTAGAAGAAAATCGTTACTTCATTATTATCTACACAAATTTTCACAAATGCGTTATATTGTTCTTGGTTTCATAATGTTATAACTGGATGTTATAATCTGGGCTTATTTCTGCCACATTTATCTACCTTGTTCATTAAACCAATATATAGCATGCACATTTTTACTTATTGATAGATTTCCATGCGCTGCATGTTACACTTCAATAAAGAATTATTATATGTAGGGTATTTTACCTGGTAGACATTGTATTTATATGGAATTGTTTTATGGCTACAAATTCTACCTCTTTTGCAGTATATCCAGAAGCGACTTAGTGAACTGGGGCGCAGATTTATAACTGTGTTTCTCTCCGAGATATTTCCAGAGAAGTTGAAATTGTTCAAAGAAGTTGATGCGTGAGTTGTCCTTAAGTTTGCATATATCTGCAAACAATTCGGCAGTTCGCTGCTGTTATATATATATATATATATATATATATATATATATATATATATATATATATATATATATATATATATATATATATACATACATACGCACACACATAGTAGTAGTAGTAAAAGCTTTATTTCGTGATGGTTTTTATTCAATGGAAATAAAGCTTTTACTACTACTACTGCGCATGCGTGCGTGCGTGCGCTCCCATGTGTTTTGGAAACATAGATGTCATTCTGATTAACAATAACAAATAAAAAATTAACAAATGGAATTATTTTTTTATATGTCACGTATTGTGTTGTCATTTTAGATGATTACCTAATTGAATATATGGCTCAACATTGAAATATGTATGAATTAGCACAAAATTAATGTAGTTTTATAAATATAGTGTCTTCAAGGGAAACGAATCAACCTCTATCGGAAAAGGAAACTAATAACATCAAAGGTCAACCTAACAACTATTAAGCTGCAAGACTTTCAAGACAATTTTCAACCAGAAAAGTGGTGGCATATTTAAATAATGTGTGCATTTTTTGCTGAATATCATCGGTTATTCAACCGCAACATCCATTTCTTGTTTTATCTACCATATTCCCTGTGCTATGTGAGAATAATGAGATTTTGAACACGAGCTGCAATAACTCTACGATATAAAATAATTGCAGTTTAAAACAACATGAATTATATATCATAACGTTGCAGCTGTATCGTCATACGTTATTTCGTTTGTACGACTGTCTTTCCGTCGACATCATTGTTTTTGTCGACATATCTGTTTATCCTGTTGTTCAACGTACACGTTGTCTTGATAATGAGGTATGTATGAGGTCGTTTGTTGATTGAAGATATTATAGCAAAATAATGACGGCATACGAAAGGGGTAAAAGAACATAAAGCAGTGCTGGAAAAACGATCGACTTGCGGAGTTCGGTTTCGTTCCGTAAGACGCGGATTGTTGTGTGCATGATTAGTTATCAAAGCCAAAAAATATTTGACTTACGAATTTGGTTGCATTATGTTAAACTAAGACTGTCTTCGGTTTATAGAAAATAAAAGAGCGAACATATTATAGCAGTTGTTGCGTGAACGATACGCAGACTGCAAGGATGCGGCAGGTCCCCCGGGGGGGGGGGGGAGGGGGGTACTGCCATACCAAAACGGTGGGGTTGTGCCACCAGAGCCCCATGGAGCACATGGAGAGAAATCAGGACATTTAGGATCACCAAGCACCAAACAGTTGGCGACATAGCCGAGGATCCATGCTATTACGCGAACTTCTAAAACACGAAAATGGACTTCAGTAGTCGGTACATGGAATAGCATGTTTTTGATCGCTAGACGGCGGGCGTGTATAAACGCAATGCATCGCGGGATCGGCTGTCGACAGAAGTACAACAAAGTAATTATGTACTTTATATTAGAGAGTCGGAACACTGATATATCATCGACAATGACAAGAACCCAAATTGTTAAAGAATGACTGTTTCAGCAAAGAATACGTCGTACTAACAATAACTATTACTGCTATTAAAAACAAATTAAGCTAGCACCAGAACGCAAACATCGGCTAATCTGACGTTTGAATAACTTCGCGTGAGCATGCGTTGGCATAGATACGCGATTGTTTCAGCACGCGGCAAAATATTTCCGCGAATTACGTGTTGTACGTCAGTCGGCAATCTCGCGCGATTTCACCTTTATATTAGTGTTATATTATGCACCAGGGGCGCCACGGGTTATTTCGCGTAGCGTCTATTGTTTGACTCTTCAACGGGGATTACCAATTTTCGACAGCCCGTTGGTTTATGCCGTCTGTAAGAATGTGAAAACAAATATGGGGCATTGTGAAATGTGTTTCTGCCCGCGAGAGGATGGCGATATCTTTATATTCCTGTTGCTTTCATTGTATTCCCGCAAAACAAATTTCTCTGGTCCCGTTCTCGTATTTCTAGTGGTTTCACATCAACATATAATGAAACACAATCATTCACGAGGACGTTGACAATATTGCTAGTTATAACTTGCGTATAACGTGTGGCATGTAAACCAAACACACTGTATATTATTAATGGAAGTGGCTATGACGTCGTTTTTTGATACACGTATAAAATTCAAACATAATACGAAGATAAAAAACGATATAATAATTATGTTGAATTATAGATAATACGGGTTCATATAGACCAACTATGTCCATTATTGCTACAGGCAGAACCGGCATGACACAACAATGTAATGTTTGTTCTTGATGAAGCCATGCCCTGCTCTTAGACTAGTATCCGCGGTTAATTACGTGGTTTATACTGGAGAAGCAATACCCGCTGCTCCTAGAGTTCATACGCATTAAAGAAACAGTTTGCTTTCATGGGCAACAGTACAGGAAATTCTAGGAATATTACAGCAAATGTGGTTGCAGTACAGCAAATACGTGATACTTGCGTGATTTAATTAATGTCTTTAGAAGGCTACATTGTCTATTTAGTGTGTCTAGTCTAATGAGCCTTTCGGAAAGGCTCTTTAATCTGTTGACTAACGCGTCACTCGGGAAGGTTCTTTAGCCCAGTGAAAATACTATAGGCCATGTTTTGCTCTGTTGCCAGGTGGGTTCAGATCGCATGTCCCCGACTCTCGATTGACTGGGGAACAGCCTTTGACAAGCCCTTGTTAACCCCGTACGAGGTATGCCATGTCTTCCCAGGTTCCGTGGGTAAAGTCCACATCCACAGAATAGACGCTATCGTATCTTTGGCCGACATGTTTAGCTCTACGTTTACACCGAAGTGCATACAAATCAGATAAATAATGTCGGTTATCTGCTGGCTTTATGCCATTGTTTATGGCAATAGTTCGTTGTTAGTGCTAATCTACGTGTGATGTGTTTTCTTCTGTTTGTTGCAGACTACGTATTTTCCCGTCTCCGATAATTGTAGTTATTTATGCTGGAAACATTGTTTAGGAAGAATTTATTTAATGCGCCACTATGCCAATGTGTTTTCAAACTGTAGACCATGACTGATACGAATAGTAGGAAATGTTGAACATTAAAAGACGTTATAATTGTACATCCGTTACATTAACAAGATGAAGACTGAAACCTTATATATTTGTGTATAAAGGGAAAATACGTAACATTGACAAGTTAGTGAATAAAACTTTTTAAATGATTATGTACGAAGTGTATATTTGTAAAGATAAAATACATAACATTGACTGGTTAATTAAGATAACTTTAAAAGTATGTACAAAGTGTATTTTTGTAAAGAAAAATTACATGACATTGACAAGATAGTGAATGAAATTTTAAAAGTGATTATATCCGAAGTATGTTTTTGTAAAACAAACGTTAGGTAACATAGACAAGTTTGTGAATGAAACTTTAAAAGAGATGTACTTAGTATACTAAAAAAGAAAAGCGTATCTGTCTCCAAACTGTTATGTGTTACTAAAATACATTAGTTAAACAAAAACCCTTGGCCTTCAAAACAGTTAAATCCGTCATATGGTTTAAAAGAATAAATAGAATGCATTTGCAACATATTGTTTATGTAAGTGAACATTGACATTGACCAAGTTAGATAACAGAGTCGCGATACGTTGAGTGCTAACAGTCGCTGTCCTTGCAACCTAATCTGTAAACCGGCACAGCATGGCACTGGTCCAGCCTGTATGAAAACTAGACCAACGTTTTACGTGCGCGGACATTGGTCAGTCTCGTGACTAAATTTTGCCGTCTCACGATGACCTTGCATAAACAACAACAACAACGAACAGTTTGTGCATAAGAATTGAGACGAAATAACACACAACGCACACTTTGTATGTTTTCCATGGCATCGACGCGTAACAAATTTCCTATGTCGTTTCTGTGCGTCTTAATAATGATATACATTTGTTATCCGTCAATGTCCACCTAAAGGGATTGTACAACGATTTTCAGTGGTTAACTGATACGTAGTCTATTTTCGTATAACTAAAATGCCTAAATTCTCTTATTTTTTCAACCTTAAAGTGCATCTAAATTAACACTGTTATACTTCACGTTTTAATATTTATTGCTGTAGTATAGTTATTATCAGAAACTATATAAAACAGGGATTTGACAGACCAATACAACCAATGCATCATCTAGTGAAAATTTGAAAATTTATTTCAAATTTTTTAGCGCCGTAAAGCGGTCTCTATATATGTCGTAAAAGTAGCATATTTTAATTCATCGCCACGTTTTCGCAAACGCATTATGAAAGTAACACGTTTTGTACGGATTTTAATTTAACCAACATATCGGTTATAACTTCTAATAAATCCAGTGTTGTAATAAAACAGTCGTTCGGTAAACCATTGAAAATCGTTGTACATTCCTTTTAATAACAATAATAATATTACTAATAATAATAACGATATTGCTGTTTTCGCTGCAGGCGAGCATTGCACTGCGTAGCGCCGAGTGGCAGGCGCCGTACCCGATGGACTTCTACGCCAATTCGAGCCTCGGTCCATGGACGCCGAATCACGAGAGTCATCGGCCAGCGAGAGTCAAGAAGTCTCGGGACCCTCGCACCTCACGGCTCACAGGCGGTCACGCTGGAAAGGAAAAGGACGGGAAAGACTGTAGTGGGGACTGCGATGCGTGTCCATGCAAGGAAGACCATGGCCGCAAGGAAGAAGAAACGTAGTGGGAAAGACAACGGATTTTACAGAACAGTGCCTGTGTGCGTGCGAGCATGCGTGTACATATACTTGTAACAGGTTGCACGCCTCCTAGTGAGCATGACCGGAACGCAGGCAACCGACAAATAATACGGGCGCGAGCAACTTGACCTTTGCGACGTTCGTGAGAGAACGGGGCACTACTGGTCACGCGAAGGTTTCTGCACGTGTACTCTTGCTACAAATCATAGCACATCTTGGGGGCCATCCATAAAGTACGTCATGCTCTGGGGGTTGGGTGTCTTGGTTAGCGTTGCCTGTGGTGTGGGTGTTTTGGTGGTCGCTACGTAACGAGTAGAAATAAAACGCGTTGGATTCTCTAGCTGTCGATATCAGATTGATAGCATCAATTGCTGTACCAGTTTGGGATATATTTCAACTGAATTCGCAATATTCTACATGTGAACTTTGAATAAATACAGATATGCAACGACCATAATATAGATGTATGCATAATATAGGTGGGGTCTTTATCAAAACGAGCGTAGTTTCAGGGGGTACCGTAGTGTACAATGCAGCACTATGAAGCGTTACAGTAGGAAAGTCTCTCAAAAACGTCACAATATAGCTTGATGTGCTTCATGGATAACCCCTTGTATTATGTAGGCAGTGACCAGAACGGAGACTTGTGTATTACTATGTGTGCGTGTGTGTGTACACCCTTAGCAAACAACTGTAGAAATCTTTTTTTAATGCTATGGAAATCTAGAGAATTCTACACAGTGTAGTCGAATTTATTTTTTAGAAAACGTATCCTATAAACGTTGTTTATGTCTTCTTCAATTTTCTATACATTTGTATAGACTTTTATAGAATTCTACAGAGAGTAGCAGAATATTGTGTAGAAAACTATGGAAACTACAAATGCTATGTCCGCAAAAATCCTATAGAATATTCTGTATAAGAAATTCTAAAGAATATTATATTAAAATTCTATAGAATGTTTTCTGAATTCTACACATTTGTATCTGCAAAAATCCTATAGACTATTCTATAAAAAATTGTTTAAGGGTATCAACATGGACCACCAAGGCTACTAATGGAAACCGTAAAATAATTTAGTATACCACTTGCAAGAGTGTTCAACTTGTCATTGAAAGAGGGAGTTGTTCCTTTTGAATGGAAAGTAGCAAACATCATACCATTATTTAAACTGGGTTTGAGAAATAAGTCAGATAATTACAGACCAATGAGTTTAACATCAGTGATTTGTAATTTATTAAAGACCATATGGTGGACTTCCTTGTTAGGTATACATTATTAAATCCATCTCAACACGGATTCCAAAAAGTGAGGTCATGCTTAACAAATATGTTTTTATTATTTTGAAGAAATCACTAAGTGAATAGACGAGGGATCACCAGTAGATATTATATACTTAGATTTTTCAGAGAGCTTTTCACAAAGTGCCACATATCAGAGATTACTACTTAAAATGGCATAATCGATTGGATAGAAAATGGCTGGCTGGCAGAAGACAGTGACAAACTGGAAATCAGTTTTGCGTGGCGTACCACAAGGATCGGTATTAGGACTTATAATTCTTGATATATATATATATATATATATATATATATATATATATATATATATATATATATATATATATATATATATATATATATATATATATATATCAATGACTTGGACGATAATATAACAAGCAACGTAGCGAAATTTGCGGATGACACCAAAGTGTTTAGAAAGGTAGGCAATGATGGTGATAAACAACATTTATAAAACGATCTAGACAAATTGGTTAAATGGTCTGAAAAATGCAGATGTTTTGGGAAATGTAAATGCCAACACACATGACACGGGAACTTGGATGTAAACTATAAAGTGGGATATACTATTCTAGGCACTACTGTAAAAGAAAGGAGTAAGAATAAGCGCTGATATGCAAGTTTCATAGCAGCGTGGTATTGCAGCTTCAAAGGGTAATCAAATTCTGGGGTTTATTAGGAGAAATATAGCATATAAGGAAAAGAGCTAATTATACTTCTGTATAAAGCATTAGTTAGGAATCATTTAGAATACTGTATACAAGCTTGGAAACCATATCGCAAGAAGGATAAAGATACTACAGAAAAGAGCAACTAAAATGATTCCAGAACTGAGAGACCTTGGTTATGAAGAACGATAAAAGAATGTGGCTTAAGACAAGGAAGTTAAGAGGAGATAAACATTTAAGTTTTTAAGATATTGAATGGGTATGAACATATTGATAGAAATATTGTTTTTTTACTCAAGAAAGATAGTAGAACCAGAACACTAGTAAAGGATCAGTGTAGATTGGATTTCAGGAAGTACTAGTTTTCACAGAGGACAATAAATTAATGTAGCAAATTATCTACAAATCGCGTGTGAGTATGTTTTAAAACAAGGTTGACACATGATATTATCTCAGGAGGGCGGGTTACACATATATGAAAAATGTTGGACTCTCGATAAGCGAAAGGTTTCCTTGTCCACTTGCCATCTGGGCCTGGCTGTCTTGTTAAATCTTGCTAAATTATCGCCCAGGGCTCCGGTTGAAAAACGAATTACACGCCCCTGGTGAGCGTGACAGGAACGAAGACAGCCAATACAAATAAGGGGCGAGCTCAACCCGACCTTCCCGAATTACATGGAGGAATGGGGTGACTTGGACAAAGGTCCAGTGACATCGCGGATGTGATGTCCAGGGCGGGCAACTGTGTTTTATGAAAATGCCTGACTTTTTTGTTTGCTGGGCCATAACAAAAACGGGGCAATTTTGACAAATGTCCACTTTCGTGGATTTGTTCGCAGATCGATTCCTCCTGAAGTAGTTGTTTTGCGAAAGGAAAGATGGTGGTGTCAAAAAAGAATGATAAAACAATTAGTGTGTTTTTCATTTTTTGATGTAATTATTTTCTTAAGTTCTAATAGTAATATTGTAATATCGATTGACGAAGATATGTCTTCCTATACATGGTTGACTGTTACTTAGTATGATACAGTTGTTAATAAAATTACTTAAACATTACGTAACTGTGGAAGTAGTGATCAGTACTTTTAAAATTAATATTTGTTTATTTTGTATTATTTGATACTATTTAACACAGAACAGCACATCGACGACGACATCCATTTCTGTCTTCAGTCGTTCTGTCTAGGTCTTGTGTCTTTATTTTCTGGATTTACGCCTCTCTTGCGATGGTTCGTTGGTACGCTTTGTTTGGGCATCTTCTTTTTTCCAGATGGTTTGTATCACCCCTGCTTTTGTGTCTTTGTTGGTGGCATTCTAAGGACATTGCCAAAATGTCGCCATCGTCTGTTGAGCATTGTCGATTTGATTGCCTCTGTGTTATGTTTTGCTCTTTTCAGGACTTCTAGTTGGTGATGAACTCGTCCATTTCCACGGTTGTTTTCAGTGTTTCAGAGTAATTGAGAAGCACGGGTATAATTCTTAGTTTGGTGTTTGTATTTTATACTCTTTTTCCTCTAAGTTTTTGAAGTGCTCCGAACGAATTCATAGGATAAATACAACGATGGAAATAGAACAAGTTTACATTCACACGATTTCTAAAACAATACATGCCTTACAGTATTAGATGTATGTGTGACTGAGCAGTCACTGCTGTCGTCACAGAGAAGAACCAGTGTCAATATTCATCTTGTGATCACCCACTCATGGTTTCATGGCTAGAAACACAGAAGGAAACAAAAACACCACGCGCAGACCCGTACGCACGCCCGCACGCACACACGCACGAATGCAAAGACACTGCCACGCACCATGTTTGTAAAAATACGTTGAACGCAGCTAAGCAATTATATATATTATATTGATGCACTGATGTCTATCCCCAAAGACACTCTGCTATTTTGACCCCAGTGATACGTGAAGTCGTATACACAATGGGTGGTCTTGCCATGTGCTCCTACTCACAATGCCCCAGTGACCAAAGGGTGGAGATAAGGGTAACGTGATAAGTACACGAGATACCAACACGTGCTCAAAGTAACGACTGACGCAACTCGTGTTTGCACTCTGACGCAAGGCAGCTGACGTCACACGTGTCGGACCTGAGGGCGATTTAGTAATTTCGTCGGCAATGTAGGCTAGCTGAATTTACTTACTTAATACTCTTCATGCGGAAGTGCGCATAAGGCCGATACCTGAGTTGAACTGCTTATTAATAAGTTTAATACTATAACCTACCTATGTTAATTTATGATTTGTAACCGCAGAGGTTGAATATCACACAAAGGTACACATAGACCATTATTTTGACCAATTTGTCTAGATGCTTTTGTACAAAATTTTCTATATGTTTCTTTTAACAGCTCTAAATACTTTTGTGTCGCCTGCGGATTTGATTTCTCAGCAGCGCATTTGATTGAAGAGTCTTCGTTACTTGTGAATATAGCCTACCCGCCGCCCTTAATACGTCACAGTGGAAGCGTAGGTTAACCGATGTTTGACAACTGCCAGGCGCTTACCGGTCGCGCTGGTTAGACGAGAATATCCCATTTTTAGTCAACCACTGGCGCTATATTCTTCATTTTAGTTGCACATCGCTAGTTTCTAAATTACATATTTTAGCCCCCAAACCATTAATTTTGTTTCGCTTTTAAAAATTGTATGTAAACTGGGCTAGGGGGTCATTCCATATCAGAGCATCATGTATTTCTAAATTACTTCCACTTGACCCCTTCTTGTTTTTTTTTATTAAATCGGCCTTTGGTAAGATAAGCCACCAACGTGTGGGCAATAGTATAATGTTATCATTGTCGAGGTTGATACATCTTGCTTTCCTTTTGATAAAGTCCAAAAAACTTACTTCATACGAAGTATGTGTCAATGTCGTAACCTCTTTGGTTTCAAGAAAATGGGTGTTATGCCACTCTCATACTCTTCGACCCTTATTTTACACTTAAAGTCCCTAACTCAATTCGATTTTTTCGCTAGTCTCATTTCAAATTCATTTTGCAAAAAATCAAACCTACCTAGTATCCACTGCAACATGCTAGCTCATTTGTGAAACGTTTATATACAGTTTTTGAGAAATCATCAGACAAATTATTATTAAATTACTTAATGTTTGGTCAAACATTTAATCACGTGGAAACGTTGAAAACTCACGAATTTCACCTTGGTGAAATTTCATAACTTTGTCGTGTGATCGGCGAAAGGATGGAAGTCACGTCTGTGATGGCACTGACCCGAACAACTATGATGGCATTTACCAGTTTGGATATCCACTACTTTTAGCATTACCATATCTAACGACTAAAGTTAATTCTTTCGATGATTTGAACAAAAATACGCATTTTTTCATTAAACTGACTGCGGGTGTTGCCTAGACTATTCAAACATTACATAATTGGACATAAAGGAACCGGGTTTGCGATAGGCTAAATCATTTGAGGATGAAGTTTTAAGGGACAGTTTGGTTATGTCATATTTGCAATTATAGTAGTAGCATGTTTGATTCATTCAACAGTTACGTTTATGTCCGTTGTAGGAGTACAACACATAGAACCATGATTATGTAAAGCCTGTTTAAGTTATTGTGTTTTAAACTATCTATATGATATCAAACATGGAGAAACTGTTTCAAATTTACTTAAGATCGAAAGTGTCTGCATACAGCTCATGTTTAACATTAAATCATCCTAATCGTAAAATCTCGCATCCACAAATTAACTAACCATGCATCAGCTTCACACATCTGGAGGGGATAGGTACCTTCAAATCCGTAGCAAAAAAAAATCTATAGCATTTCCTAGAATATTCCACAGGATTTTTTGCTGACATAACTATGTAGAATTCATTCAAAAATATTATATTGAATTTTTAAAGAATATTCTATAGAATATAGACGTGTGCGCGCTTGTGCTGCCACAGTGCAACGTTGTCGCTGTATTGTTTACATTATTTTAAGTTTTAGGCTATACTGTACTTTAATTTTACATCTAGTTTTATTGTGAACATCTGGACTACTGCAACGTCTCAAATACGACTTGGATATTTGTGGTTTTACTGGATTTTAACGTTTTTATGAGACATTACTGTTGTAACTACAGTGTCTTGTTCAGTGAGCTGCGACGGTCGCCATGGTAATCATGTACACAAGCCACTAGCTGATTCTGATGTGTCAACATACTGCTAAATCGTTGATGCATATCTCCAAGTCAGTGTATTATTACATGAAGCAGTCACACTACGCCGACCCATAGAGAGACCTGTGGTGGGCAGAGACAATGCCAGTGGGCTAAGTCAATGTAGCCTGCCAACATTACCGCCACTGGCTTAGTGGCTGACTTGAATGGGGACAGTGTAAACCCAACTCAAGGACAACCCCCTAAGAAAGGAATTTCACTTCTCAGGATACTGTCATTGAACTGCAGTAGTATCAAGGAGAATATAAAGAACTGTGATTTCCCACACGTCATTCTAGGTTGTGAGTCTAAAGTTTATGGCACATTCCCGACATACAGCTTCTTCCCTAGCCATTACACGGGAGTTTATCGGAAAGACCGTACCTGGAATGTAGGTGGAGTATTCTGTGCCATCAGGGAGGATGTCCTAGCCACAGAGGAAAAGGACTTGGCGAAGGACAACGAATGTGCATGGAGCTCCATTCAATTCCCCAAATCACAGAACGTATACTTGGGCTCATTCCATCGACCATCTAGGGCTCCACTTGAGCACCTAGAAAAATCACAGAACGAACTGTACACCAAGTGTATGCGTAGACATCGAAATCTCATCATCGCCGGGGACGAGGTAATTGGGAGTAGTGACACAGTAAATGCCAGAAAGCTACTAGCCATCGCAGTCCTTTGTGAAACTCAATAGAACTGAAAACATGGGTATACCGATACTGATACAGATGGTCTGCACATTACTAGCCTAGCCAAACCAGAGGCTTTTAACAACTAGATTGCGTCAGTATTCACGCGTGACAATGGTACAGACATGACTGACAAAGGACCACCTCCCTACGGCGAGATGGACAACATCCGTTTCATGCAACCAGGGTTTGAGAAACTATTGAAGAACATCAACCAAAATGAAACTGCAGTCCCCGATGAACTCCCGGCAAGGATTCTGAAGGAGACCGCCATGGAACTCTCTGGTGTGCTATCCTATATCTTCCAGCAATCGTCCGATGAAGACACCATCCCATCTGACTGGTCTACCGCACGTGTATCGGCTATTTACAAGAAGGGTGATACGTCCACACCGTCTGATTACAGACCGGTTTCCCTAACATGCATTACATGCAAAATAATGGAACATAATGTTTGCAGCCAGATCGGTCGGCACCTTGATTACAACAACATTCTAAACCCTAACCAACATGGCGTCCGAAAGGGTCTTTCTTGTGGGACACAACTCGACCGTATTATACACGAATTGGCGTATTCTATCAACCGAAAGAACTAGACAGATGTAATTTTTCTTGACTTCAGTAAGGCCTTAGATAAAGTGTCTCATACAAAACTTCTCCACAAAATCAAGTACTGCGGAATCAACGGAAATACTTATGCCTGGATCAGTGCGTTTCCATAAACATTCTACTATAAAACATTCCACTATGCTCTGCAGAATTCTTTAAGTTTCTATATATTTCAATATAATTCTATAGACTATATACGATTCTACATTTTGTGCTAAGGGTAAGGATAAGCAATGCAAATGCGGGCGCTACATACCTTTTATTGACTCTATATGGTTGTTATTGTATTGTATTGTTGTCTTCGTGTGGCGTACACAGTGGGACAGAGGAGTAGGTCGTGTATATCTGGTTCTTGTTGATATAATGTTTGATACGAAATGTATAAGTTGTCATTAAGAATAGTACGTTTATTAACTGATTATTTTTATTAGTGCGACCAGTACATTTTTTTATACGAAATATGTAATTCGTCATTAAGAATAGTACGTTTATTAACTGACTACATTTATTAGTGCGAACATTATTTTTTATACGAAATATGTTATTTGTCATTAAGAATAGTACGTTTATTAACTGACTATATTTATTAGTGTGATCATTTCATTTTTTTCATAAGAAATGTGAAAAGGGCATAACAATGATTATGTAAAAAATAAACAATGTTACCATTTTCGCTAATATCGCATCCAAGTAGATATAAAAATTAATGCGTATGGATAACGATTACGACACAAATTTGATTGCATCAGTGTTAACGAAAGTCAAGTAACATTTGTAATGAAGTGTTATTTTAATCGCATTGAAGTTGCATTTGTGTTGATTGTTCGATAAGGTTAGTCACATAAGAGTAGTATGATATACAATTGGATATTCTCTTCACAATCGTGTCGTCTCCTTGGCAACTAAATTATCATTTATCTTTCTTCCGGGTTGGTGGTAAATCAACAAAGTGCTTGTGAATTCACGATTTTTGCATTCTCAAAAATCAATTATAAAAAGGGAAAGGGAACATTTGCATACTGCGACATGTTCAACTGTCTGGTTGCTGGTTTGAGCAACAAATGACATAGAGCATCGTGCATGGTTTATTTATTTTCGAAAACAACGCTAGTGCAAGTAAGACAAAAATAAAGCGTACGGCTTAAAACATACTAATCGTAATTTTGCAAACACTGTGGCAACGACTCACTTTTAGTATTGAGGTTGTTGCTCTTTATTTAGTCCGTAATGTTCGGGGTGAGGCTGGCATCAATAGTGGTCCTCGATTTTTTTTCCATCACTGATCCCATTTCACTGCCATTTCCCCACCCTCTGTCCCTCGCTCTCGTTCTCCACTACTTTGTTGTTGAAAATAAAAAAGCGGGACATTTAGTCTAAAAAGCAGGAATGTGTGACATGGAAAAAAGCGGCATTTCCCACTCGAAAGCAACATTGTAGACACCTCTGTATAGTTTTGTTGCTGTATGCCTACATATTGTATGTTTATATTGCAGCAAATGGGGCGGGTCAGGATTTTCGACAGTGCCAGTGGATGCATAGTAGCTACCGTTTCAAGGACACTTCAAGCACGCTGATTATTGTGGTGATGGTGTCACGTAAACTGTTCCTGAGATAAACAGTGGAGGTCGACCGTGTCCTGTTCTGGATCACGTGCTAGGGCAGCGGAAACTTATACAAGATTATGATAGCCTAGTTTCGTGACGGGTGGCAGAGGTTTCGGCGTCGTTGACAGTATAAAAGTACCACCACTCGACGGATTGTTCAGCTGTTCTGGGAGAAGTGGAGCCACACACTCACCGACAACACCTCCGTGAGTAAGACTTTTCTTTTATGCCTAGTTGGGAGAGAAAACTTTATTAATTGTATTTTCAACGTGTACAGCAAAGTTAATATTCCAACAGTAACTGCTGTACACTGGTCTATCCTATTTACTGATTTAAAAAAATATTTGTTTAATTATTATTTTTTTTATATAAAGAATAGACATCGTGGCGCATAATATATTTTATTTATAATTGAAAAAGGAAACATAAGCAATTTACTTCTTTTTCCATTGTCTTAAATCTGTTTAGTAGTTGATTGGCTGATTGATTGTATGTACATGAATTTATGATATTTGAGACAATAAACATTATTATTATTATTATTAAAATATACCATGGTATTTCGTAGTATTATATCACATGGTATACCATGGTATACTATGGTATACCATGGTATACTATGGTATACCATGACATTACATGGTAAACTGTGATATACCATGCTTTTTAATATATTGTGTATGGTAATTGTATGACATACCATGGTTTACCTGATTCAAAGCACCATGGTATTTTACCATGGAATACGATGGTATATTTTACCATGGAATACGATGGTATATTTTACCATGGAATACGATGGTATATTTTCATAGGTGAAGCCACATTTAGTGAGATATACGACTTTGTAGGAAACACGATATATAGCTTCTATGGAAACTCGTTGTTAAACGCTTTAACACGCATTTCGTTGGTATTGTCAACTAAAGTTAACTTTAGTTAAGGTAAAGTTAAGGTAATATAAACTCAACTTAGCTAGTAAACTTTAAAAATACAAGTTATCTTAACTTAAAAAACAAATCAAGATTTGCTTAACTAGTAAATAATAGAGTAGCATATAGGAGTATGAAATAGCATATTATGAAGCAGTCCTTTGTATTTAGTTTTAGGGGTTTGGCTGTTCGTTGGACACAGACTAAATTAATGGTATACATTAAAAGAAACATACAGACAATATTCATTATATTGTAATTTTTTCTAACTGGGTCATTTTAAGGCAACAAAATGAATTGTTACGACATTGCGATACACGATCTAATGTCTTGTGAACCGTGGCCTGAAAACTAATCAAGATGTACCGATCAGCGGCCAGACATGTCGACTTTCTATCTGATTGTGTTCATTCCAGTTGTTTTGAATGCTGGCTCTGCCTGTCGCAACATTTGACATAGCTGGTATTATGTATCATGTATAATCTATAATTCAATAAATACAATTATTATTCCTGGAACATGTTTGTATATTAGAATGGTATGTAATACAAAAAAATGCTGTAATCTACTGCAGTTTGCCTATGTAAATATGTAAACCTGGTGTGAACATATTCGACTTTACAAACAGCCCATAATATATATATATATATATATATATATATATATATATATATATATATATATATATATATATATATATATATATATATATATATATATATATATATATATATATATATATATATATATATATATATATATATATATATATATATATATGGTGAGGTATTGTATCCTAGTCTAAACTACGTGGCCTGGCTAATTGACCACACCGAGCAGGTTCTTTAGCTTACGTACACCCCCAGGCCAACGAACCTTTCTGGGAGGTTGTTTAGTCATATCTTTCGAAGAGATGAAAAATTAAAACGTCATCACGCTGTTACCCAGAGGTCAAGCTTGAAACCATTATGGTATCCGGGGGGGGGGGGGTTACTCCCTATACTGAAGTATACATGTATGTGCCGCGCAAATGCTATTTTTCTCTCTCTGTCCGATGAAAAAATGTAAATTTTCTCTCTTTGTGCCCCAATTAAACCTGATAATTCTCTCTTTCGCCGAAGAGGAAATTTCCCAGTGGAAACGTTCCGCCCGGGCTTACACTTATATATATTAGATAAATTGTTCAATAATTCTCTCTAAATTTCTTGATTTTTGTCTCTCTGTCTCTCTGTCTCTGTCTGTCTGTCTGTCTGTCTGTCTGTCTGTCTGTCTCTCTCTCTCTCTCTCTCTCTCTCTCTCTCTCTCTCTCTCTCTCTCTCTCCATATGCTCCATATGCTCCATGGGGCTCTGGTGGCACACCACCGCTTTTGTATGGCAGCACCCCCCCGGATGGTATCTAAACCTTTAGAATCACACATCTCAAGAAGTAACCCGTAGTATTTAGCGAAATCGTAATCATACTAACGTTGTCAACACTATCGTTTACTGTTTTGTGTCGGCAGAATCATGCGTCTACTCGGCATCACTGTGATGGTCGCCTGCGGGCTGGCTGTCTGTGCCGTTTCTGGGGAGTCGAACTTCTGCTCCTCGGCCGACGCTGACATCGTCATCCAGCAATGGCAGGCCGTGAGCAGCCCCGATGCCGCAGCGAAGTCGAAGTTGTCCTGTGGGCAGGCCGTGTTCGCCAGGTTAGTAACAGGGGTGGAACAACGCGCCGAACTATCGATGCATCGCGATAGTCGATTAAACGATGCAATAATATTGATAGTGAATTTAACAATCGATAGTTATCGCCGATGGTATACCTAATTATAAACTGTAACGATAGTTGGCAAAATAATTCAGCAAGACTGTAATAATAAAAAATAAACATGTTATTTTTCAATTATATATTGGTTAACTTTATTTATTTATTGACTTAACATGTTTGTTTAATGAACTACCTCCAGAGCTACGTGATACTGCTACCCATCATCTACGGTTTGGGACTGTTTTCCTGGTAATCCGCTATTTGATGATACTATCGAAACACTACCGCTATAGTATTGCAATATTTATACAGTTATCGCGATACTAACGCAATAGTACAACTCTCTCCGACAATCAGCCTAGTAAGTAATATGGTAAAACACTTGGACGTCTTAAGTAATACGGTAAGACACTTGGACGTCTTAAGTAATAAGGTAAAACACTTGGACGTGTATCTGCAAAATTCCAGGCACATCTACCAGTTAGATGCACACATACAAGCTACATTCTGTTTGCAATGTGTTTCACTTGCGCATTGCTGAGTGCAATGTCAGTCTCACCAAGATACCACGTACCCAATGCATTAAAGCTGACTCCGCAATTCGATTTTTCGCTTTTCCGTATTGTGGAGTGGCACATTAGGCTTATTGTACGATATAGGGCTTAACTCATATTCAATTTTGGTCTGGTTTGTTTGGTAAGGCATTATAGCTCTTGAAAAATCACGTGTAAGTCCCGGGGGTGTACTCCCCCCGGGTGTAAGTTCTCCGCTGTTGGCATATATTTAAAATTACACTATTAATGCCAGACGCATCTAAGCTCTGAATCAATTTCGATAGTAATAGTGGGGAGGTACAGTACGACAAACTTATAATGTGTAAGTGTAAAGTTGTGAACTACGTCACTGAGATGTAAAGTTGTGAACTACGTCACAGAGATGTAAAGTTGTGAACTACGTTACTGAGATGTAAAGTTGTGAACTACGTCACAGAGATGTAAAGTTGTGAACTATGTCACTGAGATGTGGCGGCTTTTCCCGATGATACCCTCATTAGTGTTATATGTTTCCTTCCTTTGATCAAATTATTCTCCACGGAAATACAAACTGCCAGAACAGTGCAAGATCTTGCACTGTTCTGGCAGTTTGTATTTCGTTGGACAACAGTTGTAAGACTAACGTTTCACGTCATTAGCGTATATAGGATCTTGCGGGGGGGGCAAAGGGGGGCAACTTTAGTCACCATTGGTTTAACATGGTACCAGGTAGTGGCGCTGCGGAAAAATCAAAAACATTAAGCCAAAGTAGGGGGCAAGGCCCAGTGCCCCCCCCCGCCTAAATACGCCACTGATTCACGTTAACGACATTGTACGAGTTAAATTAAGTAATATTCACAGACTGTTTTATCCTCATTGACGTCCTGGTTCTCTCTCGCAGACTCTTCGACATGGCACCTGGCGCGAAGGGTCTGTTCACCAGAGTCAACGTCGCGGACACTTCTAGCCCCGAGTTCAATGGTCACGTGATGCGCGTGATGGGAGGTTTGGATGTGCTTGTCAACTACCTGCATGACCTCCCAGTACTGGAGAGCATGCTTGCTCATCTCTCCGAGCAGCACGTCGTACGAGAAGGTGTCACCAAGGCCGGCTTTGGGGTTAGTATCAGACTAAGTGGTACCGATATCAATAGACGTTCATATGTGTGCATAATATATTGTAATAAATACGGTCCATACATTATTGTGAAAACTAAGACAGACGTCCGCTTTTAAAACGTAAAGTGGAGCCAATGAATCTATGGGAAGCAGTTGAATGTTCTAAAGTAAATGTAAATGTTCGGAAAACCTTTAGCGCTTTATCATTGCTGGAAAAGTGTTTCGTCCAACTGACAGACGTCCGCTTTTAAGCTGGCATTCTTTAAATGCACCAACGGGCGAGATGCATTTGTAATAAACGATATTCGCTACGCATTCGCACTAGAGTGACGACACGAAACTGAGCAAACACGCTACCAGAGGCGCCACTCACAATTTCGCCACTGCTATGACTTACATTTCATGTGATTCTGCACATCTTTATTTCATTCGGTAAACACCCCATTTTTTCTCTGAAGAAATATCTGCTTTAATTGCAAAAAAATTGTGGATAGTGTTTGCATTGAAACACAATAACTTTCGTTCACGTGTTTTCGATTTTGTTACGTCACTGCCACTGTACACGTGACTGCTTAACATAATTTGAAACAAAAACGAACGTTATTGTGTTTCTAGACACATTTTCAATGCAAATACTATGCACAATTGTATGCAATTGAAATTGAGAGAATTCTTGACAGAAATTAGGAGTGTGCCAAATGAAATAAATATGTGCAGAATATGCATATCATTCTATGTTGTGGCAGGGGTGAAATGGTTAGTGGCGCCCCTGGTGGGGAGTTTGTACCATCTATTGTACTTGATACTGTTCAAGATACTTGTAGTAGCTAAGTGTTGATGTACATGTAAATAACTACAATTATATGCATTTGATCCAAACCCTTCGTCATTCGGATGCAACGTACACGGACTGGTGTCCACTGTTGTAAACTTCGGACCAATGGCTACATTTGTACACATCGTACATGGACCTATGTCTATTCCTTCAGGTGATGGCAAAGGTGTTGATGGAGAGCATGCCCCAGATCGTTGAGAACTTCAACCCGGATGCGTGGCGCAACTGCCTTATCCCGATCCTCAACGGCATGTCTGCTGGTCTGCCCGCATAGACGCATGCACACCACTTCGTTACCAGAAACCAGCGATAACATCGCTGTAGTCCATACAACTTCTATATCAACTCGTCATCAGACAGCGCGACGTCTGGCGGACGGTTCAAACCGGCAGGTGGCGCCTTTGAAACTGTACATTCGTCAGCCATAACAAACCCGTGTGGCTCCCGGTTTGTTATGGCGTCGCCATGGCAGACGTTAAGGCTATTCTAACACCATTGCCGCCTGTCTTCGTGTCGCTGTCATGATTCCACGAACTGTTTTGATGTCAACAAATGACGCAACCAATGTCAGACTGAAATACAAAATGTCACTGCAAAAAAACTGACGACATCCAACTCTGAGTACAATAAATGATGCAAAGAACAAACAATGTTTTTGTGTATTTTATCGCTAATACATTTATGCACGTAATGTTTCAAAACGTTGTACAAGATTTTAGCGCATGCTAAGCAATTTAGAAAATAATACATAACATGGTCATAGTTGTGGAGTCGCGCCCATCGTAACACACAACTTAAAATCGATGCTTAGCAATGCATTCTTGTGACAATTGGGGAATCGCATCCTCTGGCTTGTCTTCAGCATTGCAAACTGGCTACAGGGTCACGAAATCGTTAGTTGACTAAAGTGTGCAACATTTTTTGGAAAGGGTAATTACCCGGTCTCCTCGTTTCTCTCACTCAGTACCACTTAAATCATTGCATTGGCTCCCTGTCCGATATCGCATTGTTTTTAAGATCTGTGCAATTACATATCGAGCACTTTATCAGCAACCAGCATATTTATATTCACTGCCCACTCCTGCAAGACAGCCCAGACAGCGTCGATCATTTAATTTTAATCTACTGTTTGTTCCCAGTGTTAAAATAAATGTCGGAACGAGAGCTTTTTCAGTTGCTGCACCGACTCTGTGGAACTCACTCCGTATTAGTGTTAAGTATGTGGGAAATATAACAACATTTCGACGTAAAATAAAAACCCACCTGTTTAAACTTGCTTATCCTCCATAGCTCCCCAGCGTACCAATCCAACTGTTTACAACTGGAACTGCTTATCGATTATGAACTGCTTAATCCTTCTTGTTTTTGGTGAGCTTCCGAGCTTCGGACAGCGGAGGATTTTAGCGCAGTATAAGTATTTTATATATTATTATTATAAAGTTTATAATATCTGCAGTCTATGGCTTGTGAATAATGATTCTGCCTGGACTGTTTCCAAACAAAGGGCTCACTATATTATTATTAATGTTATTTATAACTGATTTTGAAGATGATATCAGGCCCGTAGCCAGCTTTTTACACGGTTAATTTTTTCGCAATGCAGACTCCAATGGCGCCACAAGTTCATGCGGGGCCATATTTTCGTATTAGATTCCAGGGGGCGCTACAAGTTCACACGGAGGTCATATTTCCCAGACCCCATGGGGCGCTACAAGTTCATATGGGGTCATATTTTTTGAGCACAGGGGGTGCCACAAGTACACACACCCACGCACGTACGCACGCACGCACGCACACAAACGCGCACACGCACGCTCGCACACACATTATAACCATTAGGTGACAGTACATAGCTGTGCAAGTTGTAAAAAAAAATGTAACGGGCCGGGCCGGGCCGGACAGGGCCTGGGCCTACATTTTGTGGTCTGGGCCGGGCCTGTGCTGATATTTTTTTAAACACATCGGGCTTGGGCCGGGCCGGGCCGGGCCGGGCCGGGCCTGGACCTAATAAAAATATTAATACAAAACCCATACATAATTACTACTACATATACTACATACACAATACAGATGTTACATGTGCATATTTTTGGCATCAAAGCAGCCTTCTGCATATATCTAATGGATCCATTAAGTTCACTTAGCTGGAAGCAGCCATCCCCAAATGTTTACGTTAGACTTATTTGCAGACCATCACCCTTTGACCCTACCAGTGGACATTTTATTGTCTAGGTGTTCCCTCCAAATCTTGCCTGCCTGAATGACCTGCCCACTGCCCAGTGCACACCCCAGTTGGTAGTTGGTATTTTCCAACTAGTGTCTACTGTTTACTTCTGTGCCGATTCATTCACACTTGTACTAATTTACACGTCTGAACCTGATCTCCCTCAGGCCAGTGACGGCAGACCTGCTGGTAATGCTACTGGGTGTCAGTGCCAGTAGGTGATATGATATTAAAATATCAATATTAATGTTTTTTTGATGTCATATAATAAAACAATACGTATGTATTACAGTTTATTTACGTTTCGTTTATCTTTTCTAAATTTAGCTGGCCAAGGGTATGGGCCGGGCCTGAAACGTACGGGCCAAGAAGGGCCGGGCCTGGGACAAACATTAACGGGCCTGGGCTAAATTCTAGTTTTATTTTTGGAAAAGGAGGGTTAACAAAAAAGGGATTCATGTAAACCCCCTGAAACTCACTGGCTACAGGCCTGGATCAAACAAAATAGCGATTTCGGGGACGATGCAAAAATATTTAGAAAGGTTAAAAGAAGTGAAAATAAACAAACGTTAAAAGATGATGGCAAATATTATTACTTTTTGGGACATGTAAATGCAATAATTTAGACCATAGAAATGTGGACGAAGAATATGAAAAAGTTACAAAGTAGAACCACAAAAGAAAAAGACCATGGGGTAACAATTGGTGCTGGCATCAAAGTGTCAGAGCAAAGTGGGATTGTGGCTTCAAATGGTAATCAAATTATCCGGTTAATTAGGATATATATTATATATAGGGAGTAAATACAATTATATCCTTGCAGAAAGCAATTATAATGCCTCATTTAGAATAATGCATACAATCTGACCTATTCGGCAGACATCTGACCTATTGGGCTGGGCGAACAGTTCAGTGTGACAACGAAGAAAACAATTGAAACACAGAAACATTACACCATGATCAATTTATGGGACACACTAATGGAGAAGGTTAATGACACCATGGAAAGTGTGATGACAAGCGATGGTAACCTTAGAATGAAGATAAGTACCAGAATGGACAAAGCGGCAGCTTCCTTTAACAAACTGAACACCATATGGAATTAAAAAATCCCGAGACTTTCATCGGAAGTGAATATCTTTAAGTGTAATGTTATCTCAGTGCTGATGTATGGGTCGGAAAGCTGGAGGTGAATTGAGCAATCGAAACTAGCCTAAACATCTTTTAGGCTAGTTTCCGAAAGAAAGAACACAAAACCAACAAAGGAGTAAGAAACGAATGCAAACATGAGTTTATCTCAACAACTAAAGGGGAGATGGACACGTATACTCGGGATGCCAGCAGAACGACTTAACGACTACCAAAACCGCCAGGGGGCCACAACACGTGGCCAGTTTACAACCCTTGAGACAAGTTTCGCATCTTATGGGAATGCTTTGTGTGGCCAACGCATGTTAGTATGCGCAACGTGTTTGGGGTATTAAATCACACTGACGGGGTAATAATTAAGGGTACACGATTTGAAATTGTTGACATCTTATAAAAATTTGCGTTATGTAACATTAAGCGTTGAATAAAATATGTTAGTAAAATAATCTATATCACATATCGTGGAACATGTATGTGTGACACGTTAAGGGGTATATATTTGGTTTTGCTAAATCAGGTATAATCTGCATAACTTGTGGAATGCGACTCCTGTCCACGAAAAATGGTATCTATCTCAATCAGCTCAACAAGATAAGGATGGGTCAAGGTGACCGCTGCAGCTCAGGATGCTCAGGGCGGGGGGGGGGTACGATTGTTTCCGTCCTATATGCGACGTCTTGGGCGCCACAAGACAGAAGAAGAGCTGGTAGCAGTATAAATGTTCAATGTACGTACACATATACATTACATACATACATGTATGTATATACATGCGTGCACACACACATATATACATATAAATGCATATACTATATATATATATATATATATATATATATACGTTTGAGCACACACACACACATTTTTTTATTTTATATAACTTGTCCACTCTATGTCTATGTTTCCCTAACAATGCATTAAATTGATCAACACACTGTACTCACCACATACGTGCATAATGTCCACCTTCACTCTGCATAATGTCCACTTTCACTGTACATAATATCCACTTTCACTGTATATAATGTCAACGTGCATAATGATCATAATGATTCCTGTGTTTACAATAGAATATAATAGAAACTACAATCAATCTTTCAAAACTGCAATGAAACTAAATTTTAAATAATGTTTGTTTTCGTTTCGAAGATATATATGCACATATTCTCTTACATGTCACGTTGCTATGTCTGACCCAATTCGTCCCTAAACAATGTAAATGACCTCACCATGAACTATGGCAGCACATGGTATAGAGAACGTGTGCATGGGATAAATACAATGATGGAAATACAACAGATTTACATTTAGAAGTTTGTTTATACACGCAGACATTATGCAATGTATACATGTGACTGAGCATATATATATTATATAAATTGTATCATTTAACACAGCTATGACGCAGTATCACATGCCAAGATATATTATATAAATTGTATCATTTAACATATTTAATAATACTAATAATACAATATATAAGTATTCCAAACTGTACTGGAGCGTGCGTGCGTGTAAAGTACCAACATACTCTCACGCGAGAGTAAGATTGGTCATGAACGCCGATCATAGCAAAACATTGACATATTCTGACAGTTCTCCCTAAGACACGTTGAAAACATTTACACCGGTGATGCGTAGAGTAGACGCTGTGGATGGTCTTCCTACGTGCTCCTACTCACTATCCCACTGACTCACAGGGTGGAGGCAAGGGTAGTGCCGATGAGTACACAATATCTCAATGCACTGGAGACCTGTGATGAGACACGTGTGTGACGCGACACCTGTATGGAGACATGTGAATCAAAGCAGCTGGCGACATGTTTGTCGGACACTAAGACGAATCAAAACAACACGTCGTCCGTTGACTTACTTGTCACTGACGCAAATATCTGGGTTAGAAGTTGTTTTTCAACTGGACCTGACCTTCCATCCCTAACGAACAACCAGCTTTCATTGAAATGGCTCAAGCCGTCCAAAGATGATGATAACGATGGAACTATATATCACGAATTTACCATAAAACGACCAGTGTATAAAGCCTACCTTTAAATAACCAACCCAGCTGTGTCTTGCCCAGATCGCGAAACAGTGTTTTTCATCGAATATACTACTACTACTACTACTACTACTACCACTACTGCAACAACTACTACCACCTTTATCACTACCACTACTACAGCAACTACTACCACTACCACTACTAGAGAAGTTGGTATTGGAATAAACAGGTCTGCCAGGGGGGTGAAATGTAAATTTAGCGCTTTGAGCAGTCCCAAGGACTGGATACCGCGCTATATAAGAATGTACTTTTTACTTGCCTTTTTACCGTGACAGTTCCCAGAACTATTAGTTGTTTGGCTATCCGTGGACGTGCACAAGAAAGCACACATGAAGACGCACAATCGAGTTGAGTTCAGTAAACAGGGTAAAATGTAAATTTCCCTTCGTAGTTCGTACGTTCACATGAACTAAGGAGAGTCGACAATATTTCCACATCACACCAACAGTAAGAAAACAATATCAGATTTGTTTCACAGAGACAACATACGTGACACTTCCCCACAACGGGCATAAGTATAATATTGACAGTTTGGGTATTATTTAGGGTTAGGGTTAGGCAATCGTTCCCAAAGCGGTAACGTTCTAATCGAGCTTCAACACATTATATTTTTTTCAACATAAATCGATTTCGAAAACAAAACATTACGGTTGTCGTGCAAAATGCCCACCCCCTTCTTAATGTTTACATTTTTTGGTATGTAACCTGTTGCGCAACTACATGGTAGCATAATAAACGAATGGGTGACTAAGCTTGCCCCCCCCCCGCCTCCCAATTGCGAGATTATAGATGCGTTACTGATGTATAATAAAATATCGATTGAGAGTTTTCTGAAGAAAAGCAAACCTTCAAGTACCTATACCAATTGATACTTTTGTCGGCATGTATAAATGAAATGAACTGTCAAGAGGTTTAATAATAAGGTATATTCGACCTATATAATATCAAAAGGTGAGTCATACGATTAAGACATACATTACAATGTTACCATAAAGGTGTCACTACCACGCAGTTATTTACACGTGCGAGATCATTACACATGTCCATCATTACTTCATGGGATGCCATTTCTTCTTCGCCATCTTGGTATGTCTATTGTGCGTAGCCGGGTCCATTCCTCCATACTATCCAGCCAGTTTTTATTCTCTCGGCCTCGTCTTCTCTTGCCCTCCAGGGTGCCTTGCAGGATGGGGTTAAATGCTTATAAGTGATTAGAAGTAACACGTGACATCCATACCACGTTTCTGTTCTAGTTCATCGATAGATAATACGTGAAAGAATTGTGAACTTCGTGAACTGGCCAACATGTTTTCGTTCGAGTTGTTACCAACACATTGAGGTATCCTTTAACAAATATATCCACTGATACATTAGTGGTTGGGATTTCGTTTTAGATTAAAATACTTGCGATTAACACTGCTAAATGTCATAACCCGCCACGAGTTAGCACAATTAAAACGGCGTCATATAAAAGCCACAAATACGTGTTACGTGCACAGTTCGCAAGTAACTCTTTGTCCACTACGAGTCGCCACTAGGCACAAAACCACGATCATTTTGTGCGTCCATTGCTTTACGCATCTTGAATATCTGACCTTCTACTGTGTGATGTTTATAATTACCTTTCCCGCTGTTTTTTTCTAGGCCGTGTGCGCTATGCACTGTGAACTTTTTGACCCAATGCCTACAGTGTCTACCCTCTGCATTGGCCAATGACATTTTGACGGAACCTCGCTGTATTGTTTTGACGATACAGTAGGAAATAGGTCGTCGATCACAAGTCAATCACAAACAATCCTATTAAAATATTCGGCACTCAACCAATCTGTTTGATTTGATTTCGGTGAGGTCTTGGACCTGCAAATGAAAGAAATACACAAGGCGATGTTATAATATTTGACAATGATAATATTTGACAATGGTAATATTTGACAATGATAATGACAGAAGATGAGAAAAGTGTTACGGGCAAACGCAACGTATTATCTGACGTGCATTGCTGATGTATTTAGTAACGCAGCATAACATTACCGTCAAATTATACATGTGGTGGATGTCAATGAAAGTGCGTCTTATGCTAATCTCTAACCTAAGCAAATTAATTCCACTCTTTGTACCATGACATGGCAATTATGCCGATTTTCTCACGCCTCGTGAAATACGTATTGCGACCACCGTGTTGCACCATTTCTGTTGGGGCTACCATATATCTGTATCCATATCCATCCATGTCAACATTCCCACGGTGGCTGTGGGATTCTCATGTAAAAGGGGCGTATGCGATATATTTTTGAGTAATAATAACTTTTGAAATGTGCGAAAAATTATTCCAGATATGTTAGAGAAACGTATCGTATGTACTTATAATGAAACAAAAGAGATATAGATAATACTAGCTAAGACACAGTAACGTGTATCCCTTGCCAGATACTCGGGCGAATAGATATCGAAACTCTCTGATACAATAGGGTTTACAGAAATGGTAAAATATACACAGGGGCAGAAGGTAAATAATGTTATCTACTGCGCCATATATCTTGGGAGGATTGTATGATTATCGTACGACTTTTTCGTGAATTCTTGTACTGACTATATGATGATGTGAATCCAACTCAGTTGAGTTATCAATATGTGATCTTAACATCACAATCGAACAAGTACTAGGACCCAAGGAAATACCTCCGGTTTGAATGTTAACATTCTTGAGATAATAATATTAATATGGTCGACTGATGATCTGGTCTTTTCTTGGAGGGCGAATGGCTGTATGAATCGTTGAAATTTAAAATGAAATTAAAAATAAAATGTTAGGGAATGTTATCCCCTAGAAAACTTGCCTACAACAAAACTAACTAGATCCATGGCCGCCGTGGCTCGATTACAGGACAATACGGTGACGGTGTTCCGCTTATCAGACAAACAGTGCGGACTGACCTTGTTTTGCAGTGGGAGAAATTCTGGGGCAGCGAAACAGTTTTGCAAAAATCATCCCCACCAAGAGGTTGTGTTGACCTTTCTAGGCAACGCAACGTGACGGGCGGCACGCGTGTTCGCAGAGGTGGCAATATAAAAGTACAACCTCTCGGTGAGGTCTTCAGCTGTTCTGGGAGAAGTGGGGCCACACACTCACCGACAACATCTCGGTGAGTACGTCACTTGTTGTTCTGCCTATCTGGGAAAAGAAAGTAACATTTACGGAGGTATGACTGTGTGGGAAACTTGCTATACTGCTTCTGTTTAACATTTTGTAGTTCAACGTTTTTGTTAACTTTTCATGATATGGTGATTCGTGCTTCATTTGTGTAAAATATTAAGAATACCTATTGTAGCGGAATATTATCATGCAAGGAAGCAAACTGATTAGCATGGTGTTAGTGATAGCGACGAACTGCCTTCGTTGTAGCTTTAGTTTTGCATCAATTTCAAATGCTACATCAGCGTATACATGAAAATGGCTAACGATATGTCTCTAGATTGACAACATTATCACGTTGTTACACAGACAAAAACATGAGGATAGAAGTAGATAGGAAGCTAGCTAAATCATCATTCTTGTTAACAATAATTGTCAACATCATCGCTTAGTATCGCTACCGCATCTGAAATGTAGCTATTTCCAGATGTTTTGTGTCGGCAGAATTATTAGTTAGCGAAACCATCATGCTAGTAACATAAATTGTCGGCATTATCGTTTACTATGTTTTATGTCTGCAGAATCATGCGTCTACTCTGCATCACTTTGATGATCGCCTGCGGGCTGGCTGTCTGCCACGCCGCGCAAATATGCTCCCCGGCCGACGCCGCCATCGTTATCCAGCAGTGGCAGGCCGTGAGCAGCCCCGACGCCTCTGCGAGGTCGAAGCTGTCTTGTGGGCAGGCCGTGTTCGCCAAGTAAGTGATAGTGCGATACGTTTGTGACGTAAATGCGATGTGTTTGTGACGTCATTGTGATATGGTTGTGACATCACTGCTACACCTGAAATTGGTAGATTTTATATTTAACTATTTTTAAGCTATAATTTCTGAAAGGGGTTATCTTACTTAGGTAAATGCGTATGTAGTTAGTCTTATTATCTGCTGTGGTACAACATGTATTATTTATGTATGACACCTGAATGAAACCACAGTTATGAGCAAACTCTCCACCAGTGGCGCCACTAATCATTTCACCAATGCCACAACTTATCATCAACAATTTCATGTGCAGATTCTACACATTTATTTCATTTGGTTAACTAATATTTTTTTGTCACGAAATCTCTCAATTTCAAATGCATACAATTATGGATACTGTTTGCAATGAAAATGTGCAGAGGAAAAAATAAAGTTCATT
Source organism: Lamellibrachia satsuma (assembly GCA_033239005.1). NCBI lineage: Eukaryota > Metazoa > Annelida > Polychaeta > Sabellida > Siboglinidae > Lamellibrachia > Lamellibrachia satsuma. Next base: position 5,714,077 of record BSQZ01000039.1, read on the forward strand.
TTTGTTTGAAACTATTACGTATATTCAAGTGCACGGCTGCAACTGCGTAACAACAATGGTGTTGCCCAACTAACCAGTCGTTTATGCCTTTCGCAAGTGTTCATTTTGAATTTATAATCACGATGTGGCAGTGGTGAAATGCTGACTGGCGCCACTAGTGGGGAGTGTAAGACAAGCTCAGAAACAAGATTCAAATGAGATGCCTCCAACTAGCTGGTCACTGATATCGCCTCGTCTTGTGAACACCCACTCGTGGCTAGAAAAACGGAAGGAAGCAAAAGCAACACACAAAAACAAGTACACGAACACACACACGCACGCACTCACGCACGCACGCACGCACGCACGCACACACACACACCAAACTGGTGTGCGAAAACATTGTCGTTCAATAATCTTTTTAAACGGCCCGACTCCGGCCGTCCAAGGATGTGTGAATGTTTGCTTCGTATTCTTTGTAAGAATCCAAATTCGCACATTCTCGAATCGCGATATTACGGTCAGCCACGTGACTATCGGAACCCCGCGTGTGTTTGTTTATCAGACCGTCAAGAGTGATGGAACACAAAGGGTTCACGTTAGCTATATGCCAAGGTTCGCGAGATATCAATTAATTAAGAAGCATTCACCATGTGCTTATAGCCGATCAAATTATTCTCCACGGAAATGCAAACTACCAGAACAGTGCAAGAATTGGACGACAGCTGTACGACTTTAACGTTTCACGTTATTGTCGTATCTAGGATCTAGCAAGGGGAAGCCAAAGGGGAAGCCAGAGGGGGAAGCCAACGGGGGAAGCCAAAGGGGAACAACCTTAGTCACCATTGGTTTAACATGTTATCACGTAGTAGCGCAACGGAAAAAAATCAAAACCATTACGCCAAAGTAGTGGGCATGGTCCAGTGCCCCCCCGCCCACTCCCACCCTGCCTAAATACGTCACTGTTTCACGTTAACGACATTGTAAAAGTTAAATTAAGTAATATTCACAGACTGTTTTATCCTCATTGACGTCCTGGTTCTATCTCGCAGACTCTTCGACATGGCACCTGGCGCGAAGGGTCTGTTCACCAGAGTCAACGTCGCGGACATTTCTAGTCCTGAGTTCAATGGTCATGTGATGCGCGTGATGGGAGGTTTGGATGTGCTCATCAACTACCTGCAGGACTCTGCAACTATGAAGGAGATGCTCTCCCATCTCTCCGACCAGCACGTTGTACGTGAAGGTGTCACCAAGGCTGGCTTCGGAGTAAGTACATGACAAGTGTGCTATGTTCACACACACCGAACAGATCACACGACAAACAAAGCGACACCCGTTAATTTAGCCTGCAAAGTTGACAGACTGTAACCAATTTAAACTTTAGCCGGTCTAACTTCTTCTGTCTAAACAACCTATATTTAAAACGGATAACCTATCAGTTTTACAGATCCGTTTTAAATATCTGTTCGGACAGAAGAAATTAGACCGGTTAATGTTTAGACCGGCTGAAGTAATTCAAGTTTACATGTGGTGAACTACGTCGTTGAGATGTGTTGTTTCCTGTGGAATCCCGTTTCGTTGTTGCTGATCGAATCTCTTAACTTTTTTGGACATTTGTAACTAATAGGTGCACATATTCTACATGTGCACGTTACTATTGAGCTGAACCTCCCTAATTGTAATTGAAACGTATATTCTGAAAAGGTTCTCGCGCACCATCTCATTGACCTATGTCTATTCCTTCAGTTGATGGCGAAGGTGTTGATGGAGAGCATGCCCCAGATCGTTGAGAACTTCAACCCGGATGCGTGGCGCAACTGCCTTATCCCGATCCTCAACGGCATGTCTGCTGGTCTGCCCGCATAGACGCATGCATACCACTTCGTTACCAGAAACCAGCGACAACTTCACTGCAATCCACACACCTTTTGTATCAACAGACAGTGCGCGACCTCTAGCGGATGGTTCAATCCGGCAGGTGGAGCTGCTGGAGAGTCGTTGGTTCACCGGTATTCTTACGTACGGCAGCCGCGGCTGCTTCAGTAGCTGGACATTCGTCAGTCATAGCAAACCCAAGTGGCTCCCGGTTTGCTATGACGACGCCATGTCAAACGTTAAGGCGACGAACCAACGATACTCTAACACCGTTACTGTCTGTATCGAGTCTACGAACTGTTCTGACATCAATGTCGGAGACGAATCCAACGTCCTATTGAAATGTATAAAAAATCTCACAGCAAAGAAAAAACTACGATACTCCGAGTGCAATAAACGATGCAAAAATGAATGCAAAAAGCGACCATTGTCTTTGTTTCTGTTTATACTGTCCCAAAAAGTTTTACACTATTTTGACGTCTGACAATTAAGGGATTGTCTTCCGGGTTTGCAAACTGTATGGCTATACATGCGTCATGAAATTGAAATCTGCAGCTTTCGAATGTCGAAACGTTGACTATTTCAATCGTAATAGGGCTCATGAAAAAATGCTGCATTGTTTGTGTCAAAACTTAATTAGGCGTTTAACAGAAAACTATAGCCACAGTTCAGTTAGTTACACATTTGCCATCAGGTTAGCCGTCGATTAGCACATGAAATTATGTTGTAATAAGAGCATTAGTTATACTAGTACGTTAGTACAAGCACACGTCTAGCCTCGATTATCTAAGCTCCGCGCTGTGGCGTCACCGTTTGTCGCACACATCTTCGCCTGGATGCAAGGATATGACCACTGTTGACCTTCTTGTTTATTGTTTCACGAATTTAGGGCGTATTAAATTGCGATATATGAAGTTAAACAATTCATATGATGTGGCATAAGTGCAATTGAGCAGGCATATTCACAGGTTTTATTTGTAGAAGCTATTTGTTATGAAATAGTGCATTTTTGAGAGTTTTTTTTCTGCTATGTGCCACGTGGGCGCATGAATACATTGCTATTTTTGTCAACATTTATGGGCATCGTACGTCAGGGCATTTTAAAAGAGCTGGAGGTAAGCGAGACTAGTACTTGTCTAAATAATCACATACATATATAGAATAGAAACACGCACGCACGCACGCACGCACGCACGCACGCACGCACGCACGCACGCACGCACATGTGTGTGTGTGTGCGTGCGTGTGTCCGTGCGTACTATAACTACACATAATAACAACGTGCATAATGATTAAAGCGCTCATCATAGACACCTGAATTGTTGTATACTTCACATCACCTAAACTGCACAATGTCGGCAATTTTACATACATAATCCAATATGGAGCGCGGACTGCCTGCCTTCTGGGCAAGCTGTATTCGTTCCTGCACACCCACATTCACAGTGATTTAGAATATTGATATACATAAATATTTGCTATTGTAATTAATTATTTTGCTAGTATATTGTTCACCATTACTTTTGACAATTATCTGCAACATACGCATCTACAAACAACCGAACCTGCCAGCAAAAGAAAGTCTTTACTAGCAGTTCAACACGCATAACAACCAGTGGACCAGCGAAATATCGCCTGACGTAGTTGTTTATCGGGGGTAACACTACCTTAGAGTCAGTTTAGCCGCAGATTGCCGTAATTCTAATCGTTTTGTGGCTAAAACGTGAAGCGGACATTGACGGACCTTGATGTACCCCTCTTTCATAATTGTGACCCACCAAAGTTGGAATTTGACGTACTACTGTGTCATTATTTTTATTGACATGACCCACATTGCCCCGGGTCGTGGAGTGCGTCATGCAGTTGGCGGGTATATTATGCTGAGAACATTACCACGTACATACAATTTAACCTATAAATTACGTAACCTATTTTCAACGAGTTATGATGTCCCATATGTACACTGTACAGCCTACGTCGAATATATAATGACCCTAGCGCAAAAAACTCTTAATGATGTATTCAAATGTGACTTTTTATTTGCTATGCTATATCGTTATTAACTTCATGTGATATCAATACAGGATGCTCGTAAATCATCGAAAGGGAGGGAGGGAGGGAGGGGTGTATGGATTGAGGGAGGGAGGGAGGCAGGGATTGGGGAAGGGAGGGAGATAGTGAGAGAGGGGAGAGAGAGGGGGAAGACCATACATTAAAAAATATTGTGTAGTTATGAATCTGTTTGATAGCAGTATTTCTTTTCATACTAAAAGACGATAGACGAACAAAATGGCGCAGAATTTGAGCTAATTAAAATATCATCCGGGCATGTGGTTAATTCATAAAATAAGAGTGAACTTTATCAATTTATATGATGCAATTAGAATTACCTATAAACTTTGATTATATTGAAACAATTATCCGACTGAAAAGTTAAATCGGGCAAAAAAATTTAGTGTAGCATCTCTGATTGGCTGCTGGCGCTTCACGGGAACGCCTACCCAAAATGGAGTGGTGACAGTGGGTAACAACGAGACCACGCTTCTGCGGCCAGACTCTCTTTTCAGCGAATTCAGAAGGCGAGTGAGAGTCGGATAAGCGAGACTAGTACTTGTCTAAATAATCACATACATATATAGAATAGAAACACGCACGCACGCACGCACGCACGCACATGTGTGTGTGTGCGTGCGTGCGTGCGTGCGTTCGTTCGTGCGTACTATAACTACACATAATAACAACGTGCATAATGATTAAAGCGCTCATCATAGACACCTCAATTGTTCTCATCACCTAAATTGCACAATGTCGGCAATTTTACATACATAATCCAATATGGAGCGCGGACTGCCTGCCTTCTGGGCAAGCTGTATTCGTTCCTGCACACCCACATTCACAGTGATTTAGAATATTGATATACATAAATATTTGCTATTGTAATTAATTATTTTGCTAGTATATTGTTCACCATTACTTTTGACAATTATCTGCAACATACGCATCTACAAACAACCGAACCTGCCAGCAAAAGAAAGTCTTTACTAGCAGTTCAACACGCATAACAACCAGTGGACCAGCGAAATATCGCCTGACGTAGTTGTTTATCGGGGGTAACACTACCTTAGAGTCAGTTAAGCCGCAGATTGCCGTAATTCTAATCGTTTTGTGGCTAAAACGTGAAGCGGACATTGACGTACCTTGATGTACCCCTCTTTCATAATTGTAACCCACCAAAGTTGGAATTTGACGTACTACTGTGTCATTATTTTTATTGACATGACCCACATTGCCCCGTGTCGTGGAGTGCGTCATGCAGTTGGCGGGTATATTATGCTGAGAACATTACCACGTACATACAATTTAACCTATAAATTACGTAACCTATTTTCAACGAGTTATGATGTCCCATATGTACACTGTACAGCCTACGTCGAATATATAATGACCCTAGCGCAAAAAACTCTTAATGATGTATTCAAATGTGACTTTTTATTTGCTATGCTATATCGTTATTTACTTCATGTGATATCAATACAGGATGCTCGTAAATCATCGAAAGGGAGGGAGGGAGGGAGGGGTGTATGGATTGAGGGAGGGAGGGAGGCAGGGATTGGGGAAGGGAGGGAGATAGTGAGAGAGGGGAGAGAGAGGGGGGAAGACCATACATTAAAAAATATTGTGTAGTTATGAATCTGTTTGATAGCAGTATTTCTTTTCATACTAAAAGACGATAGACGAACAAAATGGCGCAGAATTTGAGCTAATTAAAATATCATCCGGGCATGTGGTTAATTCATAAAATAAGAGTGAACTTTATCAATTTATATGATGCAATTAGAATTACCTATAAACTTTGATTATATTGAAACAATTGTCCGACTGAAAAGTTAAATCGGGCAAAAAAATTTAGTGTAGCATCTCTGATTGGCTGCTGGCGCTTCACGGGAACGCCTACCCAAAATGGAGTGGTGACAGTGGGTAACAACGAGACCACGCTTCTGCGGCCAGACTCTCTTTTCAGCGAATTCAGAAGGCGAGTGAGAGTCGGATACGCGAGACTAGTACTTGTCTAAATAATCACATACATATATAGAATAGAAACACGCACGCACGCACGCACGCACGCACGCACATGTGTGTGTGCGCGTGCGTGCGTACGTGCGTGCGTTCGTGCGTACTATAACTACACATAATAACAACGTGCATAATGATTAAAGCGCTCATCATAGACACCTCAATTGTTCTCATCACCTAAATTGCACAATGTCGGCAATTTTACATACATAATCCAATATGGAGCGCGGACTGCCTGCCTTCTGGGCAAGCTGTATTCGTTCCTGCACACCCACATTCACAGTGATTTAGAATATTGATATACATAAATATTTGCTATTGTAATTAATTATTTTGCTAGTATATTGTTCACCATTACTTTTGGCAATTATCTGCAACATACGCATCTACAAACAACCGAACCTGCCAGCAAAAGGAAGTCTTTACTAGCAGTTCAACACGCATAACAACCAGTGGACCAGCGAAATATCGCCTGACGTAGTTGTTTATCGGGGGTAACACTACCTTAGAGTCAGTTAAGCCGCAGATTGCCGTAATTCTAATCGTTTTGTGGCTAAAACGTGAAGCGGACATTGACGGACCTTGATGTACCCCTCTTTCATAATTGTGACCCACCAAAGTTGGAATTTGACGTACTACTGTGTCATTATTTTTATTGACATGACCCACATTGCCCCGGGTCGTGGAGTGCGTCATGCAGTTGGCGGGTATATTATGCTGAGAACATTACCACGTACATACAATTTAACCTATAAATTACGTAACCTATTTTCAACGAGTTATGATGTCCCATATGTACACTGTACAGCCTACGTCGAATATATAATGACCCTAGCGCAAAAAACTCTTAATGATGTATTCAAATGTGACTTTTTATTTGCTATGCTATTTCGTTATTTACTTCATGTGATATCAATACAGGATGCTCGTAAATCATCGAAAGGGAGGGAGGGAGGGAGGGGTGTATGGATTGAGGGAGGGAGGGAGGCAGGGATTGGGGAAGGGAGGGAGATAGTGAGAGAGGGGAGAGAGAGGGGGGAAGACCATACATTAAAAAATATTGTGTAGTTATGAATCTGTTTGATAGCAGTATTTCTTTTCATACTAAAAGACGATAGACGAACAAAATGGCGCAGAATTTGAGCTAATTAAAATATCATCCGGGCATGTGGTTAATTCATAAAATAAGAGTGAACTTTATCAATTTATATGATGCAATTAGAATTACCTATAAACTTTGATTATATTGAAACAATTATCCGACTGAAAAGTTAAATCGGGCAAAAAAATTTAGTGTAGCAACTCTGATTGGCTGCTGGCGCTTCACGGGAACACCTACCCAAAATGGAGTGGTGACAGTGGGTAACAACGAGACCACGCTTCTGCGGCCAGACTCTCTTTTCAGCGAATTCAGAAGGCGAGTGAGAGTCGGATAAGCGAGACTAGTACTTGTCTAAATAATCACATACATATATAGAATAGAAACACGCACGCACGCACGCACGCACGCACGCACGCACGCACGCACGCACGCACGCACATGTGTGTGTGTGTGCGTGCGTGCGTGCGTTCGTGCGTACTATAACTACACATAATAACAACGTGCATAATGATTAAAGCGCTCATCATAGACACCTCAATTGTTCTCATCACCTAAATTGCACAATGTCGGCAATTTTACATACATAATCCAATATGGAGCGCGGACTGCCTGCCTTCTGGGCAAGCTGTATTCGTTCCTGCACACCCACATTCACAGTGATTTAGAATATTGATATACATAAATATTTGCTATTGTAATTAATTATTTTGCTAGTATATTGTTCACCATTACTTTTGACAATTATCTGCAACATACGCATCTACAAACAACCGAACCTGCCAGCAAAAGAAAGTCTTTACTAGCAGTTCAACACGCATAACAACCAGTGGACCAGCGAAATATCGCCTGACGTAGTTGTTTATCGGGGGTAACACTACCTTAGAGTCAGTTAAGCCGCAGATTGCCGTAATTCTAATCGTTTTGTGGCTAAAACGTGAAGCGGACATTGACGGACCTTGATGTACCCCTCTTTCATAATTGTGACCCACCAAAGTTGGAATTTGACGTACTACTGTGTCATTATTTTTATTGACATGACCCACATTGCCCCGGGTCATGGAGTGCGTCATGCAGTTGGCGGGTATATTATGCTGAGAACATTACCACGTACATACAATTTAACCTATAAACTACGTAACCTATTTTCAACGAGTTATGATGTCCCATATGTACAGCCTACGTCGAATATATAATGACCCTAGCGCAAAAAACTCTTAATGATGTATTCAAATGTGACTTTTTATTTGCTATGCTATATCGTTATTTACTTCATGTGATATCAATACAGGATGCTCGTAAATCATCGAAAGGGAGGGAGGGAGGGAGGGAGGGAGGGGTGTATGGATTGATGGAGGGAAGGAGGCAGGGATTGGGGAAGGGAGGGAGATAGTGAGAGAGGGGAGAGAGAGGGGGAAGACCATACATTAAAAAATATTGTGTAGTTATGAATCTGTTTGATAGCAGTATTTCTTTTCATACTAAAAGACGATAGACGAACAAAATGGCGCAGTTACGTAGAACAAAAAACAGTAATAATGGGATAAGAAAGGAACACAATATCTACTAAATGAATGAATTTTAGCAGCGATTTTGATAATGGTGGGTCATACAGCATAGTATATGAAATATTTTTGAACTCTCCACGAGGTGTTTCTACCACCGACACAGCAATGATTATTTTATTGGACTATATATATATATATATGTTAAATGTTTTAAAGGTCCTACAATTGTTTTTACTTACTTCACATTGACTAACGGCTGTCTCCTTCCCTGCGTACAATTTATATCAGGAAATCAGAACAAGGAAAAGTGCATTTGTCATAATGATTACAAGCTAGAAAACTTATACAAAAATCTTGTGAAGGATCTAGGTCTAAGAGGCGCATACACTATCGAATAAATGTGTCATCTTATACTTACAATGGCTGTCTTACCGGCGTTAGGAGTTAACTACAAAATTAGTCCCTTCTAAATTTAAATTTAACAACATCGCGCTGACGTGCTTGCGAACCACTGCGCTAGCTAACTGGCATCCCGCCGTCTCGGCATGGGTAAAACGAACGCGCATTTCATGACAATTAGTTGTTACAAGTTCCTCACAACAAATGATCTCATGTCCAGACATTTTTAGCGACCCATATTAACTTGAGGCTATTTTATTTATACAACAATGGTTCTGGTGATAAACTTACGTGATATTTCAAGAAACTGTCACGTCGCGTCGTGGTGACGCAGTTATCCGCAAATTCGAGAAGAGAAGCTAAGTTCACCAGAGGGCGCCACGTGGACCCTAAACAAAATATCGAGGCAACCGACATGGATGACTGGATTTGGGCGATATTAGGATGCTGCTTTTTCCCTACACTTTTTGTCCTGGTTACGCATTGCCAGAAGTTGACGTCGGCAAAGCGACGTAACACCGCTGTTATATATGCGATTTCTATAAGGTATGTATGCATAATACAGTGTCAGTGACAGTGTTATTAATATTAATACGGGGTAGGCGAAAATAGAGCTCCACGGGCCGACGCTGTGTCTGTGAGGGGTGACAGGGTTCTCCACCTCCCATCTCCAACCTGTTTTGGGGGCCAGTCTTCCACCTCCCACCACTTTGTACTTTGAGAGTCCACCTACCACCAATCCCACCTATTTATGAGGCCAACCCCCACCATTGCCACCCACCAATTTTTAGAACCAAATCACCTCCCGGCCACCTCCTAACACCCCTCTACAGTAGGTATATAATGTACTAATGTAGTGCCTAGTGGTAACAGTGTCAGACAATTGGGACGTGACATAGTGTCAGTCTTGCATAATGCATTTACCATTTTTTGTGTCGGAGCATGCTTCCAAACAACTGTTACTTGTGTGTTTGATGCCGAATCTAAATGCATGCGAACAGTGTCACTCCAGCATATGTTATTTACAAATTGAAAACAGCTTCACCAAAAATTTATTTAAAATATTTTGTTTGTCCCAAGCAAACTACTAGTAGACAATATAATGCCACTATATAGTAGCACTAATGCTCATTTACGTAAATTTACTTATGGGTGTTAAAAATACTGGTACGGTGGCTTCATTGGCTTGGTGCCCTTCCCGTGACCAAGAGATAATGGAGGCGAAAGACTGGCAGCTCATCCAGTCATTTAAGCAAATCGGGTGCATGTTGTCTACTAGTCTAGCACCGTGCACCATGTAGGTACAAAGCATAGAGCACACAAAGGTGTGTGTGTGTGTGTGTGTGTGTGTGTGTGTGTGTGTGTGTGTGTGTGTGTGTGTGTGTGTGTGTGTGTGTGTGTGTGTGTGTGTGTGTGTGTGTGTGTGTGTGTGTGTGTGTGTGTGTGTGTGTGTGTGTGTGTGTGTGTGTGTGTGTGTGTGTGTGTGTGTATGCAGCTAAGCATTCAATTGGCATTGTGTACTGCTATCTTTCTTTAAGTGAAATTGGGCAGAATCTTGATTGTGTTTAATATTGCACAGTGAAGTTGTGCAGCTCACTTAAACACAGGACATTCACCAAACCATGTCTCATCGATTAAATTTCTAGGTATTTATATAGAGGAACAACTTCATATTGAAAACAGTGTTCCAACAAATGCTCTGGTTTTAGTTAGATTAAAATAATTTGGCAAGTATGTATATTAAAAATCCTGTATATTGTTCTTTATTTCTCCCACACTTACACTTCTAACAGCATTGTGCTCTAGTTTAGGTAAATAATTATCCATCAAGGATAAACAAACTCAGGTTGTTACAAAAGAAAGCTGGGTAACTTCACCAAATTATCAACCTCGCCATCATTTTTTTCAAATTTGGTTTATCTAATTAAATAGGATACCATTTTGAAGATAAATATTTGTACTAAGGGGAAATATGATGTATGTTTTTTTGGTTGCTTGATTGATAATTTTATTTTCATTCTGTAACATACTTAGTACACATTTTTGATGGCCGAACCATTCATGCATCATTTACACATATCAGTCATGCAACAGATATTTTCATCTATACATAGGATTAAAAAAATTTTTTTTTAATCATAACATACATAAAATAAAATAGATAAAAAAGTAGAGAATATTTAAAATGGTGGTGTAGCACTCAAATATTTGTGTAGTGACTTCTTGAAGCATGCAACAGACTGGCTGTTTTGAATGTCCTGTGGTAAGCTATTCCATAACTTCAAACCGGACACACTGAAACTGCGTTGATAGTAGGCAGTTCTGGTTTTAAGTGGTTTTGGCTGTGAAACAGTTCTGTATTATAGGAGTGACTATTTGATGTAAACATATCACACAAATAGTGTGGTGCTAGACCACTCATACATTTATCATGTATCATATCATTGCATATCATTACAAAATATTTGATGTCAAAGATGGCTGTATAAAATATGTGACTTTTCAGAAAAATTCTACTTTCTGAAAAACATGTAATTTTTCATCATATTTTTTTGTTCCAGAATTTTTTAATGTAGCAATGAGATAGAGTGACATAGCACTCTAACTGTAAAATTTTATTTTTCTATGTTCGGCAGGATTAGAGGAATCCTGATTTCAATTTGGGTCACATCAGACATGTATGTCCATAACACAAAGTGCAATTTCTTTTGATTGCATTGTCTAATAATTGTCTAATAATTGCTTAATAAAAAAATGGGCAAAGTACATTTTTAGTCCTGAATATGCACAAGTACTTAACTTTATTTTATTCATCATAGCTTATGGTTTATCTTTGTTATGGGTGTACAGATTTGATATATGTTCATGATATCGTACATCCATGACACAATTCTCTACTGCATTTTGTCAAATATTGGAATTCAAAAGCATTGGAATTCTACATCGATTGGGACATCAGTATGAACGTATAAAGAAGCACATGTATAATACAACATCCCAACAAAGGAGTTTGATTAAGTAAGGATATGTGATATAGAAGATGTCCCAATTCCTAAGGCAGTTTATCTTCAAGAGTCTTGTCACCTTAGCTGAATCTGGTCCATTTCAAATAAAGAATTAAAGAACAATAGCATCAAACATTGGAAGAACTGAAACAGTGCTTTTAGATCTGACATACTAAAATTAATAATAATAATTAACTTCTATGGTGCCTATGTTCTCAGGAACCTGAGCTGAGAGATGCAACAAAACAGAATCATTAAGCGTAATCGTGAACAGGGACACACAAAAGTCATTATCAGAACGAGGGACAACCAAAGATTTATGGTGGAAATGTAATTTGATATGAATATATCTTGAGAAAGATAGCTGTAGTTTTAAATGTTTTCAGTGATGGGAAGTTCATTCCAGACCCCAGGCGCAGCAACAGAGAAAGCATATTTGCCTAAGTTAAGTTTAATTTTAGGAACAATAAGTTGTGAAATTGGTGACAAATGCAGGAGACTAGCCAAGTAGGGTGGTTGTTGTGTACACAGAGCATGATATGTAAGAGTAGAAAGTTTAAAATTGATTCGATAAATTAAATATTTTATTGTAACTATTTTCAAGAAGTACAAATAAACAGAAAAAAATTATTTACAAAAAACATCCGGTCACATCAACGTCAGTTTGTTAGAGTTCTGATAAGAAACAGTTTTTTATTATTAAATCTCAAGATGCATGCCCTAATTTATTGATTATGAGACAAGCTATGCATCCAATTTTTATTTAATATTGCAGTTCACTGTTCTTTATTTTACATCTCAGCCAAACAGTTATCCTGTTTCTCTCTTTATTATGTTGCACAAGCCTGGATGCAATGGCTTCTTAAAAACCCAACAAATATTTGTTGTTGAAAAGAATAAAAATATACTGAACATTATTCGTAGAACCACAGAAGAGATTAAAAATGTGTTTTGTTCATTAAACAAAGTAGCATATCAAGAATACCCTGACAATAATTAATGATTGGTATTATGGAGTTTTTAAATTGTTTTAGAGCTGTCTGCATTAAGAACACGTGTTAGTTTACCAAGCGCTGTTAGAGTATTGTTAAGAGACTACTTTTGTACACCACGGTTATTCAAAGAGGCATGGATGTTATTGAATATTGTAATTGTTCACAGTTAATTATTTTTAAGTCATAATGATCTCTTGGGTCTATGTTTCTTTAGTAGTTATGTGGCATGAGCCTTGATGAAAGGGCTTCCTGAGAAACACAAGAGATTTTGATTTTAAAAAGAAAGAGAACAGATCAAACATCAGGTGCTTAGTGGAACTGCTGAAAATTATGATTTTATTCATAAAACATTAAATATTCTATTCTAAATATGAATATGATTCTTCTTAATATATACATTTTAAAGTTTTATTTCAATCACTAATGCTGTGAAGTTGATATTGTGTAATTTGTGCATTTTAAATAGTGAAATGTGGTTGTATGTGGAATGTTCTGGTCATTCTTGCATATTAGCTTATCAACTTGACTATATAATTTAAATGTTTTTGTATACATTTTAATTCTTTACACCAGGCATCAGCACATTTTATGAATACTTATACAGCAATTAGTTGCTGTATTAGTTTTTCAGCATCGTCAAATCAGAATATACCGTTGGGATTTCCTACAGTAGGGATCAACCGAGTCAATTTTGAAATATAATAATAAATAACGACATGAATAATTCCTTGTATGATGAATATAACTGAATAAACTTATTATTATTAAGTTGTAAACAATGTTTTGTGATTCAGTACTTGTGGCGCCCTCTGCATTTTGAAAATATACGCATGTGCGCGTGCGTTCCTGTTTGATTGTTATCAATACCTAAAATGGCCTGCGTCAATTGAAAATGTGTAAGATGCAAGCATTTGAATTCTAAACAATTGTGTTTCTCGTATGCATAAATCGTGCACCATACATACATATTATGTAAATTATACAAACGGTTTACTAAAAATGTTCAAAACTTTCTTTTTTAGTTTTAACATAACCAAAAGGTTTTTTACCTCAGTAGAATTTGTCATCTTCTCAAGATGGCTTTGACAGTACTAATTACATCCTGCTATGATGACGTCATCGTAGACATGTGGTAATTCGTAGTGGCGGGCATGTTGGTGATGAAGTGCTACCGTCATCCTACCAGGACATTGCTAGCACTGACGAAGCCGTCTTGAGAAGATGGCGAACATTTTTAATGAGGTAAACAAAACTTTGGGTACGTTGAAAGAAAGTGTTGAACACGAAAACGAACCATTCTGGGAAATATTCAGTGTGTTTATTAATAAATATATATTTTTAATTTGTAGAATCGTCTCCGCTATCCAGGCAGTGCTTGCGAGTTGTGTAGGAGTTGCCATAGCGACCAGTTGCCAGGATGTTCTTCATGACAAGTACGTTATCCACAGGGATAAATATTGGTACAGCAAAATGCTGGCATATACCATTATTTGAGTAAGTGTGGTGGACTTATTTTTTTGGGAAATATGCGATTATAGGAAGTATTTTTGCGTGAGTGCGTGAGAAGCAAGAGGGGAGGACGGACGGAGAGTGGGAGCGTGGCAGCGCTAAGGAAAGGGAGCGAAGGAAAGATAGGAGAAAGACAGAGAGACAGGGAATAGACGCATTTGGTGAGGGAGGGAGATAAAGAAAAAGAGGTGTGTGTGTGTGTGCGTGTGCGTGTGAGTGTGTGCGTGAAAGACCGAATGGATGGAAGGGGAAGAAAGGGGGAGCGAGGGGGAAGTAAGGAACGGAGAGATTGCGTGCGTGGGTACGTATCCAATGTGTTTTCAGGCACTGGCTTACCGAGCCGTACGCGTGGTTCATGACGCCGTATTTCTACTACGATATCGCTGTCATGTACCGTGGCTATTGGCACAAGAACCGACGGATCCACGAGATGTCGACCTCCACGGCCGTTCTACAGTTTGTGAAAGACTCGCCGCTGCTCACGTTTCACCATACAATCTTTCCACTCGTCTATTTGCCAGTCGTCGTAGTGAGTTAACACCATTTACTCATTTTTATTAGATATTGCTTATGTACAAGATTACCAATAGTTCGTGTTTTTGTTGTCATGCACAGCGGCTAAGGGATTTATTCTTACGACGATCGGTTGCCTTGAAATGGGATTTATTCCTACGATGACTAGTTGCATAGCAATGGGATTTGTTCCTACCGTGACCGGTTTCCTAGCAATGGGATTTATTCCTACGATGATCGGTTGCCTATCAATTGGATTTGTTCCTACGATGACCGGTTGCCTAGCAATGGGATTTATTCCTGCGATGATCGGTTGCCTAGCAATGGCGATATGGCGTAATATTTGCTGTTTTTATCATATCCGTGATCTTCGCCGTATTCGCCGGTATATGTCACTTTCTGTCGCTAAAACTGTTACAACAGCTCTTGTTAGCAGCAGGCTTGATTACTGCAATTCCCTCATTCATAATATTGCTATCAAGGATATTACAAAACTTCAACGTGTCCAAAATTGTCTGGCTATGGTAGTTACACGATCTCCTCGTTTATCTCGCTCAGTACCACTTCTAAAATCATTGCATTGGCTCCCTGTGCGATATCGCATTATTTTTAAGATCTGTACAATTACCTATCAAGCCCTTTCAACCAAACAACCTGCATATTTACATTGAATGCTCACTCCAGCAAGACAGCCCAGACAGCTTTGGTCGTCTGGTTCTGGTTTACTTTCTGTTCCCAGAATTAAGACAAACGCTGGAACTTGAGCTTTCTCGGTTGCCGCACCAACCCTGTGGAATTCACTCCCCGACAGCGTAAAATCAGCAAGAAATATAGCTTCATTTCGCCGTAATCTGAAAACCTATCTTTTCAAAATGACCTATCCTCCTTAGCTTCTTGGCACCTCCATCCATCGGTTGACGACTTTTTGCATTGTACGTCGTTACGAGAATGCCTAATCCTTTGGTTTTGTTGCGCCACTGAGCTCGGATTTTCCGAGGATATTGGCGCCAAAGAAGTCATTTTGTTATTATTATTAGTATCCCATATATAGTTTGTCTGCACAAAGTTCGTGCAAGAGTCATACCAAAGTAAACAGGTTAAATACGTGTGTTTGTTTCCGCTAACGTTCATTAACAACAACAATAACAACAACAATAATAACAACAACAATAATAACAAGACATCAACATTGACTAAAACACTCAATTCAACATGCAGCTCTGAACATTTGTTTTTCAGTGGTGGCGGAAAGGACTGGGCGACTTTTTCGTTGGCTGCTTCTATCTAATTGAACTTGCTGTTCCGTTTATATCGATGAGGGCTGTTTTAATTCAGGTGAGTTGTGGTGGCACAGATAACGTTCATCGTTTTATTTAGTTTCATCATATTGTCAAGTTACACTACAATATAACTTCATGTTTTATGCTTTAGAAATAAAATGTGCCTAATAAAGTGCATGCATGCTGTTTTATTTTATATTGAAATAAATCCACAACTTTCGCAATTATTTAAACTACTTTGTACTTTGTTTTACGCTTTAGAAATAAAATGTGTCAAATAAAGTGCATGCATGCTGTTTTATTTTATATTTAAATAAATCCACAACTTGCGCAATTATTTAAACTACTTTGTACTTTGTTTTACGCTTTAGAAATAAAATGTGCCTAATAAAGTGCATGCATGCTGTTTTATTTTATATTTTAATAAATCCACGACTTGCGCAATTATTTAAACTACTTTGTACTTTGTTTTACGCTTTAGAAATAAAATGTGTCAAATAAAGTGCATGCATGCTGTTTTATTGTATATTGAAATAAATCCACGACTTGCGCAATTATTTAAACTACTTTGTACGATCTTTCCGAATCGTTTATGTTATATTTCTTATGCCTCCTTCAATTGTCTGTATTATTAGAGATGTTCAGCACGTGAAAGGCGGGTACATGTACGGGTACGGGTACGTGTCCGGGTACGTGTACGTGTACGGGTACGGGTACGAGTACGGGTATGGGTACGGGTACGTGTCCAAGTACGTGTACGGGTACGTGTCCGGGTAGCTGCAAGGGCTACATGTACACGTTCTAGTTTCTACCCGCTAAGAGGTTCAGTAACTCCATGCTGGCGTGGCACATAACCATGTTATATGAACGGTTCGTATTTCACTGTATGTAAGATCACAAGTGAACTGTTTAACATGTTTGCACAAAGGCTGTCACATGTAAATACACCATCGAATAAATGCATCAGCTTATACTTATTATGGCTGTCTAACCGGCGCTAGGAACGAACTACAAAATGATTCCCTTCTAAATGTAATTTTAATAACATCTTGCGGACTTGCTTGCGAGCGACTGCGCTAGCTAGATGGCATCCAGCCGACTCGGCAGCGAAACAGTTGGCATCGATTAGTTTGAGATTCACTTTAGGCATTGCCAACTCATATAACTCCTTCTAATGTCTCACATTGTTGCCAGAAAGGTCGTGGATTATGTATGTCAATTTCTTTAATTCGTGCATTTTTTTTGCCAAGAAACGTCACAAAATGACAACGAACGGACAATTTGTAGCGTACGTGTAAAACGTTTTCTGAAGTAAACCACGGCACGCAGGATCCCATTAAAGGAAAATGGAAACCCGCACGTCTCGGTGACGTAGTACACGCTTTTCTACCCATATATATATACGTACACGTTCACTTGCCGATCTAGCATAACAATAATTCTTGCTATGAATAGTTGTAGATACGGAACAATACAGCACCTTTGTTTTCAGCTACACAAAGAAGACACGGTCGCCTACGTGCTGAATGGAGCGGCATTGTTTGTGACGTTCACGCTTGGCCGCGTCGCCATCTTCCCCTATCTCTACTGGGTATACGGCCGATACATTGGAGTGCCAGCCTATCGCGTCCCGTTCCACATACCTGTTAAATGCACGGCGGGCTGCGCTGGCGTGCTCGTAGTGCAACTCTATTGGTGGCTCCTGATCGCGCGGACTTCCGCGCGGACTATAGGAAAACTTTCCCGGAAGTGGCGCAACGTCAGTGACGTCAACAAAGTTGAGAAGGAGAAAATTTCGTAGTCTAGTGTCGCAAACTGTACATTATATTCTAGAGAACATGTGTCCGATAATAAACAGATTTTGTATACGGGTCATTTTCCAGATAGCGTACTTTTTTTATGTATTCGCTGTTTTTTGTTAGATCGTGTGTCTGTAAGCATTTTACTGGTGCGATGCCTCACATTATGTCAGTGTCATACAAATAAAACAATTTTTAACGACATAAGCACACACTTTTTGTCGGCTTGGACTGAAACCATCAAAATGTCACTGGTGTTACTGGTCTACTTGTCGACTTGTCATCTTCCAACCACGAAAGCAAATACTTTGGTATGTAACAGAAAATAAAAAGAATGCTTCTTATAACAGGAACATAGTCAGTTATTTGACCATCTATGACTAGACAATTTATTCTGAATTACTGCGGAGATATTTTGCCGGGAATCTGTGTGTTCGATGTTTAATCACTGGTTTTATTCTGCGTGATTTCGGAGCTTCAGTAAAATCGGGAGCATTTCTGATCCTTTTCACAAACGAGTCGTGTCGACAGGAGCCCCGTCGTACACGAGTCGTGTCGACAGGAGCCCCGTCGTACACGGGCCGTGTCGGCATGAGCCCCGTCGTACACGAGTCGTGTCGACAGGAGCCCCGTCGTACACGAGTCGTGTCGGCAGGAGCCCCGTCGTACACGGGTCGTGTCGGCAGGAGCCCCGTCGTACACGAGTCGTGTCGACAGGAGCCCCGTCGTACACGAGTCGTGTCGGCATGAGCCTCGTCGTACATAAGTCGTGTCGACAGGAGCCCCGTCGTACACGAGTCGTGTCGGCATGAGCCTCGTCGTACATGAGTCGTGTCGACAGGAGCCCAGTTTTTACAAAGTGTGTTGAGTCAGTGCGTATGTTTATCAGTGTCATTGCATGATTAATCATGATACAAGTGGTGCACTCGTACAAGGCCCCACAAAACCCACAAAAATGGCCCCCACAAAATCAATCATGATCCATCTGATTAGCCAGAGCTGGTGACCTAGATCATGACGTCTCACCACAGGCGACGATGTAGCAGATGTTGATCAAGAGAAATCGCTTAGATGCTTTGCCCAATATAGAGGTATTGAGTTGCATATGTCTGACGTTGATGATCAGTAACTGCTGCGGAGGGAGGTGATCAAAGATAAGCTCCAGTCCACACTGGGTCAGAACAGACTGGATCACCTGACTAGGATCAGTACGGAACGGGACGTCATACGTGGGATTGATCTTGACAATATTTTGTCAGACTTCTGTGCTGCCATAACGCGCAAACAATATTCATTAGTCTTTGAGAAAGTTTAATAGATGTACAATCATATCTGGATATTCACATGATCACATCTCATGTAGAACCGTTGTAATGATGGAAAGTATTTGGAAGTCACCCTTTGTTTGTCCAGGAGAACTTACACGGTCTCTAATTTACGCTTATTATTTTCTGGTATGTCGTTGTATGGTGTAATTCTTGCTTGTCATTGTACGCTGTATGCTTTTGTATGTGTTTGTACGCCGACGTCGACAACAGTCTGCGAATGCTTATGTTCAAACATAGTTGAATACATACTAAGGCATGGGGTTACCTCCATTGACAATACCACGTGTCTCAATGTTTGTCTTTCGCGCACCCGGTAAGCCCCCCCCCATTTACAAATGACAGGATCACCCCTGAAGGGTAACGCTGCCATCGGGTGAACGTTTGTGAAATGCTGAATTCAAATACATGGCAGTGCAGTTCACTTCCGCGGAGCATGCGTTGTACTTCGTTGAATATGTCACTGGTGTTACCGTCACTGGTGTTCCCGTCACTGGTTTTATTTGGGGCGGTAGCACCAGTTACTTCCGTAACAACGAAGACATCAAATTCTTACCAACAAATGTTTAATCTCCGAATTTCCCCACTATTTCGCATTAGAGCGCGGATACTTGACTTATTTTTTTACCAAGCTTCAAAACAAAACAGTGAGCAATGCCAACAAACACTGACTATCCGCATCACCCTTGACGGGCCTTGTCTTCTAGGGATTCGGTGACTTATTGAGGATTTTTTAATTAAACATGTGTGCCATTTTTAATAGTTCCACATACCTTCTTAGTGTCAGTTATCCATACATAGACATGAATGCATCGACCAGGGGTATAAAACAAATATACGTTCAGTCTTAGGCCTCTATAAGAAGTTGCATGTTGTTAATGCTGGTTACCATGTACTTTCTAGGATCCATTGGAGTCTACAAATCGAGATTTGTCCATGACAAGTAGGTTTAGATGAGTTTGATGTATATAACTCACTCACACACTCACAGTTTAGATGAGTTTTATGTATATAACTCACTCACACACTGTGCATCGAGCTATCGTTTACATTGGCTAATATATATATATATATATATATATATATATATATATATATATATATATATATATATATATATATATATATAAGATAAAGTGATTTATTTACTTAAATTACATACATAAGGTAATATCTGACATAGTAGTAGTAAACGTTTTCGATAAAAAGGAATTAACAGCAGGATTTTAGCGTAAATTAGTACACACTGACTTCGTTGTTTTGTTACACAGTGTTCTCCGTATTCGCTAGGTGGCAGGTTTTTTTTTCCTAATGCGAGGTTAATAGAAGACACAGTTAACAAGTACATTAGCCTAAAGTGTTCTTTTGATCACAAAAACAGCCTTATTCAAGCTCCTTATGCGTACATACAGGACATGGGAACTTAAATGTAAACTATAAAATGGGAGATACTGTTCTGGGTACTACTGTAAAAGAAAAGAACTTAGGAGTTACAATAAGCGCTGATATGAAAGTTTCAGAGCAGTGTGGTATTGCAGCTTCAAAGGGCAATCAAATTCTTGGATTGATTAGAAGAAACATAACATACAAGGGAAAAAAGTTAATTATACCTCTTTATAAAGCAATAGTTAGACCTCATTTAGAATACTGTATACAAGCATGGAGACCATATCGTAAGAAGGATATAGATACGCTTGAACGCATACAAAGGAGAGCAACTAAACTGATTCCAGAACTTAGAGACCTTAGTATTGAAGAACGCCTGAAAGAATGTGGTTTAACAACTCTAGAGACAAGGAGGTTAAGAGGAGATCAGATTGAAGTTTTTAAGATATTGAATGGGTATGAAAATATTGATAGAAATATGTTTTTCTCACTCAAGAAGGATAGCAGAACTAGAGGACATGAGGTAAAATTAGTAAAGGATCAATGTAGATTGGACATCAGGAAGCACTCGTTCTAACAGAGGAAAATAAATGAATGGAACAAATTGTCTACAGATTGTGTAACTGCTAGCAGCGTGAATATGTTTAAAAAACAAGGTTGACACATATCTCAGGAGGGCGGGTTATAAGTAGATGAACATTGTTGGACTCTCGATAAGCCAATGGCTTCCTTGTCCACTTGCCATCTGGGCATTTTGCTTGGATGGCAAATCTTGTTAAATAAAATAGCGATGCGACACGCTGCCCACAGAGTAGAACATTGTGTGTGTGTGTGTGTGTGTGTGTGTGTGTGTGTGTGTGTGTGTGTGTGTGTGTGTGTGTGTGTGTATATATATATATATATATATATATCTGCGCATCATCTGGATACATACAAGTTGGTTCAGTTCGTCCATAACAAGAGTGAAAAAATTTAGATGATGTCATGACTAACATAACCCTGAAATTACTCGAATCTGCTAGAGTCAGCTATGTCCACTCGGTATGTCTTCGTCTCACAGATGACCATTCATCTTAGCCACAACATGATATTTTCCTACTGTGACGTCTCTGCAAAAAATATTGCATCTAAAGGGTGCGCTATTTGGCGAATGACCCATATATTTAAAACAGGTTACGTTTATAGATTGGGCTAATGCTTGCATAATACAACAACGTCAACAAACAGATTGGAAGGCAGTACGTTACGTTTTATTGCATGTTACTTTAAAGTGAAGTTTTACATTTGTATTTCCTGAGTGATAACGCCAGAGAAATCGACAGCTTGACGACTGCGCCGCGGCGGCTACCTCGTCGCCATGTAGTCTGTAACGCCTCCGCCATAACAAGCCGGGAGCCACTCGAGCTTGTTATGAAGGATGCCCAGTCTCCACAGCGGCCGAACCAGAGATGTCCAAATCCCCCGTCCGCTTGTCGTCGTGTTGTCTCATGCAGAACCTGTCTTGTCGTCGTGTTGTCTCATGCAGAACCTGTCTTGACTGCAGCAGCCGATTGTCGCTGCTTTCTGGTTTCGAAGTGGCTGTACATCTAGGGCAGACCGGCGGCGATGCCGTTGAGAATGGGAGTCAGGCAGTTGGACCACGCGTCCGGATTGAAGTCCTCGACGACCTTGGGGAGACCACCGATCAGCACCTTTGCCATCAACTGCAAAACAAAACGAAGAGACGTGAGACGTATGCTAACGTCGTAACTATGTAATGTGAGGGAAATGAACTGAACGGAGATTCCAAAATATATATGCGCTACTTGCATTATTTGCGTGCGTGCGTGTTTGTGTTCGTGTGGGTGCGTGCGGGCGTGCGTGTATGCGGGCGTGCGTGCGTGTCGTTAAAACTCCCTCCTCCACTAATTTAGCCCATTGCGAAACATGTTCGTTGAGGTTTAAATATGTAGTTTATGAATAGTCTAAGTAATATCCTCAGTCTGTTGAATAACATACTTTTGTTAAAATCATCGACATGATTGACTTTAGATCGGGTAACTTTCAAAATAGAGCTTCTACACAGCCGGACTTGTCCGTTTTAGCTTAACTTTGACCGGATCCGGCCAAATATGATTTCACCAAAACTGCATAAACATATTGTACAAACAAGCTAGCATGTCGTAGTGTATACTAGGTAGGTTCGATATTTCGTTAAATTAGCCTGACACGAGAAGAGCAAACAAAATCGAATTGGAGAAGGATCTTTTTACTAGACAGCTCTGTAGGTAGATTTTCCCATTATTGGTCATGTTAACGTTTTGCATGATTATAAGAAAACGGGACCATACAAATTTCTGAAACTGTTTACCTGCCGCTGTCATCATCTTATTGACATGATGGTCGAGTCTAGTAAAAATTAGACATTTCAGCTCTTGTAAAATGCCTGCATGTGCGATACTCGTCAATGTTTACCAATACGTGCATGCGTTACGACGCACACGTGTCTAGTGGCCAAAATAGGCCGACTATCCTTCCGTTTATTAAACTCTATCTAACAGTCCACAATTTCACTATCAACAGCTTCTACCAGCAAACCTGACAAGGTGCCTGCTCAAATGCAATTATGTCAGATCATATAATTTTTATCTAATTTCACATATCTAAACTTACTATGTCCTACATTCGTAAAACACCAGGAATTCTAACTGCGGCCTGGCTTCTAATACTCACCTCGAAAGCTGCCGCGGTGACGCCTTCGCGGACTGCGTGCTGTCCGGCCAGGTGGTCTAGCATCTGCTCAAGTGTTTCCGGGTCGTTCAAGTAGTTGACGAGGATATCCAATCCTCCCATCACGCGCATGATGTGGGCACTAAACTCGGGACTGTCGAAGTTGTCGACGTTGACACGCTTGAAGAGGTCCATCGCACCAGGGGCCAAAGCGAAGAGCCTGCCAATGGACAACGCTCAGTGATCAACGTTGATATAGATGAAGGACTGGCGTAACATTCCTAGATAGGTGGGGAAAACTCGAGAGAAATGGAGAGAGAATGGGGAGAGACAGACGCAGCCATACGCAGACAGACGTAGTGAGTGAGCGAGTGAGTGAGAGTGAGTAAATGGTTAGTGAATTAGCGAGCGAGCGAGCGAGCGAGCGAGCGTGGGTGAATAAGTGAGTGAGTGAGTGAGTGAGTGAGTGAGTGAGTGAGTGAGTGAGTGAGTGAGTGAGCGATTGATGAACGTCGTTTCGGCAGTACTTACTTCTTGAAGACTGCCTGGCCTCCGGTCAGCTTGCTCTTGGCGGCGGTGTCTGGGCTGCTCACCTGCTGCCACTGACTGATCACGACGTTCGCATCAGCGTTGGAGCAGTACTCACTGGCGAGGCAGACTGACAGCCCGCAGGCGAGAACAAGAAGCGTTCCGAACTGACGCATGATTCTGTAAAGGCGACACAACAATGTATGTTTAGCATTAAATCAGCAGGAAAAATAGTGATATTTCGCCGTCAACTAAAAATACACATTAAGTGTACCGATCTGCTGTTGACCACTGGAATTGTTAAACCGACTAGAAACTGTCTCACCCTAAATATCGTTTCATGGTGTTGCTTAAATGGCGTCGTTACTTTTCGATAATGGCTGAAAGTACCATGGACCTCTATATTTTATAATGCGAAATTTTATAGAGCACAAGTCGGTATTCGTTTATTATTCAGATAAACTTTATGTTTTATCAAATGCCTTCTTATTTGTATTCGTGAGTAGTTCAACCGCAGTATGCATAGCACGTGTTGCAATAACTGAATATAACGCTTATTATGTGGCCTCTCAAAAGAGATTTAGGGTAGCGTGTGGCTGGATAGTACACACATTTTCACAAAGAAATGCGTTCGACACTAAATGCCTTTGCAAGACCTTGTGCTCCCGATTATGTGACAAACGAAGACGTCAGAAAACGGCCCAAAAAACCTCCAGCCTCATCAATTATATACAAAAGACGTATGAGGTGGCTAGACCTGACCACCAAGCATTATGTTGGGCACCAGCTGGTCAGAGAAAGAGCGGACGGCCGAGAATGAACTGGCGCCAGACGGTCGTAATAGCTGGTGAACGTAAGATCGAGCGACGTCAGGAAGCTAGCTGCTGATCGATCCTAGTCTCATACGTCTGTAGAGGCGGGAGCCGGTAAGTCAAGAATGTAGAAGTCTATCAACGGCGGTACTTACAGAGATGTTGTCGGTGAGTGTGTGGCTCCACTTCTCCAGAACTAACAGCTGTTGACCTCCTCTGGGGATGGCCTTTTATATCGCCGTGGAGTCAGAATCACGTGTCAATGGTCACGCACGTACAAGGACAGAATAAACTCCCAGCAAAGGTCCTAGGTTAAATTACCATGGATAGAATTACCCATAGAGATACTAGCATTTGTCTACTTTTTGTAATCTCCACTTATACAAGCAAGTTTATTAAAATGTAGCTAAAAATTCTACTACAATAAAATGCTTTCATCAATGTTTACATCCTCAGTAAACATTTTTGTCAGGCCAAACGTGTTCATATTTATATAATTTCAAGCCATTTAGCGATTATGTGTGTTCATTCGTGCGTGTGCGCGTACAAGCGTGCGTGCGTACGCACATACATGTATGTATGCATATATGTATGTGTGCATGTAGCAAATAAGCTAATTGTAAAGTCATAATACTTGAACATAAACAACACTTACGGAACACAACCAGACCTGCAATATTTTGCGTGCGCGCGTGCGTGCGTGCGTGCGAACGAGCGAGCGTGCATACGTGCGTGCGTGATTTGGTTAGGGTTTGCCTTTCCCCGATATAGTTATATATATACCGTTTGTATCGTGATACCGTAACCGATTACAATACGAGTTGAGACATCAATACACATAATGTAAACATTTGTACACATATGTACATGTGTGCCTTTTCAAGAATATAGTAACACACGTATTACGACAACAATGTACTTGCATTGTTACTTTTAAAATGGCTTTATGCTGGGTGTCAATATCACGTGCTACGTACGTTACGTCATGGATTATCAATAGTGCGTCCAAATTTAAGCTACGTTATGGATTACCAATCGTGCGTCCAAATTTACAACGAACAAAGCAGCGTCATCACATTGCAAAGGTTTGAAACATTTCCATGACGACTTCTCGATCATGCAAACGAACCCTAGTGCCAATTTTAATTCGGCAGATTTGTTCCCGTTTGACATCTTACTTTTCTACCAGGAATGTCTGACCGCTTTCTCGGTCAAATTGATAAGTGAAGAGGAGGGACGGGTCTTTGTGGCGGTGACCTACGTTGACCAGTTCCTCTAAAACCGCCAGCTGTTGTTTACTGGCGGTCTGCTTCTGATAACGACACCACTTCGTTGGAAATTGTGACCAGAAGCGTCATTGTCAACACGGTTCGGGTGTCAGACAGCTTGTACCGTACGCACGCATTGTCACGTGTTCAAACTCACATGCACACAAACACACGTTTTGGCCCACATCAAAACGAATCAATTTGGGCAAAAGCTAGAAAATGGCAAATCTCTCAAACACTCACTCACTCACTCACTCACTCACTCACTCACTCACTCACTCACTCACTCACTCACTCACTCACTCACTCACTCACTCACTCACTCACTCACTCACTAACTCACTCACTCACTCACTCACTCACTCACTCACTCACTAACTCACTCACTCACTCACTCACTCTCTCTCTCTCTCTCTCTCTCACTCTCTCTCTGGCTGACTTCTGTCTCCGGGACAATGTTCTCTACTGGGTTGCGATGTTTCTAAGTGTCGAGGTCACGATTTCTTTGAAGCATGGTCCGCCATCGTGGCCAGTCCATAGCAACAGCAGTCTATGTTTCACGTGGGATATCGAAACATTTCAGGTCTATATATATATATATATATATATATATATATATATATATATATATATATATATATATATATATATATATATATATATATTTTCAAACTTCAACACTCATGTTCCAGACGTCTTGTCCTATACCATGAAACTGCATATGTGGTTCAATCGTTTAGGACTCACCCACACAAATGAACGAACGCTTTTGAAGTAGGATGATTTCACTGTGTGTTCCGTGTTCCTGTTTTCTCCTGTATCAAGCCCGTCTGGTGGACTTGCACAGTTTCTCCTTCCGAGTTTGCCACAAAACAAAATATCTAATTACTTAATTTCTTTGCCACAAGATCACTTTCTTGATTAAGGGTTTTGACACGACACTCAATCAAAACATAATATAATTATTTATTGCACCTGACGGGCACAGGTATGTCTTGCACCTGACGGACACAGGTATGTATTGCACCTGATGGGCACAGGTATGTGATACTTGCGTGCACGTCTGCTGCTGTTCGTTTTATATATTGATATAACAGTATAACGTATCTAGATGTGTCTTTAAATAATGTATATTTTGTGCTCGTGTTTGTACACCTGGAAATATGCATAAAACATTATAATTGTAAACGAATTCCAGGATTAACTTAATATCTACAAAGATTTGCTTTCTAATTGTGCATTACACTTTTTTAGAATCGCTCTCATGAGACCTTGTTTGTTCTCCCCGATCATGTTATTTTGCAACTCTGGTACATGTTGGTATATCATTTGCTGGAGCTTTGTGGCGTACAGATATGTTAATGCACCCACCATAACACACGGTGTATGCTTATTATACATTTGCTCATGTTAACATATTACATTTGCTCATGTTAACATATTACATTTGCTCATGTTAACATATTACATTTGCTCATGTTAACATATTACAAAAATGATGCATTGCACTATCTTGTATTTTTATTTTAATGTATGTAGTGATCAACTCTAATGTATCACACACGCACGCACGCACGCACGCACGCACGCACGCACGCACGCACGCACGCACGCACGCACGCACGCACGCACGCACACACACACACACACACACACACACACACACACACTGTCGTACACCCAGATATAAAATTGAGCTGAGCATAGGGGTCACATATCCGCTAATTGTGAACCATTTTTGCCAACACCCTGTGCGTGACCTGGCGTACGATCGCTAGCACTCACACGTTTATCAGTGTTTACACGAGGAAAAGCTTCGCCTAGGAGACTGGTTTAACAAAGCCAAGGGGGAGGTTAAGAGGAGATAAAATTTAAGATATTGAAATGGTATGAAAATATTGATAGAAATATTTTTCCTCACTTAAGAAAGATAGTAGAACTAGAGGACATTCACACATATACTCATTTTTACAGGGGATAATAAATTGATGGAAGAAATTATCTACATATTGTGTAAATGCTAGCAGCGTGAACATGCTTAAAACAAAATTGACAAATATCCCCAGAAGGGCGGATTGCACACATGAAAAATTGTGGATTTTCGGTAAGCCAATGGCTTCCTTGTCCACTTGCCATCTGGGTGTTTTGCCTTGGATGAAAATTTTATTCTCCTGCTCAAATGCCTACACACAGGACAAGGGAACTTGGATGTGTGTGTGTGTGTGTGTGTGTGTGTGCGTGCGTGCGTGCGTGCGTGCGTGCGTGCGTGCGTGCGTGCGTGTGTTTGTGGTGTGTGTGGTGTGTGTGGCGTGTGTGTGTGGTGTGTGTGGTGTGTGTGTGTGTGTGTGTGTGTGTGTGTGTGTGTGTGTGTGTGTGTGTGTGTGTGTGTGTGTGTGTGTGTGTGTGTGTGTGTGTGTGTGTGTGTGTGTGTGTGTGTGTGTGTGTGTGTGTGTGTGTGTGTGTGTGTGTGTGTGTGTGTATAATATATTGTAGGGGTATTAAATATATCAAAATAACATTGTTATGGGTGGGTGTGCTTTTGTAGTTGCAGCTTCTACGTAGATTAGTAGCGTTTACAGCGACTGGGCTAGCTGCAAGGGGATATCGTTGACGAATCAAACACACTAGCCAGGCACGATTTACACCCGACACTGTTTATAGGAAAGCGTGCCACATCAATACGATGCATTGTTTCTTCGATTTTATCTCGCTGGCGTAAACATGGCCACTGACGGTGGACAGATGATCCTGACTCGCCGTGTCATGGTGATGGTGTTACTGTTTTTCTGCGGGTGTACTTTGGAACACTGAACGCACTTTGCACAGGGTAACTACGTCGCATGCTACTGATTGCGTCATGCGTCATGAGTCAGTGGGTGAAGAAATACGATTGCACGATGTAGCTAACTAACATTATGCACGTATGTTTGTGGATCTTGAGTCAGAATAAAGATGATCCTGATAATCTGAATATGTATTTTAATTAAAACTTAATTTCTTCGTCACATATTGAATCTAGTATCTCTCTCTCTCTCTCTCTCTCTCTCTCTCTCTCTCTCTCTCTCTCTCTCTCTCTCTCTCTCTCTCTCTCTCTCTCACACACACACACACACAAACTCTGTCTGCGTGTGCCTATCTCTGTCTCGCTCCACATGTCTGTCTGTTTGTTTGTCTGTCTGTCTGTTTGCCTATCTCCTTGTTTCCCTCTCGCTCTCTGTTTGTCTGTATGTCTCTCTACCCCTCTCACACTCTCCAAGTTTCGCTAGTTTATATTTAATACCGATCTTTGTTAATAAAGACCTACTGGACTTGCTTTATGGGTGAAACTCTGCATTGCTCTGACCACGTTTCCATAAAACAAACTTTAAACTTTCTCGAATGCTACGTGCTTATTGGGCAGGCCATATGGCCATATCAATATCTGGTTCATCTAATTCCGTTTTAGGCTAAGTAAGATTCTGGTTTCTAGTCTCTTGACATTCACCAGTTCCTATCATCCCGCTATGTATCGCTAATGGTAAGTACAGGAATGTGCAAGTAAGTACAGGAATGTGCAAGTAAGTACAGGAATGTGCAAGTATGCCGGTGACGCGTCTCCTATTATTAACCATATTCTTTTAGGCGTCTTTCAGTTCTGTAAGCAGTTTAGTTACTCTCTCCTGTATTCGTTTTAGTGTATCTGCATGAAAGTATATTCTTCTTACGATATGACCTCCAAGCTTGTATATGTATACGAAATGCACAAAAAGACGTCGAAACTATGAACAACTTAGCGAACTGCCAAACTCCAAGTAATATTCTGGAACGGTTACTAAATATGCAATCGCAACACTTCCACGCTCGCTTCCGCAACGACTAATGAACGTAGGTAAACGTAATGATGACGTATGTGTACTGACACTCACTAAGGTGGCGTATCTTCAAGCATGGAGGCCGTATCGTAAAAAGGACATATACAGGCTAGAAAGAATACAACGAAGAGCAACTAAAATGATTCCAGAATTGAGAGACCGTAGTAACGAAAGTCACTTATTACAATGTGGTTTGACAACACTAGAGACCAGGAGACTAAGAGGAGACAAAATAGAAGTGTTTAAAATAGTGAACGGTTATGAGGATGTTGATAGGAATATGTTCTTCAAACTTAAAGAAGGCAGAAGAACCAGAGGATACAAAGCAGCATTAGTTAAGGAGCAGTCTAGGTTGGACATGAGAAAGTACTCTTTCTCACAGAGGGTGATAAATGAATGGAACAAACTGCCAAATAATTGTGTTAATGCTAGTAGTGTGAACATATTTAAAAATAGAATTGACAGATATTTGATAAGGGCGGGCTAAACATAGTTAAGAAAATGGTTGGACTCTCGATAAGCCAATGGCTTCCTTGTCCACTTGCCACGTGGAACTTGTTGTTTGGGATGGCAATCTTGTTAAATATGTTAAAAAAGAGAGAATCTGGCAAGATAACAAACTTGTTGACCCGAGTCGTAGGTACTGACTCAAGTCGGACTGGAATCGCCTATTTGACTTGACTTGACTTGGAATTCAGATAAATGACTGGAGACTTGATTTGAACTTGGTCATTGATTTGAGAATTTACTTAAGTTGCAGCTTGTGACTTGCCAACAAGACTGGTGGCTCGAAACGTCTGCAAAACTAGACTAGTTATTGTAACATGCCGCATCTAATATAATAATTTACAAATTACCGCAGAACAACAACAACCATCATGGCGATTGGTGAACCCTGGTGACTTGAGGCTGCCTCGAGTCGCCCATTTTGGCTTGACTTCGAATTCAGAGAACTGTCATTGACTTAAGACTTGGCTTTGACATGCTGGTCAATACATTTAGACTTGATTTTATTTGCAGGTCAGTGACTTGAGAATTGACTTGCCAGTTTGTGACTGTAAACTAGTTCTTATTGAGTAGCATGCAGTTCATTGATCTACTATTCTGGGAAATCATACTCAAATAAGGTGTATGGTCTACATCTTACTATTATCCAGCTAGAGTATGTATGTATGTATGTATGTATGTATATATGTATGTATGTATGTATGTCGTGCTACTCCTAGACGCTTTGCATATATATATATATATATATATATATATATATATATATATATATATATATATATATATATATATATATATATATATATATATATATATATATATATATATATATATATATATATATATATATATATATATATATATATATATATATATATATATATATATATATATATATATATATATATATGTATGTATGTATGTATGTATATGTATCTATATGTATGTTTGCATGCATGCATGTATGTATGTATGTATGTATGTCATGCTACTCCTAGACGCTTTGCATATATATATATATATATATATATATATATATATATATATATATATATATGCATGTGTGTGTGTGTGTGTGAGTGTATATATATATATATATATATATATATATATATATATATATATATATATATATATATATATATATATATATATATATATATATATATATATATATATATATATATATATATATATATATATATATATATATATATATATATATATATATATATATATATATATGTATGTATGTATGTATATGTAAGTATATGTATGTTTGCATGCATGCATGCATGTATGTATGTATGTATGTCATGCTACTCCTAGACGCTTTGCATTTTAGGCGCCAAACTCTCGGGGGTTCATCTTCAACCCCCGGAAGGAGACGAGATACTGCGGCGTAACGTAGAAAAGACGTAATGGATGGCGTAGCGTTGCGGACGTGTGTACGTAATAACTACAAAGAATAATTCGATTGTTCATAGAAAGAGTAATAATGGGTAATTAAGTTCGGAAAAACTAAACTGTGACGACCCGACCGTGTGGTCGTAGACGAAAGTTTGGCGTCCGAGATGCAAAACGTATATTTAGTATTAATAAATCGAGCCTTTTCTCAGCCTTTGACTTTCTCCTTCTGCCTGCCTATCTGTTGCAGTGGATTTATGTGTGTGCGCGTGCGTGCATGCGTGTGTACGTGCGTGCGTGTATGTATACGAGCCTGCGTGCGTGTCCGCATCTATTCATCTTAGAGATGGGTATCTCACTTTTGAAACTGGACCCATGTTGACGGCCATCCAGCTTCTCGCATCCAGACCGGGGTATCGCTGCAAGACAATCAGCTACCCATCCAAACAACAACACTGCTGATATTGGGTCACGACCTCTTGACCGTCGGTCATTGAATAATGAGAGACACTTTGACATTGTTTTGGCCGGACAGACCCCTGTAGCGATGTCGTGGCATCTTCGAGGGCAGTTTATAAGCTCGGCCAGTCTGGGAAGTGGTCAGCTGTGACTTCTGGAAGACGTGGAGCCACACTCTTGCCGCAATCTTGGTGAGTATCATCGTTTGAACATTTGGATTTTTATCTTTCTTCGAATTTATATCATACGATCATGCTGAAACGTTGGATTTGCGCTAAATGTCTTTATTTTAAATGTGGTATTGTTTGTAAATCAACACATTTATAATGTTTTATACGATGTTTTAATCTTTACGATATGGTGGTTGTCATACTTTGTGCAACTTTAGAAAATCGTCAAGGTTAATATATCAGAAGGGCGGGTTACACATATGATAATTAATTACGGATAATCATTGGTCTCTCGATAACCCAACGGCTTCCTTGTATTGAAAATCAAATTTTTTTAGTTGACCGTTTTATAGCTGTTTATTAATATCAACGTAGCTTTTAGTATGTTTGCAGTTTATCGGGACCAGGTGTTCACAATAATATCATTAACACCAGTAACATTGCGTACACCTCCACATGCAATGCGAGCATGAGATTCGCCCCGAAACATTCAAATTAAATAGGAAAATAGCGGCTGGGAGGTTTCGGTTCCGGACAATCGAGAGGAGGAGAGTGGATTCTACGTGCTGCTGTTTCGAAATTTAGGTGTTTATGAAAGGGGAAGTGAAATATCCCACACATAGGGTAAATGTGTAACATGTCGTGGACTCAAAGAGTTGGATCCTGTCTGTAGACCTCACTAATTGTGGGGTTATACCATCATACCAGCGAGGGGTGGTAGTAGTACTACGTGCCCTGGCAGGTCGACCTGTTGAAACGTGGATTTGTCAGTTTATTCCACGCCATGTGCGGATTAGGCTGAATCATTTGTACTTTGTCCCACTTCCTGTCTTGGTCCACGTGTCTCCGGGAACCAGAAGCGCCCGCGCAAAAACCTTCAAAGAGCGTTTCCATGAAATGCCTATCATTACCCCGTGTGACCAGTGACGACGGATCCACAACCAAATTTAAATTACGTTCCCGTATATAGACTTCGTAAATTCGAACTCGCAATCTCGTTGGTTAACACAGCAACTGAAAAAAATCAGCGTTACAACATATCGATATGCCAAGAATATTTGTGAAGTCAGAAACCACTGGAGGCGAGAACGGGCCCTCACAATACATTCAAAAGACATAACTATAATGATATAAGGCACGATAATGTGTATATGTTGCCAATAACTCGGACAAATACATATCGAAACTCTCTGACACGATGGGATTTATACAACTGGCAATACATACTTAGAACGCAAGGTAAATAATATTATCTCCTGCGCCATATTGCCTTGGCTGTTATTGTATGATTATTGAACGATTTTCACATGCATTATTTTACTGACTGTACAATGTCTGTATAATTGTTTTTTTTCTGTATCCATCCAATACTATGAATGAGAATTAAGCGGTGTTGCTACAGAACCATGCGTCAACTTGTCGCACTTCTAGTGCTGTCCTGCGGCTTGTCTGCTTGCACGGCCTCTCTCGAGCAGTGCTCCATCGGGGATGCCAGGACGGTCATGAAACAGTGGCGAAATGTGATCAACCTCGGGTCGGACTCCCAGACTAAGTTGACCGGGGGCCGGGCTGTCTTCAATGGGTAAGTAGACCGCGTGAATGGAACAGATTATCTACAGACTGTGTAAAAGGCAAGCAGCGTGAGGATGAAAAAAATATAGAAATAACTCAATAAATGTTTGGACTCTCGATAAGCCAATGGCTTCCTTGCCCTGTTGCCACCTGGGTTCGTTGCTTTAGATGGCTTTGTCAACGGCTTCTGTTCGCCAGAGCATGCTATTCCCGGTCTTCATCCTTACGATAGCTCCCCTACAGCGCTGGTGCCACACCCTGTTCAGTAACTGCTTCCCGCCATCGCTGGATCGCTCATCTGCTAGTTTTCCACTCTAAGCTACCCACATGTCTTTCTTATTCTATTTTTGCAAACTATCTAATCATCAAACTTTGGTTTCATCTTCCATTCTTCCTCATGTTTCACGCACGCACGGACAGACGCACGCACGGTTGCACACACACACGCACGCTATCCTTCGTGTTCTGTCAAACGTACATGTCTCTCTTCTGATAAAGCATTCACGGGGAACTGAACCGCGTTGCGAGACATATCTATCTACCCACAACTATAAACGTGCCTGTCTAGCTCATAGTAATGGCATTGAAGTAACTGGCCGATTGCCCTGTTTGATCAATGATATATAAGAGCAATGTAACATTATAAGGACAAATAGCTAATTACACTTCTGAGTGAAGCAATATTAATGCACCATTTAGAATACAATATACAAGTTTCGAGACGTAAGATGGATATAATAGATACGCTAGAACAAATACCGAGGAGAGCAATAAAAATTATTCCAGAACTGAGAGATCTTAGTTATGAAGAACGCCTAAAATATGGTTTAACAACCCCAGAGACAATGGGATTAACATAAAATCAAATTGAAGTTTTTACGATATTGAATGGGTGTGAAAATACTTATAGAAATAGTTCTTCTCACTTAAAAAGACAGTGAAGGAACGGAGTAAATTGGATATCAGAAAGTGCGCCTTCTCACAGAGGATAATAAATAAATGGAACACATTATCTACAGATTGTGTAGAAGCTTGCAGCGGGAATATATTTATAAACAACAATAACAAGTATCTCAGAAGGGCGGATTTCACATAGATGAAAAAAATTGTGTACTCTCTTTAAGCCAATGGCTTCCTTCTCCACTTGCTATCTGGGTCTTTTGTCTTGGATGGAAATCTCGTTAAACGGTGTTAAATCTTCAAAGCCGTCCTTCTCTTTCGTCAGCCTGTTCGACCGCGCTCCTGCGGCTAGGGCTCTCTTCAAGCGGCTCAACGTGGAAGACTTCGAGGGCCCGGAGTTCAGCGGACACATCATGCGTGTCATGTCTGGACTCGACATGCTCATCAACTATCTGGATAATCGACCTACGCTGGAGAAGATGCTGTCGCATCTGTCCGACCAGCACGTTGTTCGCACCGGAGTCACTGCTGCTGCCTTCGACGTGAGTATGCCTATAGCACGGCTCAATCAACGTGGCTTTTTAATCTGGGAACAATTTGGGGCAAATTGGAACATCTAATAGGAACTTCTTACCTTAATTAATCAATCAGAACAGACAGACAGACAAACATACATACACATATACATACATACAGACAGACAGATGGACAGACTGCCTGGCACACAGACACACGCACGCACGCACACACACTTATCCGAGTGTGTCTGCTCCTGTTGTAGCTGATGGCCGAGGTTCTTCTCGGCGGTCTCCCCGTCGTCATCGACAACTTCGACTCGATGGCGTGGTGCAACTGCATCAGGCCCATCCTCAAAGGCATGTCCGCTGGTCTGCCGTAGACGCACACGGCAAGTGCCTTTGTTCCTCGTCACCAGATACAAGCGGACACCCACCTCAGCAGATCTAGTCAAGACACGTTCTACATCACACAACACGACGACAGGCGGACGGGGGATTTGGACATCGCTGTCTCTAGTTCGGCCGCTGTGGAGACTGGGCATTCTTCATAACAAGCCCGAGTGGCTCCCGGCTTGTTATGGCGGAGGCGTTACAGACTACATGGCGACGAGGTAGCCGCCGCGGCGCAGTCAGACGAAAATTAATGTGAAACTTAACAGTGCAACTGCTGGCAAGCAATACAATACAATACATCCAATAAATATGAAACCAAACAATGCTTTGTTGACTTTTTGTATAACACGACGGACATCGAAACCTTCGTATTGCGGACGCCAATGGCACTCGGGGACCATAGACGGGTTTAGAGGGATGAAAGGTCAAGCACCCCCAAATGTATGGTGCTCCACACAGCTTTGGGGGCCCTTGCAGCTTGTGGTGTGCCCCCGCAACAGCCCAGAAATTAACAATACATATGACGTATAAATTACTTCGCAAGTTTTTGAAAAATATGTTAAGAAGGTCGATTATTTTTTCTCATACAAAAAAGGTCACACAATGGTATAAAAATAGAGAATGTAGCTTATTATCAGTTTGTCGGCGAGGGAGCGACCAGCAACTGCGCCGCCTGGTCGCTCTTGGCAAGATCGTGCGCTGTCTGTCCCGCTTCGTTCGTCTCTCGCCGATCGGCGCCGTGGTCGAGCAGATAGCGAATGGCGGCGACGTTATTCCACCTGGACGCTTCGTGCAGAGGCGTATTGCCGAATCCGTTCTTCAGAGCAACGTCCTCTGATTTGCCGACTTCCTCCAAGTAATACGTTAAGACGTCGACGTTTCCGGACCGCGACGCCGCGTCTGATAGGGCAGCTGCGTGAATCGGGTAGTGAGAGTCGCTGTCCGTCTGATACAAATCGGCGTGGTATTTAATCAGCAGCTTTGCCAAGGGCAGGTTGTTCTGGCGTCCCGCCAGATGGAGCCCCGTCTGCTGCCATGCGCCGGTGGAGGTTGGGTCGGCGCCATATTTTAGTAGGATTTCGACGATTTCGTAGCTCTTCGTCAGAGTGATGGCGGACAGAAGCGGTGACTGGAAGTTGCGTTGACAGTTGCAGAAGCCGAGAAGGCAGTCGGCGCTGTAGTCCTCGTTGATGAGGTCGGGCGAACCGTCGCCTGCTTCCGCCAAGATCTCACGCAGTGTCGCAGGGTCGTTGCTGCGAATGGCTCTTCGCAGTGGCGACGTGTAGCGGTTACCCATGACGTCGATAGCAGCACCCTAGGAACCTAGGCATATAGAGGGAACGGATAAAGGCATGGTACAACGGGAATGGTGAACTTATCGAGTAATGGGTGTGAACTGTATGTATGAAAGAATGTAGTTTCACGCACTGGCCTTTTAATCCCGGTCCATCTTGTCGAAATGGCACTACCGGCGCTAGACAAGAGCTCGACTTTTGCATTAAAGAAAGGCAACAATCCGTGCTGCCCAACGCGTTCTGTTTCGAACCGATTTGGCATTTTATTGAAAATGCAAAATTAAAACACAATAAACATGCATTTTATGTGAATAAGAAGTCTCATATGTATATCACAAACATTATATGATGAT
This sequence comes from Lamellibrachia satsuma, assembly GCA_033239005.1. Classification (NCBI taxonomy): domain Eukaryota; kingdom Metazoa; phylum Annelida; class Polychaeta; order Sabellida; family Siboglinidae; genus Lamellibrachia; species Lamellibrachia satsuma. The sequence goes on from BSQZ01000039.1 coordinate 5,751,568, forward strand.
AACCATTTACAATATATTTAGGCATAACACATTTTCTCGAAACGTTCGACATATAATGTCACAGAATACTATATATGTATATATAGGTGTGTGTGTGTGTGTGTGTGTGTGTGTGTGTGTGTGTGTGTGTGTGTGTGTGTGTGTGTGTGTGTGTGTGTATATATATATATATATATATATATATATATATATATATATATATATATATATATATATATATATATATATATATAATATACATACACACACACACACACACACACACACACACACACACACACACACACACACACACACACACACACACACACACCTATATACATGTACATATATACATACATGCAAAGTGTATAGTATATAGTATGAATATGCTTAACACGGCGAGTATTCAACCTGTTTCCGTGGGCGTCGATTTTCGAACGCAACACGCACCATGAGCGCCAGTTCGACAATATGTAAAACCGCTGTGAGAACCAGCATTTTCCAGTACACACAGTTCACATGGAAACTAATTAGTCAATATTCAAATAAGTCAATAAGTAATACTCTAATTGTACCGGGCGACTAGTTGTAGGGAGAGGCGGATCTAGTTTGTGCTTGTATTTTTTTATGGATCAATATAGCATGAGCTAATTTGGCACATTATCGTAATATAGTTAGCAAGAAAGTGAGTTTCAACAAGATTGAACAAGATTCACATTTCACAACTACAACATGTGTGGACAAGAAATCCAGTGGATCTAAATGCACGAAGTCCACGAATGGCATCGCTTGTGCAACTAGCCCTAGTAACCACACTGTTTGCATCTACGCAGCCAATCATTATGTGCAGTCCTCTGTGAGAATTTGTACTTTTTTCTCCTTGAGTTGAACGACAATATAAAAAGGTACGCTCTTATACAGCGCAATATCCAGTCCTCGGGACAGCTCAAAGCGCTTTACATTTCACCACCTGGCAGACTTGTTCATTCCAACGCCATTTCGACTTCTCTGGGAAGCATTCAGCCACGCTGCAATTAGTGCGCGAAGAGCATTCGTTCAGATATGCACCTCTGTTTGTAACCAGATACTCATTTATACAACTGAGTGAACTGTGGCAATGTAGGATGAACGAAATTGCTAAAGTTTCGAAACGGCGGCATGACGATTCAAACCCGGGTTCTCTCGATTTAGAACCCGATGTTCTAACGGTTATGATACCGTGCCCCACAAAACGTCCTTATCAATATTGCCAAGACCATTTAATATCATATAAGAACTTAGAAGTAAGTTTCTTCTCTCGTTCGCCTGCTTCTGAACACCCCGAAAGATGGCAGCACTTTTCAGACAGGAATTTAACGTCAAGTGTCTGTCACTCTATTATGTACCACCGATCTCTATACATATAGATCGGTAGTTTGTATACCGACGACTTTTGTTATGAGTATTGTAATTCGTGGGCTGTTGCGAGATTCTATTAAATGTGGGCGATATACCAATTTGAATTACTGCAATGATCCATCCGGCGGTGGCGTGGCAATGAGTGGCAGTACTATGTCTATGTAGTAGCCGTACTGCCAATCAGGAACCGTTACAAAGTGCAGTCGTGAACATAGACCATGGACTTGGTCTGAATTGTTGCAATACTAGTTTGATTTCGGCAGCTACTTACGACCAGAATATCTGTAAATACCTGTCGACAGGTTCTATCTTCCTATGATCAGGGACTCGTGAGCCACATCGCCCAATTGACAGGTATCGATCGGAAAGTGTTTATTATTTACGCGAGCAACCAAGGGTGACTGACGACCTCAATACTAACGCCCTCTACCGGAACACTTTATCATGACGGTATCCAGTCTAACTTCGGTTTCCCCAGCCCCCGTATGGTGGCAGCACTGTCCCCATACCAAGGCCTGGACTCGGGCCATAATTAATGGGACAGATAATTATTTTACTTCTAAGTTCACGGCGTACGAATAAGAGCCAGTAATTTTGAAATGGTCCCTTTCACATCTGGCACATATAAAACACTCACCTTTTAGGTAATCATATGTTGGCAAAAAAATAAGACCTAGTAAAAAAGAAAATAGTTTCTCGTCCAGTCTTTTTTTAAAGGAAGAGGAAGGCCCTTATTATTTATATGTATGAATTTTTGCTATTAGTTTCGAAGGTGGCAGCCATGTCTCAGATGTTCACTGTGGTTGATTTAAAAACAAACTGTAGTTTTATCGATGCAATATGGAACAGGCCAGTGATCGACGCATATTACCATAAATGCAAGCTTGCCATTCTATTTGCCAATTAGCAAATACAACACGTTTTAGCGCAAATGGCAGATGAATAGAAACATTTACGTAAATAAAATGTGGCACGTACATGTTACTCCGGAAAAATACTTAAATTGATTATAAAAAAGAAGAAGCAAACGCAATGTTGAATGCATTTATGAATGTCATGTGTAGGTTTGGCCATGGTTTAATTAGTTTGTATCACAGGCATTTAATTGAATGGCATTTATACTGATCGAGAGTGGTATTATGTAAATGAGTCTGCATAAAGATTATGTTATTGCAACATTAACACAGTAGTTCTCCAAGGAGACCCACTCGCCTCATAACTGTTCATCATAGTCTTGGACTACGCCCTAAGAACTGCAGTTGATGACAGAAAAGAACTAGCCCTAACCAGACGCTGAAACACCAGACATCCAGCCCCCATCTCTGTGATTATGTCGATGACATCGGTCAAGAAGCAGAACTTTTACTTCATAAAGTGGAAAGTGCTTCCAAATCTACTGGACTATTTCTCAGTACGTCGGATGGCCAGTTTTGGAAAAAAGATTTCTTCACAGAAAAAAAACTTGTTTAAATAATTTTTTCAACAGTAAAATTAATAATAACAAAGGCGGCGGCAGCAAAAAAAGGAAGCGGGCAGAGACAAGAAACTAGTTTCTTTTTTTACTACGCCTAAAATAGCTGGATGTATAATTTAATGAATCTAATCAGTATGTCAACAAGATGATTCAATGGCAATACATGTAAAGATGGACAACTGTCTTGCCACTTCTGTAGTATTTGTTCCATCTGGGATTGTTGTACCTTTCCATTATTGTAATCATTGTGGATGGAGGAAGGTTCACTATAAAAAGGAGCAGATGTGTTGCAAGGTGCAAAACGGAGCATGTCATACTAGATTTGCACTTGTGACACAACTAACCATTGGTTTAAATTAACTATTAACCAAAACCATTGAAGAAGAATAAATAAAACAAAGCTAATATATAAAACAGCCTGCTGAAGCAACCAGGAAGGAGTACTGCTTAGTGTTGGTCAACACCTTGGCACATGAAACTGCTGTTTGTTGTGAATGCTGCTGTTAAAATATAACAGAATGGTGCTAAATCAACTACATGCAGTTGATATGTCACGACATAATTGACAACACAATTATCATCACCTTTATCAAGTCCTTTATTACTAAGACATTCGGCTTACAGGAATGCACTGTAAGGATGGGAGTTCTTGTGCATTGTGTGCCCACTACACTTGTACTGTGTTTCTGTTTACTGGCCTAGCTAGAAATGCATTGCCTCTTACAAAGTCTTAATAATTATTAGATACATCTGGTTAGGCATCTCAACATTTTAGTTATTTCTAGGACACATTTCGGTGGTGCACTGTGCCAAACTACCCACTCAGTATTATAAACAACATTCAGCAGTTGGCCAAAGGACAAGTTTGTTTAAGCACATACTGCGGGTGTGAAGTGGTGAACATTAAACAAAACACTACAAACCATTATGCATAGAAACAGCTCTGCACAAACCACATCATGTTTATGGTAAAGGTTCCCTAAAACATGGTAATTTTTCTCAAAATATACTGTGCAGTTACAGCAAAAAAAAATGAGAAAGTTTGCACACAAATGGTTTGGCTACAGAAGCATGTTCTTAATATTCTACCCTGGTCATACTGTGTACAAAGTCCGCTGATTGTGAACATGTCCCTAGAAAATATGGTCATTTCCAATTAAAGTAACCAAACAAGACAGCTAGAGTGACAAGTTCCATAAAAAAGTTGGCATTTCAAAAACAACGCACCTGGCTCCACAACTGCACCGACCCTTGCAGAATTATCCAATGAAAACCAACTGTCTCTTTGAAATATAGTTGCCCTCTTTGAAGAGTTACTGAACAACAAGTACCCAGAATCTAGAGGATGTTAAAAACAAGTCGACTAAACGTTTGCAGATCATGTCCCGGTGAAGAACAAAATTAAGAACTTAAGTGTTCACTTCATTGAACACAGGGGAGATTCAGAAGAACCTTAGTCCACATTTAATTGAAGCTACACGGATTACTGACTTAAGACAAGGTGACGTTATTACATGTTAACAAGCAAATCTGTATAACCTTGATGCAGAGGAAGTCCCCTCAACCAATGCGGCGAGCCAATCATCAGGGAAGCACCAAAGTGATCATATAGTTGACACAGGACAGGACATTGGCTATACATGATGTCAACAAATTACAAAGAGGTTTTAAGTCCAAGTCATTTATAGGATCAGTTTGTATTAGTATTCTTTACTGACTTCTTCAACCAAGTAGAGAGAGCATACAATTCAACACAAGCACTGTCCTCAACATTATCTGTTACGACTGCCACTTTTGTGCAGGCTGCATAAACCAAACAGTACGCAACATGAAATAAACCAAAGACGTAACTTTGTATAATTTAACAAAACAAATGGATTGGCCACCAGAAATAATAAGACCTCCCTAGTGGTATCGCCAAGAACATTGAAATCTTAAAGCACATTCTCCATAATGCCAACAGAATCAATAGCAACAAGTGAAATACAGGGTGTATTCAAAACCAGCACGAAATTAGAGAGGTGATAGAAACAGTTTTCGTTCAACACGTTTTCTATGAGGATTTCCTATTGGATAAGTTACGATAAACACCAGATGCAAGTTACACGAATAGCCACCTCGCACTGTCCCTATGCTTCGAAGTTGCGATCCCCGCATTACACAAGTTTGTTCCGGTTACATTGTTGTGTCACATCTTATGTAAATCAAGTCTCACATTTGCTACACCTAAGCAGTATCAGAAGTTATCTTAATCTCAGAGGTACGTAACAGTGATTTGAGAACTTGCGAGATGGCCATCTGGGTAACAGTCATCCAGAGATAAACCAACCAATATATATAGATATAAACCCACAGATCTAATAAGGCTAACAACTTCTCTATGTTATGTCGCAACTGAATATAATTGCAGCTTATGTTAATAAAAACAAAGATCAATACAGTGCCACCTGGAGTATGAATATATACTGTACATATAACTGACATACACAGAACGCACGAACAAACTTTTCATCCGAGAACCTCCAAATATACTTCTGATGCAACAAGCAGACTCTGATTACTGTGAATTTTTTCGTGGGTAAAAATTATAACTGTCTTCTGAAACTGCTGAGAAACATAATTTTTTTTAAAAATCATACAACTCTTAATCTGGTGCAAATACGTTTACCGTCTGTAAAAGACATTACTGGCCTTATCAAACTTTGGAAAACATCCTGCCAACACGTATACGCCAAAACCCACCTTGTACTTCACTGGACTTGTGAAACCATGCACCGCACTGCTTAAGTGCACTGTCAAATAAAATGGTCACGTTCAAGTATATAGTCAAGTTGTTATGCACACGTATGGAATTGAATAGCATCCATATGTGATCCAAATCAATAAGAACTCGTACTTGGGTGTGTTACATATCTCCAAGATCATGAATAATAAGCAGCGGGCACAAGCCACATTTTAACAAGAGTTTGCCAGGGGCAGCCACCAAGACTGCACGTCACGTACGGTCTTCATTGGCCAACAATGCTATGGGAAACAACCACAAGCTGTAGCAAGCTACCAATAGGTTTCCCAAAACGTGGGAACCACAAACAAATTAACACAGACATCGGTCACAAAACAACCACGATGTCACAGCAGATTATTTTGACCTCGCCATAGTCGTTGCAAACAGCAGCTTCTTCGGGACACGTTTCTTCTTCTTGCCACCAGATGGAGCTTTGGCAGCAGCGACGACAGCATCGGAATCTGCAACAATTTGAAACAAAATAATCAGTCTGGCATTAATTGTATGACTACACATGTCAAATTTATACAATGGTAAATTTCATGATTAACCTCTTGATTTTTAAGAAGATTTGCCATCCAAGCCAAAGGCCCAGATGGCAAGTGGACAAGGAAGCCATTGGCTAATCGAGAGTCCAACAATGTTCATCTACGTGAAACCTGTAGATATGAGATATGTGTCAACCTTGTTTTTAAACATATTCACGCTGCTAGCAGTTACACAATCCGTAAACAATTCCATTCATTTATTGAACAAATTTATGTCACCAATATTCCTGATACTAAATGAACACCAATAAAAACTGCAATTTTTCACAACAAGCAGCAATGAAAACATCATCAGCAACACGTTATTCCTGATATTGTGCAATGCCAACATTTTCCAGTAAAGTGAAAATGCCAGTGTAAGACACGACACAACGTTAAAATTTATCTGTCTGACACTCATGGATAAAATTCATGCTTCAGCAGTTATTGAATTAGTTAAAACTAAAGCGACTGAAAGCTAACTTCTGAAATTTACAGGCCTGGGGTCTATTACATTGCAATGTAATAGATTACTATTACTTAGTTTCCTTTCTATTACTATTACATGCTGAAGGCAATGTAATATATTACTATTACATTTCAAGCTATTACGATAACATTTTCCACCGGAACTATTTTCTTTCGATTAAACATTTAACAGACTTAATCACTTACATAGATTAAAATTAATTAAATTACAATTTACTCAAAAATTTCCCAATTAAATTAACCTCATGCAATTCAAGTCGGGTGTAGAAGCTTCATATGTTCCTTGGAATGAAACAGAAAAGCAATGTCACTGTCACACAACACAGTCTGATTATCCCATAGTAGACCCACACTGCTCGGCTGTTGCTTGGTGGACAGTTAATTATTGGCTCAAGGATAGGATGTTTTTTTACAGTTTTGGTCAATAGTGTGCAAGCTAGTTACTAACTAAGAACTCAGAAAAGTTTATATAAGCCCCTGGATTTTGTTCAAACATTACCCAGCATGGCTGGGTGGTAGCTATGGTTGGGAGATGGCAATGACTTATCGATTGATTCAGATGTTAAAAACAGTCTGTTTAGTGCTGGAAGCCTGGAACCCTTATCCTGCTTCAGTGAATGAATGAATAGGCTTGAGTGACAAGGATAAATGACTGGTGGACCTGGCTTCAAATGACAAATTAGCCATGCAGCAGTCACACTGTCACAGAGTCTCCTGCCAATAGCGCTACAATTCATTGACTGTCATGATTCAGATAATAAACCATGTCAAAATACAGAACATTTTGGTCTGATTATTTTCAATGAAACTGAATTTTGGTGTGACTGATGTTCAATAGTAATAGCAAAGTAATAGCTCAATTACTATTACTTTGCTTTCTATTACTATTACATTGTGTTTTGTTCCATCTATTACTATTACTTGAACAATTGTAATTGTTACTGTTACTATTACATATTAGTATTACCCCAGGCCTGCCTGAAAAAGCCAAGTAATCATATGAACTGCATTTAGATTACATGCCTTTTTATTGTTATCAAGCAATTACAAAGATGTAAATTAGATTACATGCCTTTTTATTGTTATCAAGCAATTACAAAGATGTAAATTAGATTACATGCCTTTTTATTGTTATCAAGCAATTACAAAGATGTAAATTAGATTACATGCCTTTTTATTGTTATCAAGCAATTACAAAGATGTAAATTAGATTACATGCCTTTTTATTGTTATCAAGCAATTACAAAGATGTAAATTAGTGAGGTACTGAAATATTGTATTTCTTTGAACCTCGGGTGCCAAACTTTCAGGGGTTCATCCCCAACCCCATGGTCGGGGCACGAGTTTTATTTTTTATTAAATTCTCCCCGCTATTACCCTTTCTATGAACAATTGAATTACCCTTTGTAGTTATTATGTACAACATTCCGCAATGCTATGTGAACAATTACATACAATTGTTCACAACATCGGGCGTCTTTTCTTCGATTGTCCTAAGTTATGTAAGGGCAAAGCGTCGCTACACGTTACTGTAACTTTCAGTATTACTTTGCAATTTTGGATTCCCAGAAGCCATCAAGATATTGACTGGCAGCAGCAAGTACCAAAGCATAGATGGATATTTCTGTGATAACGTTTTTAATATTGTTATCGTGACAGTCACTTAAGAACTACCGAGTTATCCGTCCAGAGGAAGGGTATTTTGGTTAGTTGCAGTAACTTTTATTCGCAATAACTATTACTTGATTTACTTCAAGACAAGTACAACTGCACGAACAGTGTCACACATACCAGGATGAGTGGCATAGCTGTCTAGTGCCTTCTGAATAGCGTCACCAAACGAATTCTGAAACACTGGCACAGGTACGCGATCTTCGGAGTCGCTGCCATCGCTCTCACATCTCGTGGCGCCACCCGGTGTCACTAGCTGCATCGGTTCTTGCGGCCGAGCTTTGCCTGCTCGCAGCATCTGAAGAGTGGCAACTGGCATGATAAGTAAATGTAGCTGTGTTCCACATAAACTTGCCATTGCAAAACCATAATTTTACTTTGCAAAATGTGGAATGCTTTTTCAGAATAGGCTGGCAGCATCCGGTACAATGTCTTTGACGTTACAAATTTGAATGGTTAGCATCATTTCGCAACGCTCAGTCGAAACAATGGATAACCAACTACAGTACAAGCAGGTCAATATTGTTATATCTGGTACATAATCATTATGAGGTAGGGCGCCATCTCAAAACGTCAATGTTTAATGAAAGTAGGGGTTAGGAGCTGTATCATTTAGCGTTGCATATTTGTGTACCTTCGAGGAATGGTTACAAAGGATGGGCATTCAGAGGTATAGGTGCGATGTCGGATACAAGCAGGCGTGAATGCTTGGAGGTAGAGGAAGTCATGTTGGACAGAAAAATTTATAAAAAAGCTGAAAGGGAAATTCCTGAGAGAGTGCTACACCGGCATGCCTGTATGGTCTGGAGACAGTGGCGTTGACAGTACAACAGAAGCTGCAAGTTTGTGAGAACAACTGGGTTCGTCGAATAACAAGAACAAAGAGGGTGGACAGAAGAAGGATGAACGACCTCAGGAAACAGGTTGGGATGCAATGTAGCCTAACAGGAAGATTGGTGAGATGCCGGATAAGATGGGCAGGCCACTTGGTTAGGATGGATGCTGGCAAACTAGCAGAGAGGGAAAAACATCAAGGACGCAGGAAAAGGCCAGAGGTTGAGATGGGCTGACTGTGTGAGGAGGGTTGTGGATGGAGAGGGGGCTGCCGATAGATAACTATGTAAAGAAAAAACAGAAAGAGTGGCTCGTCAATACTGTAACTGTACCTGACCCTCACCCCTGTACAGCAGGGAACAAGAAGGAAGAGCACATATTGATGTTTTCTAAAGCAACATTCTTCATTTTCTGAGAACAGTACATAAGAGTTCTGATTTCGAGCGCATGCAGGCAGTTTCAGGATATGATGGTTCAAGTGCCACCTGGCAGATACAAAGTTGCAGACAGATTGATGCAATTTAAAGCTTTGTACGGAGGGAGGAGTTTCGGGTCAAATTAAATTTGTTTTTGTGTGTGGTATCGTGCCCCTACGTTTTGAGATGTCACCTAAATTAGCCCACCAAGTCATGCTGTGTTAACCACATGAACAAACTCAATAAGATATCTGCTAAACGTGTAGCTAATGTTACTACTGGTTGTCAATAGTGTTGCCAACTTGACACAATCTTAACATGGCCATCTAGTGATGTGGTTCGCACAGTAAACAGGTGATACTATGCAACAGCTAATATGTTTACAATAGCCATTCACCGATACTTTTACGGTAGCCAGTGACTGATAAATTCTGAGTGGATATTTTTTAGTGTTACAACCGTAATCTCAGACTAACTTACAAGTTATGTGCGAAACTACTTTTGAACATTTGTTAGCCTTGCGCATTTCTGATAAACATTCCACCCATGTTTTCACGTCCACACCAAATTCTACAACAAAGTTTTCTCTCTAATTACCTGGGCAAATGAAACGCCTGATCCAGCACTTTCACAGCGCCCTGGACCCCAGGGCGAAGTGGACAGGGTGTCCTCAGTGTTACCTGAACAGACATAAATCACTCAAGTTATTCTGCTGTGCCTCTGCAATAGGTGGGTCAACTTCAGGCAGACTTAAATTGTATTCACCAGAGTTGGTCGTAACCAAAAATGGACATACGCTGTAGCATATGATTCCATAAATAAACCAAAAATACAAAGGCTGTTTGGGAATTTCAGCAACACATGCACTCAATGCCTCATTGCATTGTATGAACATTGTATGAACATTGTATGAACAGATAACATGAAAAACAAACGTTGTTTTTACTAAAGACACCTATCAAATAAGCAGTGCGATTTCATGCAAATACATTTCTATATCCTATATGTTTACCTACTGTGCTAATTGTAGGAAATCATTCAAACAATGATTATCATTATTACCTGGAGGGCTTCCTATCGGCGTGCTTGCTGGTGTGGAAGCATTGCTTGCAGCAGTCGAAGTTGCCACCGAATCTGGCCTTGCATCGTCACCAGTGGCACCACCTTCATAGCCGGGGAAGTGCTGCATGTTACTCAGCTTAATGTGCATGTCTGGATCTAAACAACAGCAAACAATGCCGTGCTTATAACACAGGATCAACTATCACTCTTGGAACTATAAGCACTGTCTGTGAGCTTTGTGCTTAATGAAGAATAAACATCAGATCTGGATTACTTGTTTAAAGATTAGCAGTCTTCATAAATGTCTATATCTCCTGGCAATATCATTTCGTGCACACACATATTCCTCTTCCCATGACGGGCAGTGCCCCCCCCAAGTTACTCTGAATTACTGAATGTAACACTTGCTGGCTTGTGCACACCCCATGAAACATGTCTTGTTTATTTAAGACATAAAGTCGCATTATGGTAGAAAGCACATTGAAGCTACCTGTGTGATCATTTTAGTAATATTTTTATTATTATAAGACTGTCCAAAGTATCAATACTGGTCCATATCTAACATACACTGAATTCCATATTCATAAGTCAATAGGTTGATAAAACAAGCAGGATTATAGGGTAACAGTTCTATCTTGATAATGGCAACAACAGTAAGATTACTGGCAACAGTTCTATTCTAATAACAGAAATAATACTAAGATTACTGCAACAGTTTTATTAATAACTGAGATATAGAAAAACTCCGCCATGGACGGTCACAAGCCCACCTGAGAAAGGAGGATGGTTGGGCGTTTAAACATTGACATGTGGAATGCACGAACAATGTACGAGGCGGGGAAAACAGCCCAAGTGGTAGATTCAACCGAACTCTACTCGGGCTCTGCGAAACCCGATGGACCCAGTCAGGACAATTGCGACTAACAACAGGAGAGATTATACTATACTCCGGACACGAGGAAGATGATGCCCCTCACTCAGAGGGGGTTGCCCTCTTATTGGGGAAGGAGGCATGGAGAGCACTTATTGGCTGGGAACCAACTCCTTGATATAATGAGTAATTTAGGGGATAAAAACATCAACCTGATTATGGGGGATTTCAATACAAAGATTAGATTGGACAACTAAGGATATGAAAATGTGATGGGGGTGCATGGGCTGGGTGTGATGAATGACAATGTGGAGCGTTTTTATGTGAATGCTTGTGCAATAAACAACATTGTGATTGGGGGAAGTGTGTTCACACACAACAGAATACATAAGGCGACATGGGTATCTCCTGACCAAGTCACTGAAAATCAGATAGACCACATTGGCATAAACAAAATGTTCAGAAGATCGCCACAAGACGTGCATGTGAAGAGAGGCGCTGACGTTACTTCTGATCACCACCTTGTAACAGCCAGGCTAAAACTCAAGCTAAGAAGAAATGGAGTAGAACAAGAAAGACAAAAGGCAAGATATAATGTGGACCACCTGAAGAATCCAAGAACAGCAGAAGAATATAAAGTCGCATTAGCTAATACAGTGTAGATTCAAAGTCCTGCAAGAGCTGTATGATGAAGATGAGGGAGTAGACATCAACAGCCAATGGAGTCACACCAAGGATGCAGTAAACACCACATGCGAAGAGATAATTGGCAGAAGGAAACCCCAACAGAAAGACTGGATTTCAGTAGAAACAATTAGGAAAATACAGACCAGAAGAGACAAGAAGGAAGCAGTCAACAGCAGCCGCAGAAAGAGACACAGCAGCAAATAGAGAGGTGAAGAAAAGTGTCAAAACAGACAAAAGGAACTTCGTGGAGGGACTTGCACAAGAGGCAGAAAAGGCAGCTGCTTGCAGGAATTTGAAGCAACTCTATGATACAACAAGGAAGTTAGCTGGAAAGTTTAAGAAATCAGAGTGGCCAATCAGAAAAAAATGGGAGCATCCTGATGGGGGCAGACAAACAGCTTAACAGATGGGCAGAGCATTTTGACGAGCTGCTCAACAGACCAGCACCGCAGAATCAGCCAGACATCCAACCAGCTGAGACAGATCTCCCAACACACTGTAACAAACCCACTAAAGAGAAAAAGGCAATTGCACATATGAAAAATGGGAAGGTAGCAGGCCCTGACTGTATCCCTGCAGAAGCACTAAAGGCAGATGTAAATACTTCAGTAGAAACGCTGCACAGTCTTTTTGAAGGGGATCTAGGAAAAAGAAGAAATTCCAGCAGAATGGAAAGAAGGTTACCTTATCGAGATCCCCAAGAAAGGAGACCTGAGCCGCTGTGATAACTACAGAGGAATCACGTTGATGTCAGTAATGGGGAAGGTTCGTAAGAGAGGATGAAAGGTAAAGTGGACCAAACTTTGCGTGAACAGCAAGCAGGCTTCAGGCAGGACAGATCATGTACTGACCAGATTGCAACACTGCGGATCATAGTGGAACAATCCATCGAATGGAACTCATCCCTATACTTCAACTTTGTTGATTACGAGAAAGCCTTTGACAGTGTGGACAGAGAGACACTCTGGAAAGTGCTAAGACACTATGGGGTGCCCAAGAAACTAGTCAACGTGATCAAAAACTCCTATGAGGGAATGTCATGCATGTCATTCATGAAGGTCAACTTACAAAGACCTTTGAGGTTACGACGAGGGTGAGACAGAGATGCTTACTGTCACCATTCCTCTTCATTCTAGTCATAGACTGGGTCATGAAAACAGCAACCAAGGGGAAACGAAATGGAATCCAGTGGACGATGCTGACCCAACTTGATGACCTGGACTTTGCGGATGACCTTGCACTCCTGTCTCACAGCCATAGTCAGATGCATGACAACACAACAGAACTGGCACTGATTTCAGCACAGGTTGAAAACCAACAAAAGGAAAACAAAGATCCTGAGAACAAAGGCTACTTGCGAAACACCAATCATGCTTGAGGGAGAGTCTGGACGAGGTTAAAGATTTCAGATATCTAGGCAGCATAGTGGATACGCATGGAGGGACAGAGGCTAACGTAAAGAAAAGGATCAGCAAAGCATGGGTAGCTTTCCACCTGTTGAGAAATGTGTGGAAGTCAAAGGTAATTGGATAAACCACTAAAATAAGCTTGTTTAAACAAACACAAATGTAAAGTCCATGTTCCTGTATGGAGCAGAAACGTGGCGAATAAACAAGACCACGCTGATAAGGATGCAGACATTTGTCAACCATTGCCTGCGAAGAATTCTGTGAATACACTGGATGGACAGGGTGAGCAACAAAAACCTCTGGGATAGAACACACCAAGCCCAAATAGATATAGAGATCCTTAAGAGGAGATGGGGATGGCTTGGCCACACCTTGAAAAAGCCAAGCACAAACATAACCAGACAGGTCCTGACATAGAACCCCCAAGGCTAGAGAAAGAGGGGGAGACCAAAAAACACCTGGCGGCGTGACCTCGAGGCAGACATCAAGCAAACAGGGAATGGCTGGCAACAACTGGAGAGGATTGCCCAAGATAGGAGGCGCTGGAGAAATGTTGTGGATGGCCTATGCTCCAGGAGTTAAGGGCCTAAGTAAGTAAAGTATGAAATATAGCAAGATTATTCCGGCTGCGAATGCCCATAATGTAAGTTACGATGAAGTTCATGACCGACTAAAGGGAACTTACAATGACCCATCTTCATGTTTTCTTCCATGTTGATTCGACGTGACCGACGTTGCTCGTCTTTCGTCTTACGTTGGCGCTGTCTATGACGCCGATCTATCTCCTCTGTAGCAGGAAACGTAACTTGCAAAGGGATGGAACTCACAAAGCATTGAGCTGTGCAACAGATGCTACTGACAATTCAACTTAACCCCAGCAAGAACTGCCAGACAAAATTCAGCAATTTACCCTGATAATATCTTTGTCTTCATTTCTAACAGACGTCTTTCAAAGTTGAAATATAATAATTACAACCTCCAATTAGGTTATATTCTAAAATAAAAACATATCGTATTCAAGAAATGCCATTTTGAAAAATGGAAGATGATAATACTGAAATAAATGTCTTCATTACCAAATTATTACACAACAATGTTACAATGCAAAAATCTACAGCTTTCCAAAGCCCTATTTGAATTGCTAAAATATCAGCTGTTGTTTGAAGGAGAGCATCTGAGAAAGACAGCAATGTGCAAGACTAGAGAGACACCTACCCGTGAACTCATGAATCGTCTCGGGAGATACGAGTGGCGGCTTGAGTGCCAGTTCAGCCACTTGGTACTCGCAGGTCAACGGCAGATAGTTGAGGTAACGCAATCGACGACGCAACTCCTATGGACAAAACATTACTGCGTTGTAGTTGCACAGGCACAAAATCGGGTTAGAAATGTGAATGGTTTCAGGGCAAAATGCGATAAATCCAGTTTTTGTCTTTGAGACAAACTAACTTCTGCGTTCCATCCTCATAATGTAAATGAAAACTTGCACATCATAACGAAATATCTTGATTGATACAACATCAAAGCAAATGGTAGCTGAAATCTTAAATTTATTGCAGATTTCAAATATGAAATTTAATCCATTTAGAAATGTCGCCTGAATTGGTGTTTATCGCGTTTTGCCCTGAAAGCTTTCATGTGGACACCACATCAAGTTATTTCAAGCAGTAGAAACCACTGTGTCCATATAGTTGTTTGCTAGGATAATTTAGTTCACATAGAAGAGCAAAAATAAAACACTAGCATTTGAATTTCAAAGAATACTGTTTACATGTTCAACCAGATTCGGCTCAACACAACAATTAAATGTTGGCACACGTCAGAACAAATGTTCCAATACAAAACACTACCCAAATTTCACCATTTCAATTTTATAAAATGCGAATAAGTTGTGTCAGAAGTGGTGCATAAAAAGTATTTACGTTTCAATCAATGAAAAACCATGGGTTGTGTGCAAAATTTCGACCTTACAAACACAACTAGAAGAAACTAATGTCACACATCTACCTCGGTCAAGGAGAAGAAACTAATGTCACATTTATACCTCGGTCATAGAGAAGAAACTAATGTCACATATGTACCTCAGTCATGGAGAAGCTGTCCAAGGCTACAATGGTGGCTGTGATGGTGTCAGGCGAGTTCTCCAGACTGCCGTACTCACGTCCCAGACAACGCGCATTCACTGAGTGCAGGTAGATGTGCTGGCCATCAGCCGCTAACAAACAGATAACGCACATTCACCGAGTGCACGTAGATGAGCTGGGCATCAGAAGCTAACAAACAGACAATGCACATTCACTGAGTGCAGGTAGATGTGCTGACTGTCAGCCGCTAACAAACAGATAACGCACATTCACCGAGTTCACGTAGATGAGCTGGGCATCAGAAGCTAACAAACAGACAATGCACATTCACTGAGTGCAGGTAGATGTGCTGACTGTCAGCCCCTAACAAACAGACAATGCACATTCACTGAGTGCAGGCAGATGTGCTGACTGTCAGCAGTTAAGAAACAGACAACGCACATTCACCGAGTGCAGGTAGATGTGCTGGTCATTAGCAGCTAGCAAACTGACAATGCACATTCACTGAGTGAAGGTAGATGTGCTGACTGTCAGCAGCTAACAAACAGACAATGCACATTCACTGAGTGCAGGTAGATGTGCTGGTCATCAGCAGCTAACAAACAGACAACGCACATTCACTGAGTGCAGGTAGATGTGCTGGTCGTCAGCAGCTAACAAACAGACAACACACATTCACTGAGTGCAGGTAGATGTGCTGGTCATCAGCAGCTAGCAAACTGACAATGCACATTCACTGAGTGAAGGTAGATGTGCTGACTGTCAGCAGCTAACAAACAGACAACGCACATTCACTGAGTGCAGGTAGATGTGCTGGTCATTAGCAGCTAGCAAACTGACAATGCACATTCACTGAGTGAAGGTAGATGTGCTGACTGTCAGCAGCTAACAAACAGACAACGCACATTCACTGAGTGCAGGTAGATGTGCTGGTCATTGGCAGCTAACAAACTGACAATGCACATTCACTGAGTGAAGGTGGATGTGCTGACTGTCAGCAGCTAACAAACAGACAATGCACATTCACTGAGTGAAGGTAGATGTGCTGGTCATTGGCAGCTAACAAATTGACAATGCACATTCACTGAGTGAAGGCAGATGTGCTGACTGTCAGCAGCTAACAAACAGACAATGCACATTCACCGAATGCAGGTAAATATGCTGACTGTCAGCCACTAACAAACAGACAGCGCACAGTCACAGAGTGCAGGTAGATGTGCTGACTGTCAGCCACTAACAAACAGACAACGCACATTCACCGAGTACAGGCAGATGTGCTAGTCGTCAGCAGCTACCAAACAGACAACGCACATTCACTGAGTGCAGGTAGATGTGCTGGCCGTCAACCGCTAACAAACAGACATATGGGTGTTATAATTAACCATCTGTCGTTTGGTTACACTTTTAGACATATCAACCTGGGGAAAACAGACAATAAACCAGAAAATTTTATAATTAAGTGTCCAGAATTTGAGGGCACAGTTATTGCCTTGATCACTATTTGCTAGGCAGCAGGACTAACTAGCACTGGCTTGAGTTGGATTAGTATATGCATGGAGCATATAGGTATTTTGTACTGATCTACATTATTATATAGGTCAGTGATCTTTCTAGCTGAAGCTATGAACAGCAACGTTACTATAATGTAGCAAGCAGCATCTCTGGATAGATACGCTGTTACTACAATGTAGTTAGTGTTTCCTATGCATAGATGCTTTCTATCCATAAACACCTGTATGGGGCACACATAAACTCTAATAACTTGAAAAATATTAAAAATTGCTGCATATGCATAGGTATAATTATTATGTTTATGACATAGAAAACAAAATAATTCCACGGTTGCAACTTCCGCTACAGCCTTTTTGAAATCGTGATCCCACCCCTTGGGGGCCCCTTATGGACGGTTCCAAATCCGAACCCCCTATGTGCGCCAGAACGGCCCCCTTGGTCACCTCGCAAAGTTTTGTCCAGATTGGCCCACAAATGCTGCATGCATACAACACAACACAAGACACAACACAGCAGACAAACAAACAACCAGTCACACTTTGATTTATAGATTAGATCAATTAATTAAGTTACATAAAATAACTATGTCTGCCTTTTTATTCTCTAAAAAAATTTTCTGGTATGTCAAGGACATTTTTAGAGACTGAAAATGTCAGGACTGCAACAGAACCATTAAATATCAACATTTTCACACCAACTATGTTGGCAACTTTGAGAAAAACCAACTACCTTGATAGAAGTAGTGAGCATCAGCTGACGATTTGTCCTGTTGAGCGCCAACACTCAGGTTGCCACCAGATGTCACTGTCGGTGACTCGCAAGATGGCATATCGACTACCTTGGCTGCCTCACTTTGTTCTGTTTCGCCTTCTTCCTTTGTACCTTCGGCAATCTCTCTCTGCTGTTCCTCCACATCTTTCCTTTCAACCTCTGCACTGTCCTCTTCCTTGTCCAGGAATGCACAAGAGTATTCCACGGCATCCTTAAACAGACATGTCGTCAACATCAAGAGAAAACAAAATTATCATGACACATTGTCAGCATGAGGAAATCTGACCATATACCGCTGTAGAGTCAGCGACACCATTACTGCTTACTTCACCAGGTCTAGCAGTGATATAACAAGGGATGTGTCTCCTTACCTTGTGGGCCACTGGGACGGCAGCCTCAGTAATCTCCGACTCCTCCCTCTCTCCCTCGCACACACCCAGTCGGAGCAGATCCTCCCTCACTTCCCGCCTGGTTGCATCCAGCATCCTCACGGCTGCCCGTCTCCCCTGGGCAAAATGAGACAGGGAAATGATTTGTAACTTTTATATTAATCCTTAAAATCAGCAGCCTTCAAAAGTGGGATCTTCTTCCACTACAGATCCTGCCTCTTAACAACATATAGTGTGACTAGAATATTGTTAGGCTGGTGCATTCACACATCATCGACAGGATAACGATTGTGGATGAGCTGTTCATTACTAACATGCACAAGGGCATCCAAACCTACTCAAAAACTCAATTGTTAATCATGCTAGGACGATCAGTAAAGCAAACATTGGAGCACCGTCATACAGTGAGTTTATATATCATATTCAACCTAATAAGCCTACAGTACACTAGAAGAAAATAGACCATGGAAAAATGTCAAGGTATCTGTTCTTATAAGTGTACAACAAAGTGTGTTTCTCTAGACAATAAGGTAACTGTTTAAGCGTACATGCCCTAATTAGCATGCACCCCCTTTTAATCAGCAAGATCCATAATTGTAAGTTGACTGGTATGGAACAACTGAAAAGTGTCGCCATCTGGTGTTAAACAGTTGGCACCACCTTTCAGTTCTACATTAGTCAGCAAATGACACCACTAATGTTAATAGGTCAAATACAGTATATTCAGTAGACAATGACATCAAAACAATGACCTGATGATCATTCCTCTTACCTTTAGTTGTTCAATGGCAGCCAGAATGAAGGATCCCTCCAGCGACTGAAAACCAATTACATCCCATTAATGCACATGGCCAATTTCTGATTTAAATTTGGACAGAATGTACCAAGTTTACAAATACATGGATCACTATGGTAGTAACAACACAGTGGAACATGTGACCGTGTTTAGGACAAAGTCAAAAGTGATCTTATTTGCAATACGACCTTAATTCCTAACTATCTGAATGGGGTCCTTCAGCATTTATTTTACTAGACTGCAGGACTAGTAAAGACAAAAGTTTACATGTCCGCCAAAAGGTTTACTAGTCCTGTTATCAAAACATAACACAAATTTAAATTGCAACAATTTTATTTAAAACCTAAAAAACACAGTATCATCCAGGACTGATGTTGATACTGCCTGCCAGTTAGTCAGTGTCACTCAGCGTCGGGGGCACTACTGTCACAGTCACTGTCACTGATGTCAGTGCCACTCTCACAGTCGGGCCTTGGCCCAAGTGGGTAAGTGTGTGGCCTCCGTGCTCCACCAATGTAGTAATGTAGATGTAAACCGTATTCGAAAACCGTGAAAATGACTTCCACAGTCATTAGCCGTACCCCTCTACCAGATATGCTAAACCAAACAAAACTGTCGTTTCAGAATTCTATGTCACACAACAACCAATCAAAAACGCTGTTGGACTGTCGACTCACATTAGGTGAAGAACTAGTTTGTCACGCAACACACTGATTTTTACTAGACAGCCGGACTAGCTGGTAGGCAGGTTTACTAGTCCGCCGTAATCTTTACTAGTGTACGGACTAGCGGACTAGTGGGTAGTTCTACCCTGCATAACAACACACCACATTTTACTGCAACTCAATAGACAACATTAGCACTACATTTTTTTACTCATCCACAACAGTGGTTTCAATGTTAGATAACATGTGCCATAGATGTTTTAATATCTATTGTACAACTGCAGATAAAAAAACTGACTACATACATATTTATCTAAGTAAAACGTTCGGAAATTACAATTTAAAGATATAAATAAAATATTCTTATGATCAATTTCAAAATAATTTCAAGTGTAGCAATGTTGTCACAAACATATCACAATGATGTCACAAACACGACCTGCAACCAGAGTTTTATTCTTAACCAACTGGTGTCATACTTGTTGTGAATATTGTATAAACAATATTCACAACAAGTACCTGAAATTTGAGAACTTTCTAAACATGTCATTGGACAACCACCATAGCGGTCCCAATGACAAGTGTCCGTGCTACGTACCTGTTCTCCCTCCTCCTTCAGCTGTTGCTGTAGATCCCTGTTCTCCGAGTCTATGATCTGTTGGACCTGACTGGGCGAGGCCAACAGCAACTTTGAATAGCACGTGTCAACGGCATCTGAAATATTTGATATATCAACAGTTTGGCTTAACATCAATCACACGCAAACTTTCCATGATGTTATGGGCTTCCTATTACGGTTTACCCGTAACTTCTGAAATGTTCTGAAATTTGTAACCCAATGCAAGATATTTAAAACAAGTACTAATCATTTCAATCCAAGTTACAAAATGATACTCTACATAACCACCATTAAACTTTATGGGCTTTGCTTGGGGGTGTCAATATATTAATTTATTACATTAAACACATCAATGTGTGTAATTTATGACCAATGCCATTGTCACTGCAGCGAACACCTAAATAATTAAGCCCTTCTTGTCTAGATCCTAGACTGATGTTTATTTTTCAACAGTCACCTCAAACTAAATACATCTTACATTTGGGCATGAACTAACATTAACTAACATGCAGTAATCGCCAAGAACACAAAATCCACAAGTGCAATTTCTCTGCTTCTAAAACGGTTTAACTTCCGAAATTAATTACTGCTGTCTCGAATTGTTCAACGTGTCAGCAATACATCATATGCATGCACTTCTTTCTATTGTAGACATTTCCAAATAGAGTTTTGACAAACAAACACAAACAGTGATTGAATAACTGAACTCTACAGAAGCAATCTAGTTGGCTAACAATGAATGGATTCATTTTAACTCAATACCAAAGTATCCCACTAATTTTGGACATTATTTGGAACCAATGCAAGCAATGCAGTCCACCAATTGTAAATATTATATCCACAAAATTACGTAACAGTACAGTACAGCGCACCAAAGTTGTCACAAAAACCACTGGCAGGCACACGACACCTACCATCAACATTGCTTGGCTTCTCGCTCAGGTCCACTGACCACTGCATGCTGGGTAGGGTAATGGTGGAGCCACGTGTACGTTTCATCAGTTTCATTGTGATCTCCTCCCCCACTACGTAGTTATGAGCATCAATCGTTGTCACACTGCAAGATCGCACAACAGAAAATTGCTTAAAATGTTGTTATAGTAGGCCCATAAAAAGGTCATAAATCGTGTGTATGTATGTGCATGTACGCTTTGCATCTCGGGAGTCAAACTTTCAGGGGTTCATCTCCGACCTCACAGTTGGTTTGGCAGTTTTATTGTTTTCAAAATTCACCCGCTATTATCCTTTCTATGAACAATCAAATTACCCATTGTAGTTATTGCGTACAATTGTCCACAATGCCATGTGAACAATCATGTACAATTGTTTACAACGTCACGTGTCTCTTCTACAACTGTCTCAAGTTCCATAACACAAGGGCAAGGCATCACTAGATGTTACTGTAACTGCCCATATTATGTCGCAATTTTGAGAGTTGGAATCCCTATAGCCAATCGAGATATTTGCTGGCAGCACCAAGTTTTAAAGCATTTGTAAATATTGTTATCGTGACAGTCACTTATGAACTACTGAGTTATCCCGTCCGGGGATGGACATTTTTGCTAGTCCAACCATCACCTCTAGAACTCGGACAAAGCCTACCTCTTGAGGTCCTTCTCGTGGATGGACTCGTAGCAGATGGGACACTTGTGCCAAGTTTTCTCACTCAGAGACAGGTAGTGTAGCATGCAGGACCAACAGTAGATGTGACCGCAGCGGGTCATCTTAGCTGCAACGTCAACAAGCACAGCAGAATCACCACACAGGCATACACTCAAAGGTGAATTTTACGACGTTACCTACATATCAAAAGCAGTGTTGGAGTCACTGTAGTGATAATTAAATGATAATGGTGGTGCTCATTGCATAATGAAAATGATATTGAAAATGATCAACGTTAAATTGATGTAATTATAATGAACCCCTCTGATGAAAAGTAATGATTATTATTGTTGCTGGCATTGTCATTATTGCCACACCAACCATTCACTCCCTGTTAGGTCATCAGGAAATATAATAACATTTTGCCATCATCTGAAGTATTCTGAACACTTACCTTTTTAACCTCGTTTAGAATCTTTTATTTTCACATATTTCAACCAAATAAGTTACAACTAACTTGTAAGCACACAACTACTGTTTGGCTCTAATTACACAAAAGGTGTTGGCCAGGGCGTGAACCATTAGATGCCCACACTTGTCAACCAATGGGCTATCTATCTGATAAGGGACGACCTCAAAACGTTGATGTTTAACACCATGCAAAATGGGTCCTTTCTTTTGACAGTCCGGCGCTTTGACTTGCAAATGAACAGACAAATGAACTCACCTGCAGTGGGTGGATAGAGACAGATAGGGCAGGACGGTACGCCATGACTGAAGACACGCTGCAACCACAAGATCACACATTCTGTAGGTCTTCAGCACTTTCAGTTTTTAAAATGTTTTAAACAGTGGTTGTCAATATACACCCTTTTATTTGCATATCCTACTAGTGAAACAATGTATGTCCGTGCACATTCTACTAATACGCGATACTGAATGGTTTGTACCTATTTTCAAAGGTACGGATCTTTCTACATGTAAAACCCAAAATATTACACACTTCTCAGAACGTTTCCAAATTCGTTTTGCTACATATTTGCGGTGTGTTTGGGCTGGACTTTTGCAAAAATTAAACAACAATTGAGATAACAAACAAGAGACTGAGATATTGATGATTTACCCGCCTGAGACTGGAAAATGAACTTCTGAGAAAACAGACGAGAGATTCAGCAAAGAAAACTGATCATGATGAGATAAAAGGCATGGACGAAAGCGGTTACCCACCACTTGCTCAATGAGTTCCCAGCTGACCAGAGTGTCAGGATCGACCATATGTACTGCATAGTCGGCGCCATCGCGTACAATGAATTGACAACTAAAACAGGCGAGTTATGATCAGCAAGCAATGTACCAGGGTACCATTAGATGACAGGGTACCATTAGATGACAGGGTACCATTAGATGACAGGGTACCATTAGATGACAGGGTATGACCTCTAATCATCCATTTCACTACACCTAAAATTCCATGCATTTCTGGGAGTGTTCACATATATGATTATATCTACCATTTTACCAGCATTTAAATTACTCTATGATTGGTCGCCACACCCATTCAACTAGCAGTAATAATGTTTTTATTTTAGACAATAAGCATAGAAAATAAATATATAATTAAAACAATATATGGTTAAAAGTTAAAAAAAGGATGCTATATACTGACTCTGCAATTTTGACATACAATACATGTGGCTAATTGCAATGTTCTGAATAATTGCATTCCGTAACTTATTCCTAGTTATTAAGCTATTAATTTACATTCAATTTTTTTTCAAGGAAATTACATAGCAAAAACTGCACATATACATATAGCTAGATCTTAGACCTAAATGAATAATGAAGATTATTTGTGCAAGCATTGTATGCATCAATTCTACACTTGGAAAATTAACCAGTAAATACAAAGATACATGCATCCACTAGTGTACATAGAGGATAAGTATGTAACAAGGCAACACTAGGAAGAGTTAAAGTTGCTGGACTCACTTTGCCTGCAAGAACTGTTCCTTGTTGTATTTGACGTGTCTGCGCACGCTCCACCTATGGTACCCCTGCCCACCACGCCCGCCATGACCTCCGCCCCCACCTCGATAGGGCACATCATTCGATGCAAACGTGAAGTTGAGAAGGTGATTTAAATTACCCTTCTTTGACCCTGTCAACATGGCTGAGCCATACTCAGCCCTGGAGTCCTTTGTTACCTTCAAACAACAAACAACTCATTAGCATTACAGTATATTACATTCAATTACAACATCCCAGTTACAGCTATAACATCTTGGAAAATGGTGATTGTACTTGTGATAAAAAGTAAATTTTTCTTTAAATTTTTTTATTATGGCGTCTTCTGTGACTGGTATTTAAAGTTGCTAGCAAATATCTTAATTGAATAGGACTACATTATCAGACATTATCTTATTATATTATACTAGCCGAGCTGCCCAGCACTGCACAGGACAAAAAACAACCACTGCAAGAGATTATGACTCCTTGTACTGCCCAGTAAATTTTTTTAGTGCAATGTAAAATTCATGCTCCAAAAATCAAGTGCAGCTTCCAGTTTCATGAGGTGTTCGGTGGACGTTTAACATAGATTAAGTAACAATGGCAGAAGCACAAATAGTGGTGCTAATAATTGTATGTAATTATTGTTCCGAGTTACGTCATTTACGTCAAACGTCAACATTGGTTCCTTTTACATAAAACCCAACCACCGGGTGAAAATTCTAATATTTTTTAATGAACGAACCATCACTTTGGGCTCCTGGGCACGCAATGCCACGCATACAAAATTTCAGCCCTGTATATGTGAAACTGACGGAGATACAAGGGAACATACAGGCATACAGAGTCACAAACTACTTTATTAATGATTCCGCTTAAATTTATCTCCTTAAAAATGGAATAATTGCCCAATAAATTCCAACTGCTATCGGGCATCGATTTTCATGGGGCTTACGCGGACTCCCACTCTACGTGTATTTGGGAGTTCGCAGGAAAATTTGGGAGTCCGTTTTTTTCAACTAATCAAGTAATAACTTAAACAAATTCAGTCCAAATAATGCTTTATTTTATTGAATCATTACAAGGAGTCCATAGGTGAAACAAGGAGTCTTAGACTCACGGACTCCTGTGAAGCCTGGCTATGCAGCATTAATTTTCCCATCTGAAATCACATACATGGTGTGGTATTTAAAAAAAATTTTTGTAAAACATTTGAATAACAATGACACGTACGTCTTGTATCGGACTGTCATTGAAATGACCCCTAGTTCTTGGCCGCTTGTCCACACGCTTAGGCGTGCTGGGTTTTCTTGCCTGGTCCCTTGGCCGGGAACTGGCATGTTCTTTCCGGCGGTTGTACCGGGAAGATTTGTTGCTACTGTCATTTTCTGAAATCAACAAGCATCAAATGTGATACTTAATTCAGGGTTGGCAGGTTTAGGGCATGGATGGAAAACTGTTTTTCTGTCCGGAAAAATTGTCCAAAGCTGTTTAAGGTGACAAAAAGTATCCTAAAAAAAATTGGTCCATAAAGACTGTCAAACAAATATATATATATATATATATATATATATATATATATATCATGTCTCAAACATGTCGAGACTTATGGAAGTGATGGTTCTATCGTTGGTGGGGCTAATTGCACGAAATTTAATTTCATGTAAATAAGAATCCATGTTTTAAGACTTAGATTGAATCCAAGGTTGCAGCTAGTAGAGAATTAAGACTTAACTTTCTTAACGATGTAACTGCCTTTGTTGACATATCATAGAAAATGGAGAAATATATATACGCACACACACACATCATGCATGCAATTGTTGCTGAAACAGACTTGTTGATTTTAAAAAACACTACACCTTTATCACAATGTCACATTGATAACATATTGATGAATAACTCTGCTAAACCAACTTAAAATCCAGACACTCGTTTAAATAACATTGTGGATTTGAATCAAAACATTTTCCTCCAATATGCCTGCTAGCCGTTTTGCATTCATCTCTTGACTTCAACATTGTAGAAATTAATGTGGAAAAAATTCAGTAAAGATGATAGGTACAAGATCCACTTTAGTCCATCTTATGATATGGTTTGACAGTTGGTTTATGAGCAGTAAAAACTGCACCTGTAAGCATGAGATGACTTTATGGTAAAGGTGCATTAACCTGGCCGAAATTATTAACGCTATTAAATTACATATTTACCTAATTTTTTCGAAGCTAATGTGTTCTTTGCATCACTCCCCATCGGATCAGGTACAAAACTGACGTATATTTGTAGAAGATATTGTGTTTGAGCGAACTTTTAGTGCCCAAAACAACGCTATATCGGCAATAGCCGGTGTTGTTAATATGGCGATCATCCGAAATGTGCTGTAACAATATCACGGTGGCATCAGAAACGGAAAGGCGATTTCACCGACAAATATTTCGTACCGCAGTATAAAAAATACGAAAAATAGAAGTGCAATTTAATGTTACAAAAAACTCTAAAAATCGACAAATTAATGTTAAAAAGCCCCCAAATATCGAACCGGACAGGTGATTTCACTGACAAATATCTTGTACGCATTCTAAGAAGGAGAAAAATAGAGTTCAATTTAATTTTGAAAATCCAAAAAAAATCCACCGACAAATATCTAAAAAAAATATAAGATAATGTAAAAAAAACAAAGACATCACACATATATAAAAAAATAATTAAAAGTTCACAGATCGTGCAAATATCTTTAAATCTTACTCATAAACAATTAAAGTGTCTTGTTTGCCCAAATCACACAATTCAGTAATAACTAATTCTTCAGGGGACATTGAAGTGTTTATTTTTAACATTACTAATGTTTGGACCATATCATGAGGAAAATTGGACATTTCACTACAAAAAGATGTTGTCGTTTTGGAAACTGCAGCCATGGTGAATTTCGAGGACCAAATTTATCGAGATATGACGAATCTGTCTCTCATACTTGTAGGTTCGCGGATCGCAGTCGAAAAATATACCTGAAATTATAACGCTGACGTAATTGATGTACTCGTTGCTTTGCGTACTACACAGCTCCTGCCAAATTAGCGCAGTCACATGTTCTCATTCCCGCGCACCGTCTGCAGCAGCAGCACAGGAACCGCCAACGACGTCTCTCGTCACTGCTAGTGTGCATTCGCGACCAATACCCAAATGCATACTAACAGTGAACTTCGCCCAGCAGTCGCCAGAAGACACAAAATGACATTTTCACAAGAGTTGCTACATTGGGTGTGAACGATGTCTAGGTTTGAATAATTCTCTTGTAGATATCAATTTATCGAAAATATCTCGATAAATTTGGTCCTCGAAATTCACCATGGCTGCAGTTTCCAAAACGACAACATCTTTTTGTAGTGAAATGTCCAATTTTCCTCATGATACGGTCCAAACATTAGTAATGTCAAAAATAAACACTTCAATGTTCCCTGAAAAATTTGTTATTACTGAATTGTGTGATTTGGGCAAACAAGACACTTGAATTGTTTATGAGTAAGATTTAAAGATATTTGCACGTTCTGTGAACTTTTAATTATATTTTGATATATGTGTGATGTCTTTGTTTTTTACATTATCTTATATTTTTGTCAAGATATTTGTTGGTGGATTTTTTTGGGATTTTCAAAATTAAATTTAACTCTATTTTTCTTCTTAGACTGCGTACAAGATATTTGTCTGTGAAAGCGATGTCCGGTTCGATATTTGGGGGCTGTTTAACATTAATTTGTTGATTTTTAGAGTTTTTTGTAACATTAAATTGCACGTCTTCTATTTTTCGTATTTTTTTATACTGCGGTACGAAATATTTGTCAGTGAAATCGCCTTTCTGTTTCTGATGCCACCGTGATATTTTTACAGCACATTTTGGGTGATCGCCATATTAACAACACCGGCTATTGCCGGTATAGCGTTGTTTTGGGCACTAAAAGTGCGCTCAAACACAATATCTTTTACAAATATATGTCCGTTTTGTACCTGATCCGATGGGGAGTGGTGCAAAGAACACATTAGCATCGAAAAAATTAGGTAAATATGTAATTTAATAGCGTTAATAATTTCGGCCAGGTTAATGCACCTTTACCGACTTTACAGTAAAACAACACATAAAATGATAAATACAAGATGAAGGACTACAACAAAATGTTTGATTTAATAATACCACGCCACGGTTGGTGTCAAAATGTCACGACGACGCACCCTTTTTAATGTCGCCAACACCGGCCTTCGGCGGCACTGACGACGGACGAGATGTTTTCTTTTCCATTGTTTCTTCCTCTACCCACTGCCCTGCTGACATCCACGGATTCAGCGGCAACTGGCCCAGGGGCCGTCTGTTTTCCAACAATCACAGGAGAAATCGACGCGACGATTCTTGACCTCATTTTAGCACTCCATGTTTGCAACCGAACAAGAAAAAATAAACTGGACGTTACTCCAATTGTACACAATATCAGTAGGTTTTGGAAGCGTAAGAAAATGCTTGAATGTGCTTGCTGCACGTTTGGGGGCGTTGTCCCCCAAGCAACAAGCGATGCCGTACGCACCGAAAGCAATTTAGAACGACCAAAACAGCCAAATTCGATTCAATGGCGGCAGCCGCCAGAGTGCCCGGCTGTCAACCAATCTCGCGTTAGTTCAACGACAAACGGGGACGGGTCAGTATTTATATTTCCAATGGCAACAATGTGAACGTTTTTTATGCTGTTCGCAAATTTATATGTTTAATATACTGAACATAAATTATGTTAATATTTATTGTTTCATTAACCCGCTGGAAAAAATTGTCAACGTCTGTCATTTTTCTCTCCACAAAATCGAAATACAAGATGCTCCCCATCAAATGACATCCAAAACAATACAGAATATAGATTCGATTATCCAGCATCCGCGCTGTGGCGCCACTATTTGTAGCACACATAATCGCCTGGACGCAATATGTACTTTTTATTGTGACAGAAATTATGTATGCACCCAGGTTCTAATTAGCTAATTACGATGTCATCCGGGCATTTGGCTAATTCATATAATAACAGTGAACTTTTATCAGTTTACAGTTTTACACAGCAGTAATCTAGGCTAACCGATTTATTAGAAATGCGCCGGCGCTTATCGGTCGCACGTGTTAACATGTCAGACCCCCAGTTAAATATAGATTTGACCAGAATATCCCACTTTTAGAAAAAATTACGACAAAATCACCAGCGTGATATTCTTGATGGTATTTGCAAATAATTACTTTTTATTACCTTCTTTTAGGTACACAGCGCCAGAACCATGACTTATTTCGCTTTAAATAGAAAGGAATAAAACGGAATTTAGCGAAGTTATTTGTGGAACACAGATACGTCAGCTGAATAACGCTGTGTACGTTCACTCTCATTCTAATAAAGCTGCACACAGTGCCACGCGCACGCGCACGCGCACACAAACGCACATACATTGCAGACACACAGACACACACACGTACGCACGCACCCACGCACGCACAGCTAGGTCTCCATTTGTGATGAAAATCTATATGGCCGAGAGGGCACACAACTGTTTCCACACAATTAATATCGGTATGTCGAGTGGTCAAATGTATTTTCGGGTTACGGCTTATTATGTGTGGTTGATTAGGGTTGTGGTTAGGGTTTGGGGAACTTCAACACATCAACGACATTTGACACGCTGCGGTTTACCTCCGCGTCTTTGGCGACACGCGAACATTGTCCGACAGTGTTGGGCCACGAGCGCTTGGTGATAATTTATATTGACATTTAAATGGTCACAAATTTACTCAGGCGCGCATCATGACGAACTAGGGCGAGTCGTTTATCACCCGCAATGGGAGACATTCCGTACATAGAATCAATCGAATAAACTATGTGAAACTATGCTTAACAAATGTGTTATGTTTTTTGGAAGAAATCACTAAGTGGATAGACGAGGGATCGCCAGTAGATATTATCTACTTAGATTTTCAGAAAGCTTTTGACAAAGTGCCACATCAAAGATTGCTACTTAAATTAAAAGCCCATGGTATCGGGGATAGCATAACTGACTGGATAGAACAATGGCTGACTGACAGAAGACAACGAGTTGTAGTAGATGGCGAAGTTTCAAATTGGAAATCGGTTTTGAGTGGGGTACCTCAAGGATCAGTATTAGGACCTATATTATTCTTAATTTATATCAATGACTTGGACGAGAGTATAACAAGTAACGTACTGAAATTTGCGGACGACACAAAACTGTTTAGAAAGGTTAATACTGATGGTGATAAACAACATTTACAAAACGATCTAGACAGATTAGTGAAATGGTCTGAGAAATGGCAGATGCTGTTCAATTTTGGGAAATGTAAATGCCTACATACAGTACATGGGAACTTGAATGTAAACTATAAAATGGGAGCTACTGTTCTTGGTACTACTGTAAAAGAAAAGGACTTAGGAGTTACAATAAGCGCTGATATGAAAGTTTCAGAGCAGTGTGGTATTGCAGCTTCAAAGGGTAATCAAATTCTTGGATTGATTAGAAGAAACATAACATACAAGGGAAAAAAGTTAATTATACCTCTTTATAAAGCAATAGTTAGACCTCATTTAGAATACTGTATACAAGCATGGAGACCATATCGTAAGAAGGATATAGATACGCTTGAACGCATACAAAGGAGAGCAACTAAAATGATTCCAGAACTTAGAGACCTTAGTTATGAAGAACGCCTGAAAGAATGTGGTTTAACAACTCTAGAGACAAGGAGGTTAAGAGGAGATCAGATTGAAGTTTTTAAGATATTGAATGGGTATGAAAATATTGATAGAAATATGTTTTTCTCACTCAAGAAGGATAGCAGAACTAGAGGACATGAGGTAAAATTAGTAAAGGATCAATGTAGATTGGACATCAGGAAGCACTCGTTCTCACAGAGGACAATAAATGAATGGAACAAATTGTCTACAGATTGTGTAACTGCTAGCAGCGTGAATATGTTTAAAAACAAGGTTGACACATATATCAGAAGGGCGGGTTATAAGTAGGTGAACATTGTTGGACTCTCGATAAGCCAATGGCTTCCTTGTCCACTTGCCATCTGGGCCTTTGGCTTGGATGGCAAATCTTGTTAAATCTTGAAAGAAGTCAAAGTACGTTCCTTGTAGACGGTGTCTTCCCAAAGTGCTGAGTGCGAGACATCCACGTTTGTTTTGAATGGTGTGATGTTTTCGGTCAACTAAATTGTCGAGCAATGCTCTTAGCTCCAAACACCCATTTAAGTAGGCGTACCGTGGAGGATCATCACCTTATTGGTCAGAGCTGGGTGATAGCTGATGACCATGTAGTTTGACACGTTAACTCTCTCTCTCTCTCTCTCTCTCTCTCTCTCTCTCTCTCTCTCTCTCTCTCTCTCTCTCTCTCTCTCTCTCTCTCTCTCTCTCTCTCTCTCTCTCTCTCTCTCTCTCTCCCTCCCTCTCCCTCCCTGCCTCTCCCTCCCTGCCTCTCCCTCCCTCTCCCTCTCCCTCTCCCCGTCTCCCTCTCCCTCTCTCCCTCTCCCTCTCCCCCTCTTTTTTCTCGTGACTGCTGTCTGGGTCAACGTTGTGGAGATCCTATCGTCAGGACACCCTCTCTTCCTTAATGGTGGAGCCCTAAGGAATGCAAAGCAGTACATTTGTGTGTTTTTGAACTAGCTCAGTTACGTGAGCTGTCTAGAGAGATGGCAAGGATATTAATCAAACCGCTAAAGGGGCTTGCAACAAGAGCGCCAGGACGTATTCACATGCCGGTGGGTCCTGCACATGCAAGTTGCACCTGTGTGGCTACAAACTGTTCCAAGATCCCTGGAACATTAGCTTGGAACTGCAGTGTACCCGTCATCCACGGTGTACCACGTGGGGGCCGTGCTAGGTTTTTTGATAGGCTATGTACAGCAGGGAAAACTTATGCACTCGGCTCCCATTTCACCCACTGTCTGGTGGCGGAAGCGAGAGTAGGAAACGAGAGTAGGATGCGAGAGTAGGAAGCGAGAGTAGGAAGCGAGAGTAGGAAGCGAGAGTAGGAAGCTAGAGTAGGAAGCGAGAGTAGGAAGCGAGAGTAGGGAGCGAGAGTTGGAAGCGAGAGTAGGAAACGAGAGTAGGAACCGAGAGTAGGAAGCGAGAGTAGGAAGCTAGAGTAGGAAGCGAGAGTAGGACGCAAGCGCTACAAACTGCACGATAAACCACATCATTAGACGCATCACACATACTTCTATACTAGGAACACTACACCATTCATCTAGTGGATTTTCGTAATAAAAAATAATAGTAATGACTTTTATTATTTATTTCCGGAATACAAATTCGTATCAGAAGTGGATACGGTAAAACATCCAGAGCAGTCCAGAGCGCATAGGTTAAAACATGCAAATGGCAATATTAGCTAACAGACTATAACAAAAATAAAATGACATTCTATAAATAAAAGAGCAACGGCAGCCTTAAACAGATGAGTTTTCATACGGCTTTAAAACAAGTTTGAATGAGTATATGACGCAAAGACAGTCGGGTAAATCGTTCCGTTCCAAAGGCGCCGTTCCGTCACAATAAAACCAGGCCGATCAAACTGGTTATGTTATGGCGGTGCACGGTAAGAAGACGGAGCTCCAATCGGCTGAGAGAAGCTGGCGGTCCGGCGTATATTAAACAGTGAAATCATGACGGTAATATAGGTGGGCGCGAGATATTGCGTCGTGCGGAACGTCTGCGCAAGTAGTTTGTAAATGATGCGCTATCGAATCGGCAGCTGGTGGTGCGACATGCACGGTTTCGCATTGATGGGATATATTGTATTGCTCGATGAACGTTGAGTCGAGCATCATTGGCGTAGGCCTACTTGTGATATATGACGTATGCTTAGCGAATGCTGCGCTGATTGGCATGCCGTAGAACATGAACAGCAGACGACAAAGAACCGACCCCTGAGACACGCCGTAACAGAGCTGGTGCCGGCGATAGGTGGCAACGCCGAATTTTTATCGCCAGACAGGCAAGATGCATTCAATCCAATCGAACGTATTTGCCGGGGCAGCATCGCATGGTCGACTATAGCAGTTATGTCGGAGAGAATGCTACAATGACCGAGCGCTTCGATATAATATCGTGGATTCGGACGAGCGCAGTTTCGGTGCCGTGATGTGAACGGTAGGTACTCGGAAATGGATCATGTAGTTTATTTTCGTCGATGTAGCGCCGAATGTCTGCCGCAACATGCCGCTCCAACAACTTTGAAACAAAGCTGATATTTGAGATGTGTCGATAATTTGTAATGTAACTCGAATCGAGACCTGACTTCTTAAGCAGATTTCAGGTCTGAACCAGAAGGCACAAAGCATGCAGCATTAGTTAAGGAAGAGTGTGGATTGGACATGAGAAAGTACTCATTCTCACGTGAATGGAACAAACTGTGAAATTATTGTGTTAATGCTAGCAGTGTGAATATGTCTAAAAATTAAATTGACATATATCTGATAAGGGCGGGCTATGCATAGACGAAGCAACTGTTGGACTCTCGATAAGCCAATGGTTTCCTTGTCCACTTGCCACCTGGAATGTGTAGTTGTGGATGGTAATCGTGTTTAATCTTGTCGTAGAGTCCAGTGATATATTTATTATACTCGCTAGAGTTGTAGCTGTTCCCTTCTAAACAAAATGATTCCAGAATTGAGAGACCTTAGTTATGAAAGTCGCTTATTACAATGTGGTTTGACAACACTAGACACCAGGAGACTAAGAGGAGACTAAATAGAAGCGTTTAAATTAGTGAACGGTTATGAGGATGTTGATAGGAATATGTTCTTCAAACTTAAAGAAGGCAGTAGAACACAAAGCAGCATTAGTTAAGGAGCAGTGTAGGTTGGACATGAGAAAGTACTCTTTCTCACGGAGGGTGGTAAATGAATGGAACAAACTGTCAAATGATTGTGTTAGTGCTAATAGTGTGAATATGTTTAAAAATAGAATTGACAGATATCTGATAAGGGCGGGCTACACATAGATGAGAAAATTGTTGGACTCTCGATAAGCCAATGGCTTCCTTGTCCACTTTGCCATCTGGAACTTGTTGCTTGGGATGGCAATCTTGTTAAATCTTGTTAATACTCACTAGAGTTGTAACAGTTCCCGAGCCCTTCTAACACCAGTTACACAACGAGCACGTGCGCAATGTTCTCACAGTTAACACCAGTCTGTTTGACAGCTTGTAATGGAACGTGATTATGTATTTAGTTGGCATTCGACTGTGGAACTTTACAAACGTTCCTATCAAATGATGTCACCGATTAGATTACAAGAAAGTGTTCTCTCTGCGTTGGTTCCGGCTTTACATACAATCGCACAGGAGTTTTCCTTTTAACTGTTTTATATGTTTCTGGCCGTCATCCTTCCATCTTCATCTATACATATATTCGTTATATACACACACACACGCACGCACGCACGCACGCACGCACGCACACACACATATCCATATATCCTCAACATCCACCATCTGATGTTCAGCTCCTCTCTGTTTCTCCAATGTCCAACCCACATCACTTATGTATTCTCGAGACTCACTCATTGTCTACGCTTTTCTACCCTGCACTCATACAGCGGTTCTTCTAATTCCTGTTTGCTGTCTGCTACTGTGGCCAGATCGTTTGCATACATCATCTTCCTGAGACCATCCTTCGTGTTGATCTTCCTGCTGAAAAATTGTATAACTATGATGAAAACTAATTGGCCAAATCAACTGGCATTCAATGTCCACCCAGTACTCTTCATTTTGTTCCCTCAAATATAGCTTTAACCATCCCATCGTCGCGTGAACCGTGTCATAAGCCTTCACAATGTATGCAAATTCCAATACCATATTCCCATGCATCTCCAAACTCTTGTCTACCAGCTGTATCAAAACAAAACACACACTCCTGTCGGTCGTCCTCTTCCCTTTTTGAATACCCGTGGTTCCTCGCCTAATTCCTGCCCCACTCTCTTTCGTGTCCTCCCATCCAAAACCCTCTCTATCAGCTTCACAACACTACATGCACTAGTACTTCTTGTTTCTTGCACATCTCCCTACCAGTCTCCTCCACTCTAATTACCCTCTTCACGCGCACTTCACAAATGCCAGGTGCTCTCACCTTCTTCACCCCTTTCAATCCGGTTTGCGCATATGTATCTGTAATATCCACTACCTCCACTTTCCCCTCGACACACTGGTAAATCCAAATCGTTGTCACTTCCTCCCTGGTTCAGTAACTCATTGAAGCACCTTTCCCACACCTTCAATAACGCCTCTTGCTGTATTACAAACTTCCACTTTATATTTTCGACCACCGTCCTTCCCTTCACGTCCTCGCCCTCCCTTCACGTCCTCGCCCTCCCTTCACGTCCTCGCCCTCCCTTCACGTCCTCGCCCTCCCATCACGTCCTCGCCCTCCCTTCACGTCCTCGCCTTCCCTTCACGTCCTCGCCCTCCCTTCACGTCCTCGCCCTCCCTTCACGTCCTCGCCCTCCCTTCACGTCCTCGCCTTCCCTTCACGTCCTAGCCCTCCCTTCACGTCCTCGCCGTCCGTTCACGTCATCGCCTTCCCTTCACGTCCTCGCCCTCCCTTCACGTCCTCGCCGTCCGTTCACGTCATCGCCTTCCCTTCACGTCCTCGCCCTCTCTTCACGTCATCGCCCTCCCTTCACGTCCTTGCCATCGTCGACCATCGTCGCGGCGAGATAGATTGACTATTCTTGTTTATGTTGTTGTTTACTGTCTGCCGGCCGTCTGTCATGTCAACATTATTTACGTCCTCGCGTACAGCGATGCAGACAGAATGCGTTGTTGTCGAGCTCCGTCGTATTCAGCAAATTGTTCACGCTGCTAACGAATAGCCTTAAGCACGTTCACACAAGACACGTTCACACAAGACACGTTCACACAAGACCCATTCGTGGGACAATTTCAAAACTTAATTAAATTACGAACTCTACGGGGAACTCTCGAATCACGTATCTTTCGTTTTACACTATCTGTGGAGGCGGCGGTGGTGGTGGTGTTGGTGGTGGTTGTGGTGGCGGTGGTGGTGGTGGTGGTGGCGGTGATGGTGATG
Source organism: Lamellibrachia satsuma (assembly GCA_033239005.1). Taxonomy (NCBI): domain Eukaryota; kingdom Metazoa; phylum Annelida; class Polychaeta; order Sabellida; family Siboglinidae; genus Lamellibrachia; species Lamellibrachia satsuma. The sequence continues at coordinate 5,787,742 of BSQZ01000039.1, forward strand.
GTGATGGTGTTGTTGTTGTCGTCGTTGTTGTTGTAGTGATGGATGTGGTGGTGTGTACACGGTACACGTGTGTGCATGCGTGCGTGACTACGCGCGTTCGTGTGCGCATGTGTGTGTTCGTGCGTTAGTGCGTTAGTGCGTGCGTGCGTGCGTGCGTCAATACGTTAATTACAATATATACACTACACATGTACAGCTTAATCCATTAGTTGAATACGTTACATAAAATGACAGCTGTGTAACATGTAACATGTAGACTAAACACGCTCGGACCGGCACTATCTTTTAAGGCATTGTTTAGTACACACATAGACTTGAATGGCCCATGACAAGCATAGTGTCAAGTACACGCTACACTGTTGTCTGCTTTATTTTAATGTAGACAAACTACTCTGAGATCGATTAAAGGTTCCTCCACAATTCAATTTTGCTAGTCTTATTTCAAATCCAGTTGGCAAATAATTAAACCTGCCTGGTATCACTGCAACATGCCAGCTCGCTTGTGCAACTTTAGTATGTAGTTTTTTTGTGCAATCATCAGACAAACTACTAAATTACTTATTGTTTGGTCAAACATTAAGTGAAGTGGAAATGAACACGCTGAAAACTCGTTCACCTGAAATTTCGTGAGCTTGTCTTGTGATCGGCGAGAGGATTGAAGTCACGCCTATGATCGGCAGTGACCCGTCCAGTGTTTACCATTTTGGATATCCACTATCTTGCCAGATCTAACGACTAAAGTAAATTGTTTCGCTGATTTGAGCAAAAATTTGCATTTTTGATTAAACCGACTGCGTTTGTTATTCACGCACTACATATTTGGACATCAACGAACCGAATTTGCGATAGGCTAAATCAGTTGAGGATGGGTTTGAATCAAATATGTCCTGTGTCAGATACAATACGTGTACATTCTCTATCAAACAACGTCCGGTTCACGCCTCCTAAAATAGGCTGACGTTGCACATTCCCCTTGATTTGGTAATCTGTTTGGTCCACCCCCCCCCCCGTGGAAAGCATTCAATCTGTCAGAGGACATAAATAAACAGAATAAATTACCTGCTAACCGTCTAAATGCCTGCAGTGCAAATTCAAATCAAATGAACAAAATAAAACACGTATAACTGAACTCAAGTTCTGCCGTCGGTAATCTCCGTCACTTGCGTGACGTCATAATTACCTAAGAGTTAGGCCGTGGCGTAGGTTTCGCATTTTCTCCAAACTTTCACTACCGTGGATTACACACGTTAGAAATAACCAAGCGTGGTTATTTACATGGCAACAACACGTACACATGTCGAAAGTCAAAGTAAAGAGAACGGACGTGTGAGGGTCGAGCAGACAAATACAACGCAGTCATTTCATATGCTAAACATTCATGGCTAGATCGGTTACGATAGGTCAACTTTTGTAAGTGGCTCGGTCTAGGACTAGCCTTTGACCGGCCAGGATTGTTTGTCAGACCGCCACGAAAAGGACATTTCAAATGACACTGGAAATACTGCTGAAGATAACCCTGTTTTTCGCGATTTTCGAGACGACCATACGTGCCCGATAGTATCCGTACTGTCGACCCCAATCCCGAACCTTTGTGCGATTCTACAAAGGACCGTGTCATGCGGGACACCATGTTTGTCGTTTGGTTGGTTATGCTATTTAAAAAAGATCAAGTGATATAGCGACTCAATTATGTGATGTCTCAATGGCAATGGTGTATTCAGTCATGGTGCGGCAGAGGTGACACTCAAATAGGAGTGCTGGGTCAGGAGGTGACACGCAACTCGACTCATACGGATGACTAGTGAATCGAAGTCAAAAATAGTACGCCACTAGAGATAAGGGCCGTTCTTAAAGTGACTCAAATAACAACGGCAGCAATAGTATCTACAGAGCAGGTCTAAATTTCTTTATTTCTTTTCAGTTTACAAAAATGCGTTGTCTCTTGTAACATATATGGGTAAGGTGCAACAAGCGAACATGGTTGCGCTTCAAAACTAGCTGTCAAATGAGAATAACAACATTTTCTAATCAGCATGGGAGTGGTCAGTCACGCATGACGATGTGACCGGACACGCGTGACGAAATGAACATCTGACCGTCCTGAGCACGCAATCACTTCTTCGCGAACTTTCAAGCTGTGGTTTATTCATCGCAGATGCGAGGTTTACATTGCTTACATTACATTGTGTGCGTGCGTGCGTGCGTACGTGCGTGCGTGCGTGCGTGCTCCCTACACGTAGCGCCCGTTTTCTCTACGCCAATTGGGTTTGGCTTGTTTCTCGTGACTGCTGTATAAAGCAACAAGAGGGCCGGGACGTATTCACAAGCCGGTGGGTCCTGCACATGCGAGTTGCACCTCTGTGGCTACAAACTTTTCAAAGATCCCTAGCACATTCGCTGGGGACTGCAGTGTACCCATCATCCACGGTGTACCACGTGGAGGCCGTGCCAGAATTTCTTGATAGGCTATGTACTAGCAAGGAAAACTTACGCACTCGGCTCCCCTTTCACTCATTGTCTGGAGACTGCAGCGAGAAGCGAGGGTAGGAAGCAAGCGCTACAAACTGCACGATAAACCACACCATTAGACGTACCACACATACCCCTATACTAGGAACACTACACCATTCATGTATTGGATTTTCGTAATAAAAAATAATAGTAATGACTTTTATTTATTTCTGGAATACAAATTCATATCAGAAATGCATACGATAAAACACCTGTTTACATTGAAATAGTCCTTTGAAAGGCTTTGCTATTTGAAGAGCTATGTTTGACATGATGTATTCAAAACGAGATACCATTCCCACAGATCGTGCAACAGTAAACACCATATAAATATTTGCTGCATGTTCTCGTAAACATATTTCTCCGTAATTCCGTTACACATTTCTGTGCTAACATTTATTCTGTTGGTAAACTATTTTGTGACCATACAGTGCGTGCGTGCGTCGTGCGTGCGTGTGTGCGTGCGTGCGTGCGTGCGTGCGTGCGTGCATACGTGTGTGCTACTTTTTGTTTTGACAACGTTTACACTATCTTATCAGAGATGAACAGTCAGATTAAATATGTTATAATGAATATGTTTCAATCTTATCAGAGATGAACAGTCAGATTAAAGATAAAAAATATGTTTCAATTAAGTAGTGACATGTCTTCGTTGCATTTCGCAATGTAGCAATGTTTCTCACGATGTTTAGAATACGTCTACTTTTTCATTTCTTGTTGGAGCCAGACAATTTGTTTAAATAATTGTTCGCGTCACATTATTAACATGTTTAAATGTTTTATTATAATGGTGGTAATCAGGTTGTTTTTATTTCAGTGTTTTTTTTTCCAAAACGTCATACGTATGATCACTCCTTAAGCCATATAATATACCCACCTAAAGCATAAACAGACGTAGATACATGGCCTAGTCTGCACTGATCTAATAGTTTGTGACATATTATTATTATTATTATTATTATTTTACTCAACCTCCGTTACTGGAGAAGAGACATTCAAATGTTCACATATAAAAGACACGCAATAAAATAATGAAATTATTAGTACGATGAACGGATGAGACTAGAATGCAGTGATTAAGAGATGGACTAAAAGATGTTCATCAGAATATGGCTTAGTGAAACTATCGTTGCATAAAAGGTGTTTCATCGAGCCAACATGATCGTAATTGTTAAGCACAGTCTTTGTTATAATACAAAGCACTTTTAGTGGGTAACTCGTCCATCTATATAATCCTGTTAGCAGGGTTCCTGCATAGTTACACTATAAAGAACAAAACGAGATAGCAGATGTTGCATTAATCACCACACAGGGCGTTTCAGTTTCAAGATTATATTATATAAACATTTATATTTACAATATGTTGAACCCTATCATTGTTCAGTGTTTTGAGTAGTTCCACATTGTTTATTCAGTGCAAGACTTTGCTTGATTAGTTTTCCGTGTACAGATTCAAGTCGCTGCATTTGGACAACGGACTTACTCGTAAATTCTATGCCATGTGTTCGTGTGACATTTGCAGTTATGTAGACTATAACCTACGGCTGTGCACGGCTGACTCATGTGCATCTATTCTTACGTTACCCGCTCATTAAAACAGATCAGTGACCGTGACGCGCTAGAAGATGCGTCTAGCCAACGATTGAGCATGCATTGGTCAAACGTAGGCCCTACCTTTCTCTATTGATACCATTTATAGACTGCGTCAACTGTAAATCAACAACACTGCACGAATACTATGGAATGCAACAGCGAAATGGCGATAGAATTTAGGCGAACGTTTCGCATAATTAGCGAGCGATTCACACCTACATTCCAGCGGAGATTTAAGTGACCGGGTGTTTGCGACTGTGGCAATACCATTCCACTGTCTACGGACAATTCAAGTTCACCGTTCTTGTAACAACTGCTGCACGTTCCGATGATTTAATCGGCACGAAAGACCAGCACTATGCACACTGAAGCAATGCCCCAGTGACACTGTTAAAGACCTAGACTCAATTATCTAATGCATGACGTCCGCTACAGTCCACAATGACCCCAAATACCGCTAAAAGGGACCTCACGACAGAGTAGCATTGGGGAACCGTGTGTATGTCACGACCTGACACGGGCGGGCGGGCGGGCGGGCGGGCGGGCGGGCGGGCGGGCGGGCGGGCGGGCGGGCGGGCGGGCGGGCGGGCGGGCGGGCGGGCGGGCGGGCGGGCGGGCGGGCGGGCGGGCGGGCGGGCGGGCGGGCGGGCGGGCGGGCGGGCGGGCGGGCGGGCGGGCGGGCGGGCGGGCGGGCGGGCGGGCGGGCGGGCGGGCGGGCGGGCGGGCGGGCGGGCGGGCGGGCGGGCGGGCGGGCGGGCGGGCGGGCGGGCGGGCGGGCGGGCGGGCGGGCGGGCGGGCGGGCGGGCGGGCGGGCGGGCGGGCGGGCGGGCGGGCGGGCGGGCGGGCGGGCGGGCGGGCGGGCGGGCGGGCGGGCGGGCGGGCGGGCGGGCGGGCGGGCGGGCGGGCGGGCGGTTCAACGAGTGAGCGAGTGCTCGAGTGAGCGAGTGCTCGAGTGAGCGATTCAGCGATTCAGCGATTCAGTGAGTCAGTGAGTCAGTGAATCAGTGAGTCAGTGAGTCAGTGAGTCAGTGAAAAAGTAAATGATAAAGACTGCCAGACAGTGACGTAGTGACGAGAGTCTACCATGTTCTATGCTTTCTCAATAGAAGAAGACGGCACTACATTGCTAAGCATGGCACTCATCTGTTTGATAAAGAGAGGTATGCATTTAAGAGTACCGGCCATTCCAGAGATGGGATTAATTTGTTACAGCAGTTATGAAATATTGAAATGATCAACAATCCACGCTATTCTTAAAAATGTAGCGATTTATGATGTGGGCATGGTTAACGTTTATGTCTATCTTACAAACAACATCACTGTTCTTCTCTCCTGGGCGTCAACAATCGTACACCACCCCTTCTGTCTTGAGACGAGGCGATAGTTTTGTCTATCGTTTTGCGGTTTACACCCTCTTCCCGTCTTAAAAAAGTTTGTTTTCAAAATGTATTTAGGCGTTCCCGTTTTGTTCCAGTTCGATTCCACCACAACCACATTGAATAGGAATTATTTGAGCAAGCCTGTTTTGTACATTGAAACATGACGAAACTATCCGGTTTAAACGAATTAAATTAATAAAGAAGTCTTGGAATAATCACTGTAATTACTGCATTAGCACACACTCCATGGATGCTTCGTCTACAATAGTTCTTATTGTAGCCAAGTTCATAATTATTTGGTGGCTACATGCGCACCAAAGGTGCGACTATTGTTAGACATGTCATATAAACCAGTATGTTAAACAAACATGTATCACACAAAAATGTCGTTGGTGAATTAAACAAACTTATTCAGTACCATGTCCGTTGAGACAGACAAAAAGTTATTTCTAGCATATGTAACTGCAATACCGTAGTTGGCGCCGAACTACCCGGACCACGCTGACTGTTCTAAAAAAATGTCGTGTGATTTCCCCTTCACAAACAACATTTTCAACTTTAGCAAAATCTGACATTGTAACAATAGAGTGATTCAAAACGTCGTACATTTTAAAGTAAGAATGTTACTGTGCAAGATCATTTTGCATATGCCTAAATAACAAATGGCATGTCATCGAACAATCTCGAATAATGTGGACTGGCGTTGGATTATATTAATATTTAATAATGTTTGATAGTATTATATACTAGAACGACCAATCCTTGCCCAATCGACGTTCCTTTGTGAAGGTTGTACACGACCATTGTGCCAGATAAATATCAGTTCGAAATGCGAGACACGTCAACTGGCTTATATACGGTCGCATTATCATCTTGCCAACCGTGAGAAGAATGCCCCTTACAATGACGCGTCAATCCGTGCCAGTCCGTGCCAGTCCAGTACCAGTGTACGCGACGCGTCAATCCGTGCCAGTGTACGCGACGCGGGTCACAGAAACAAAACCTTTTGCATGAAATATATGGTGAAGTTATTGCCTCGCCTTTACGGCCTCAATCGGGGATTATGCCGGCCGCCTGTATATATGTTAAGTTCTTCGAACACCAGCTGTTGTTGTTTAACGCTATTTTTGTTTTAATAAATTGTGCATTCTTTACTTGACTTGGTGGCTTAAACGATTAGGCCACGTGGACCCCTCGGGAGGTGGCGTGAATTTTCCAACTGACACGGCAACCCCGAACCTATGGCCTTGTCACATGGTCAGTAGATTGTCAGTATAGTATGCGTCCGATGTTCAGCCACGTAGAACGTATTTTGGGTTACAGGCACCTATGACAGTTGCAACAAAAGTCGCTATCGATAACACATTCCAGCCTCTGGCTAACTGACTGATAGAGTCAGTCTAGAAAATCCAGTTGATATGACGGCGGTGCACAGAACCTGTTTGGCACTGCTGTTTGAAAATAGAACGTCCAGTTACAGTTGATTAAGTCTGTGCATGAGTGAGTACGTGCACGCGTGTGTGCACGTGCGTGTGCATGAGCGTGTGCGTGTGCCTGTGCGTGTGCGTGTGCGTGTGCGTGTGACTAACCACGCACTCTGCGTTTTCAGTGAGGTGACTTCAGTTTAATTGTTGTCACTAGCATTCAAAACGACGTAATGAATTGTAATGACAGATTGGGTGATGGCGATCTTTCGTGAATACAACGGCAAACACTGTGAATGTTTTTTATGCAGAGCACGTTTCTTGACCTGGAACACGAAGGTTCGAGCTCCTTAATGGTGGCCTACATAGCCTACATTCAGTGAAATATAGGTAACACTTGCCAACTTGCCTAGAGCGCTTGGTGTATGAGAAGTTTGTTAGAAAATGTATACTTGCAATGATATAAAAAACGGAACTTCCCTACTTGATTCATGTACCAGGGAGGCGTAAGATTCTACAGGGAGGAAAACTTGTTGTTGACTCACAGAGTTGTTGGTCTGTCTTTCTAAGCCCAAACACATTTGAGCCTCGCCTGTTCGAAAATGGTTGTTTGCTGTGCAACGTACAGCTCATGTGCACACGCACACGCACACGCACACGCACGCACTCACTCACGCATGAGCGCGCGCGCAAACGCGCGCCCACGCCATGATAATGGTAGCATTCCAAAGCCCATCCCAACCCATTCGTGACCTATTCCTGCCACCAACATAGGCTGTCGCCTCGCGTCACCCCTTCGTTTCCGCCGCCACGCGCGGCCTGCTACGCGCCCCGAAATCAATGGACCGAAAAGCGCCGATCACGTGACTCGCGTGCCACACCTGGCCAATGAAGTCGACGGGGTGTGGCAGTAGGACGCATACCACTGACGGCGACTCACTCGTTTGACCAGTGTGGTTGGGCAGACTTGGCCGGCGATCTCGAAGTAGCGGAGAGTGTGGACTAGCCGAGAACGGGCGACGAAGGGAGACAGATCGAAGAAGACGAGCGGTTACTGACGGTAGGTGAATCTATGCGTCGGTGTACAGCCGGTTACTGCTTGCGTTGATAGTTCGTGTGCAGCGGTGTAGAGTGTCTGTGGTGAGAGATATGTTTTACGGGCGCTTTTGTTAGGCGGCTGATTCAAACTCGCAACTGTAAGCTTGGGTTATGTTCGCGTTTTGCCTCGCTGTTGTCTGCACCTGGTCTTATGAACGTTGTGCCACGCGAGTGGGCGTCTAATCTAATCTGTACATGCTACGAGCAGGTCTCATCGTACAGCATGGATGCTTAAAGGGGATCAACGCGTGGCTTTGGGTAATATTCCTTAGAATAGTGTTACGAGTGAGGAAAGTGTAGTACCTCTCTGATTTAGGATAAAGTTAGGCTACAAGGATGTGGATAAAGCCACACACCAACGTTCAAATAGGATAATTTCGCCCTTCTTGATATTTCTCCAAATGAGTAGGACAAATGGAACACCCACCCTTGCATATATGTCGCAATATACTGATATAATATTTCTGGAGCAACTTAAATAAGACATACGCTATATCCGCCTTACATCTACAACTTATGACTTACGACATTTAACTCCAAATAGCCCTGCCTTGAGCTAACATAGGAGTGGTTTATTTTCAGAGTTTTCCTTCTCTAGAATGAGTGAATGCACAGCAGATATTTTCCATTTCCCTCTGTGAGGTCTTTTACTTCACCTGGCATATGCACCAGATAGAAGGGACGAACAGTTTTTACTCTTTCTTCCGAAAGAGACGAGCAAAGTGGGCTAAACGAAGTTGCCGAAGCTTCGAAATGGCGACGGTGGTTTTGAATCCCGGTCCCTTCGATCGAAAAGTCCGACTCTCTAACTCAGGTGGTTTTGAACCCCGGTTCCATCGACCGAAAGTCCGACTCTCTAACTCAGGTGGTTTTGAACACCGGTTCCATCGACCGAAAGTCCGACTCTCTAACTCAGGTGGTTTTGAACCCCGGTCCCATCGACCGAAAGTCCGACGCTCAACCACCCTACTATCGACGCCCCACAACGTATTTGGTTATCATCCAATGTACAATTTCTGGAATTACTTTGACGAAGAACAGTGCGTTATATCCACACAAATTATAACGAAAAGAAACACTATTGTCACATGTGTGCTGAAGGTTTAGTTTAGTGCAGTTTCCCACACTGAGTCTAATAAACCACATATAAATGATTAATTTAAACACGACAAGACGAACTCCCACGCCACCAAATTTTATTCCTTGCCAATCTTTTTTACTGTAGTTTAGTTTACGAGTTCGGTCGCCTGGTGCACTACACACGCGCTGGTTTTAACGACAGTGAACATTAACACTACCAGGGCATTGATAACTTATGTTAAACTCTGACGCAGCCTATGGCGGTAGCAGCCCGCGCCGTTAGCTGGTTTACTTGGCCGTACAGGTGATCTAAGTGGAATAAACGGCGGGCCAGACGGACATAGATAGCCATGTTGATCTCATCTCAATTATTTAATCCTCCAAATTGTGCATATAGTAGGAAAATGAAACCCCACTTTGCCTGTGTCTTTCGGAAGAGACACTAAAAGCTGTTGGTCCCTTCTATCTGGTGTCTATGCCATGGCAGTGAAAGATCCCAGGGAAATGGAAAAACCTGTCACGGACTCGTTAACTCTACAGAAGGACACTGAGCAATATCCCAGTAGGACTTTGCTGAGTAATTATCTAGATCCAGTTTGGTCTGTTAATTCTATAATATATATTTTGTAACGATTTTAGCCGCACAGCTCATCCGAGTGGTGTATATATACATGTGTATCGCGGCCCGCCATATTCACTGAATTGGAAAGGACGGACCAGATTATTATACAAGTATTACATAACTCAGAAGAGCCGTATAGCAATAATCATAAACATATAATTAGCAAAACATTTAGGTACTGTAAACACAATGTGCAGTGTTAAATGGCTGAAATGCGAGCAACGTGGCTCTTGGTCTGCCTTATAGTCTGTCCCGACATCAGTGCTGTTTTCAGGTTCGCATTTGGCTAGTGAATGTCTTAGTGGTCAGTTAAGGATTGGAAGAAATTTGTGTGATCACCAGATCAGTGGACATATCACAAAACGCTTGGTGTTCCAATATTATTTTTATATGGCAATGACAGATCGGGTTTGCAAACAAAGGAGACAAACGGTATTTATATACATATTGATAAATGATGATGGTGATGTGGTGCATATGTCGTTCTATGTCGATTAATATATAAGTTAGCTTTGGCAGCAGATATCAGGTCGACAAATAAGCGATATCCTGAAGGTATTCATGCAGTTTTCAATGAACTCCCATTTAAGAATTCAACAGTGAGTTGTTGCAGACGCATATTTTGCATTGGGCCGAATCAACCTTGTATGTAATGTAACCGGTACCAGCGGGCTCAGTGGACCGAAACGACTATCGTATTTTAATTGAAAAGTGGCCGTCCGTGGACGTTAGTACGTTCTTTATTTTAAACTTGACTCCTTGCGACTTGCTGTTGTAACTGAAAATGTTATATGCTAATTTATTAGCGTTTTCGAATCTTGAAAAACGTACAGTTGCATTAAGAATTAAATGTTTTTTTTATTAAACATAAACATAAACATATATATATATATATATATATATATATATATATATATATATATATATATATATATATATATATATATAAAGATTAAAAAAAACCAATTATTATTGTATTAGCGTGTGCGTATGGTTTTGTACGCAATCATAATTTTCATTTATTGAATATTAGTTGTGGGTCAAAACGACTATTCTTACAATTTCGCCATTTAGAATTCCGAACCATCCATCTGCCTGGGCCGAAACGACTAGGCCGAACCATCCGTCGTTGGCCTAACCTGGCATGGGCCGAACCATCCGGGACCCATTGTATCAGTGGCATTGATACCCTGTCACGTTATCTGATCGCGCGAATATGCAGGTTGGAAAATCTAGCGTTGGAGCAACGAAGTGAGAAATTGACTCAACGTTGATAACTGAGATACCTTAGTTATGAAGAACGCCTGAAAGAATGTGGATTAACAACTCTAGAGATAAGGAGGTTAAGAGGAGTTCAGATTGAAGTTTTTAAGATGTTGAATAAGTATGTAAATATTGATAGAAATGTGTTTTTCTCTCTCAAGAAAGATAGCAGAACTTCAGGACATGAAGAAAAGTTAGTAAAGGATCATTGTAGATTGGATATCAGGAAGTACTCATTCTCACAAAGGACGGTAAATGAAAGGAACAGATTATCTACGGATTGTATAACCGTGTCTGGATGTTCCAGGCTGGGGGCAAGCACTAGTGCATAGATGGTCCAGTTAAAATAGAACTATAGCTCCAATCATCCGCCCACGACGACCTGTGCACACTTCTGAATAGATTCCACACGACCGGTTTGATGTAAGCTTACAGTCGCAGTTGGGACCGTAATCAAAGGCAAGGCGTGGTCAGCCACGCGTGACGAACTTTGCCGCCTTGCTCTTCGGGTGGTTGTTCGCGCCAGAAATGTTTGCGGTTGCGGTGTGATGAATGCGACCCGAATGGCACGCCGGCATGTCGCTGAAGTCGTTACGGGTGCGCGACCGGAACCATGTGGATTTCGTCATTGCGACGGGTGGACAGATCACGGGAATAGATCCGTGGTGGCAAGGATCGGGCGTGTGCTGCCAACTATGCCGAGGTTGCGTCGTCTTACTCATACTCAGGTTATACACAATGCGGGCATTGATACTAATGTGTTTGTATTTCAATGGAATTAAATGTTAGTGGTGTTCCATGACACATCGACATATCCGTCTGTGGCGTTGGTTGACTGTATCAGTGATGTGTCTGTTGCACAGGGCGTGTACGTTTCGACAGTTAGACATGTGATAACTAAAATCGAAAAGCTCAGTTCCAATACGAATGATATACAGCGTGTGTTTTCCACTTGACCCGAAGCAAGCGAGACGTTAATCAGAAGTAGAGAAACACATAAAGGACGCAGGCACGGACATATGTTGTAATCACTGATATTGCAGCAGTATTTAAAAGTGAATGATGATTTGATTTATATTCCACAAAATTATGTTTCATTATAAGTATAAAGCGATACATACTGGCACGAATCTGGTCACAGTATTGATATAGGGGTTCTCGCCTCTCCCCCCCCCATCTCTTTGCAGGGACTGAATTAAGAAAAAAAAATTATGTGTAAATACAATATTCTGATGTATTTACATTTTCAAATTCTCCCATATCTTTGTTCATTTTCTTACACAAAATCAACCTGGATGATATATTTGCCAGACTTTTATTGCCCCGCTAATGGCTAATTTCGCCTGCGGCCACGGAACACTCACCCGGCGTTGTTAAATGCGTTTCGATTGTTCCCCAGATAAAGGGGTGCCAAATTAGCCGTGTCAGTCGCTCCCCCTCCGACTTCCCGCTTTGACTGTCGACCTATTTATAGCATGTTGGTTTCTTCCAATCTGGTGACGTTTCTGTCGTTGAAATGACCATTGATGGTTGTAGATTGAGAACCAATGGCAATGTGCCGTACACGGGGTCCGTTCGAGTCGAATGTGGTACGGGGGGCGAATGGGCCCATATTTTGAATTTGCTGCCGAAGCGAATATCAACTGCTTGAGCTATTGTTTTTACTCCCGCTCGAAACATGATTTTAATTTAAACAGAAGTCCTAACTTTAATTTGATTTGCCAAATTTGTTTGTGATGATACTATACTACTTGTAACACTGCTTGTTTACTTCTTGGTTCTTCGTTTATCGTATGCACATGGAAACAAACATAATTATAACAACTAAATACGTTTCGGTATACATGTGGAGCATCACAGACAGGTTTCATACGTCTGCACCCTTTGTAATCGCCCTCAACCGAAGGTTGGAAAGTACAAATAATCGAACGCGGCCCACGGCTATGTCCGATTATTTGCGTTACTTCGCCACCGTCTCGATCGATTCAAGCTGGGTAAAATTCGCAAATGTAAGGTAAGAGTTTGGTAAGAGTTGTGTGTGTTTCGCTAAATTACGTTCTCCTACGCGATTCCTGCCTATGTGAATATGTTTAAAAATAGAATTGACAGATATTCGATAAGGGCGGGCTACACATATATAAGAAAAGATGTTGGACTCTCGATAAGCCAATGGCTTCCTTGTCCACTTTGCCATCTGGAACTTGTTGTTTGGGATGGCAATCTGGTTAAATCTTGTTAAACTACGCTGAATGATGATGACGGTTTCACGCTATGCCAAACTGTACGTTGCTGTTTGTTCAACGGCGTTGACACTCTTACTTTTGACTGGGGACATTCGCAGCAGGTCACGGTTCGCTGCATTCATTGCACAAACATGTCTGTTTACGCACTTGAAGGTCGTTTGTCGGCATCCAGCAGTTCCTATGACATGCATGGCAAATAAACACGAACTATTGACAATTGCGGATGTATCCCAAACGTTTGGCATAGCAACGGCGACGCAACGCCAGGGCACACCCGCACCAACCAGCTACCTACCCGGCTCCATAATAAGTCTCCGTAACATGGGAATTATTTCGTTCTGAAGAACGCTTTTGTTAAACTGCATAGCAGACTCACTTGCCATTATCCTAAATGTAAAGTTTTTATTCGAGAATGCGGTCACCGTAGCCTGGACATTTGCTATTCAGTGCCATTCTGTCACATTTTGCCACGTAACCTGCAATTACTCCACCGATTTCGCTAACTCGTTTCCTGTTTGAATTCTCAGAAAAGACACGCGCGGACGGATACGTTATTCTTATTCGTGTTCTACTTTATAGAAAACAATGTTGGCGTCTAAACTCAATCGCGACCAGGCGGTTACAAAACAATGACCCAAGACTGCCTATTGACAACTCCAGACAAGATATTGTGAACTATGTTTCGCGATTACGTTTTTTGCTATGACTTCATACAAAGAATTCACCGTGTACAAACGCAAAATGACCGACGCAATCGTGGTTTCCTTACCGTATTAATTATTATTTACGCCCTTGCGTTCCGTCGCTGTGAGTTCTGTGACTAATTAACTGAGCCATGCAAACTTATTTGCGGTAATCAAAAGGAAGCCTCGCCCAATGTGCTACAAGAACAGGTTTGGTCATACACACACACACACACACATATATATATATATATATAAATATATACAGCATGAGGTCATGTGGGAGGAAGTCACGAAACATGACGGAACGAATGACTCACACGATACAGTTTCATCGGGAAAATACTACAAGAGATCTATTAGGTGTTTGCCACCGAGTGATCGCGGGCCGTCTGAAGTAATAACAGTCTAATGTATTCATGAGTGAGGACATCTACATTCACTGAAGTAATAACTGAAGTAATAACAGTCTAATGTATTCATGAGTGAGGACATCTACATTCACTGAAGGTGAATATTTGCTCAACCGAGAATCTGCAGTTATATTTGCTTAACCAAGAGGTTCGTCTACAGTAAGTTCAACTGGTGAGTCAGATATTATAATGCATTCGTCTTCACGAATTATTCAACTGCACGCGTGGTTTTAAGTGTAATTATGATACGAAGGGCCACATAATGCTATGCAAATTAGTTGGTTTTGTTCGCTGAGCCAGTCACTCTGAAAAAATTGTTAATTTCAGTGTTGTTTCTGCATCTGTGAGACTGTCGCGAATCATGCCTGTCGTTACGTAACGTTGTTTGAATATTTGTTCACCATCGTAGCGAATGAAGTTACCTCCGTTACGTAATTGGGTGTCTTTGGATAATTATATGTCTGGAGGCAATGTTTTCCCAGTCCAACTAGTCAAACGTTTACCCACTGACTATCTTAATGACTCCCATTCGGATAGTTGCTACCATTCCGTTTGCATTTCCACTTAACATTAAAAGACAACAGAACACCGTCAATTTGGTCCATTTGTTCTTCGGAGCTCTTCGGAAATTCGAAGTCCAACTTACCCCTTGTCGACGTGCCGTCTTATTGCCGACACCTGGTGTTAGATGTTGGCATTACTAGCAGTATAGCATACGCACTACTGCATGTACACATTATGTACGTGAATCAGACAGGTATGTGTATACGTGTATTTGACAGGCATGTCGCCAACAGTACCACTGTGCACTGAATTCCGGCGAAGCAAATATTGCGTTGAACGCAATAATAGGACCACACACCGAAACATTTTTCTTTATGTGACTGTCATACACAATGTTGCATGCCCAAAAGAAAAGTCATTATGCCGGATACGACAGCGTATCACAACCGGTCGTGCATTGTGTGAACTCTCAAAACAAATGACAGTTCCAGACAGTTCCGCGACGTCAACTAAGCACCGCACATGTGGTACTCTCCAGAGGGTTCGTGCTCTACATTAGAACGAGATTCGGCCCGTTCCGATGTGCATAAGAATGTCATTGACTAAGTCAAAGGAATTCTTTGATGAGCCGGCGCTATTGTTCACAGTTTTGTCGGCAAGTTAGCGACACTCGGAACAAAATTCGCACGTTTGAATAAAACATTGCAATGTTTTCCATATACAGTGGCATGCATTTGTCAGGCCTGCATCTGATGTAGGTACACATGCACATCCCCATAGACATATGACACACGCATGCAAGTACGCACGCGTGTGTGCGTGCGTGCGTGCGTGAGTGAGTGAGTGCGTGCGTGCGTGAGTGAGTGCGTGCGTGCGTGCGTGTGTCATGTATCCGAGGGGTCACGTCAAAATAAATCAGAACTATACATAAAGCATTCCGCGTTCCAACTAATAGAAACAATATTCACGGCATTATAGACGACAACATAATTCCGATGTTATTACGCAGATATTGTTGTTATTCAGCACTTAACGTCGCCATATGGCTGAGTTAATAAACCTTAGTATATTTAAGATTGAATCCTGTGGCCCACTCCGTGAATGAAGTACAATTCCAGAATGAAATAATTGCTTGCCTCAATCCAGAACCGTCGTATGGCTTGTGAATGGACACGGTGCGGGGGCCTAACCGCAGGTCTTGCCGATAGGTGGTCAAGGAATTCCGTAAGACTGTGCTATCTCATCTCATGTTAAACACCTCGCCTGGCGCCATTCAGACGAGCCAGTGGCGACAGCGGAAGCAAAACACCCGTAGACGACACGGATCTGACGGGAAAATCCAACATTCCATCTAAAGTGTCTAAAGAATATGTAATATATAAAGCTGTGTATTCAATACACCAGTCCTATTGTCCTCTGTATGTTCCGGCATTGCATTTTTTTTCTGGTTATGATTTGTGTAAGGCGTGTGTGCGATTATACAGAGTCTAGTTGTGATTCATACCGCGGTTTCTATGTGTTGTTAACCAGCACAAATTCCCTTGCTGCACGTTCTACTACCAAATGCCAGTCAGGTAGAGAGCGGGTGGCCAGTACACTTTGACTCCGTTAAGCAATATAATATGTAGTTCACGGGGTTTGATGCACTGCAGTGACTTCGCTTTAGCACTTGAGAAGGTGTAGCACGACAGGTGTGGCACGACAGGTGTGGCACGACAGTACAAACATGTGGAGCACCATGCTTATTAATTTATTGGCATCACAAAAATATAAAAATGCATGCATTCTTCCATTTTTACTCTGTGATCTACACAATTTAAAAGCAAAGTAAAGTTCCCCACGAGCGTCATAGCCCCGTACTTGCCACACTGGTACTCACATCCAGTCATAGATGGCGTAGAAGTAGGCCTTGCACCGACAGCGCCCATGTCGGTGTGTCCGGCAGGGGACAACGCCTCATTCGAAAACGAGGCGCCTCATTCGAAAACGAGGTAGCTGTAGCGGAATGGTGTTTAAGCGTACCTTAAATGACACACCAGTTATATAAAACCGTGCTCCGTGTTTAAATTGCAATCTTCTTCGAGCTATGTGTTCAATCATGCGTTACATGCGTGGGAATTGAATGGAATTGTGAGGTCAGGCCAGTACCGGTAAACGCTAATGCTATTTCCATGCTACACAAGTAACATAAATCAAATATAACAAGCAATTATTTAGAAATGGCCATGTTGAACAGAGACCAAACTCATTTTTACAAACCCCACAGGAATTCTTAAACATAATTGCAACTCGCGTGTAATTGTTGTGAAAACACGTTGACACGTCTGACTCGCCTCTTGAATAATATATGTTGATCACATAAGAGTAGGCCCAAACAACTTGACTCTCCCACGAGTTCGCCCTCTCTATGAATAAACATGTCATGCATGTATTTCAACATATTTTGGTAATAGTGCATTCGTCCGTGATCATTATAAAATTGCATCAAGGCAAATATGAGAAATGCAGTTGGTAGTGTTGTATAGAAACTTGCTCCGTTCTGCTCTGTGTCAAGTCGACACTGAGCCGGTGATGATCATCCTCTGGCGATAAACGATATCTCCGTTGTTTCAACATAGTTCGGAAGTGTTTCGCCGTACAGACGCCATCGGGCAGAGATGAAGGAGCGTTCAGATGGTAATTTGGTGGCGTCGTGTGATAGGCCCTAGGCATTACTGCCGGCCAGTTCGATAGCCGCCCAACTGATAGGTCGACAGGTGCGTGTTTTATCACGGCATCTCACCGCTCCGTCCGGCCAGTTCTTATCTGCCCGGAAATATTGGGTGACCAGCAAATGTGGGTAATTAGATATCTACGTAGTGATCGCAGGTATGTAGTTACTCCTGCAATGCGGAGGGCGACGAAGCTGTTCGAAAGTCTAGTTCGACAACCTACACATTCTCGCATGCACAGGGGTAACTAATGCGAAAATTCGGAAATAAGAATATTGATTGTACAAAACAATCTGCTATAAATATCTGGCCAGAGTTCAGAATGCCAAATATAGATATAGCATTACTTTGCATACAATTTGGGAGAACGTTTTTTTCTGGATATATCGACGCATAACAACCACAAGCTACAAGACATTTTAAAAATACGAATTAAATGCTATTTTGAATCGTCGGAATAAGCTTCTGTCATAATATCAAAGTTTTGTTAACATAGTGCGTGCGTGTGTGCATGCGCAATTAATAAATAAGTAAATAAATAAGTAAGTAAGTAAGTAAGTAAGTAAGTAAGTAAATGACCCCGTGAATGAAATGCACAACAAAACATCATGTTAAGTCCAATAGGTTAACAAAAGATATGATGCGTTAACAAAAGATATGATGCGTTAACAAAAGATATGATGCGTTAACAAAATATATGATGCGTCATTATACCCAAGAACTACTGTCTGTGTGCGATAAACTCTGCCACTAATACATGTGGCGATAGGCCCTATCAGTCGGCGGAAATGTTGAAAGTTCGACGTGGTCTTTTTCCTGAGGCGAGACGTAATTCAGCGAACGACATCAACCGCGATAGCCTGTCTCGGTCACGACACGCGTCAGGCACTCACTAACCTGGGCGTGGTTCAGGTGTCGTCGGTGCGTAGACACAATGGGGGGGATATTGCTGCGACCAGGCGGGGGTTTCGTCATGAAACGGGACGTGTTTCGGATAGCCGGAAAAGACAATTTACTGTCAACAATACGGCGGTGACATTGTTCAGTTTGGCGACAGTCGCATTACAGTCACGAGTCGAATCTCGGGGATTACATTAATTCGTTTCACATGACAGGATAATTACGCCCTTTCCACGTAACTAAAGTGACACTTGATTGACACAGTAGGTCGGAGACAGAACTAGAAAGCAGTTCCAGTTTGCAGAGAAGCACGTTTTAATGCCCAGCTGCCGGGAGATATGGAGATTTATATGCGAGCCTCTATCTGTTCTAACGTAATTCACCAACGTACAACGGAAAGACGGCCATTAAAGAAAAAGTTGATCATCTTACAATAGTTTCGTGGTCAATTTGCAACGGTTTCGCTCACGTTCTGCGAGACGGAAAGCAAGATTAAAGATGTTGACCAACCACCCTTCAGAAACTCACTTATTTACTCGCATAACATTCCATTGTCAGTGAAACGTGACATTCCATTGTCAGTGAAACGTGACATTCCTGTGTCAGTGAAACTATGACCTTTTTATGACTGTTTTCATTGATGCTTCGAAATAGTTATTGTTTTCTCTTCTTTAAAACATTCTGCAACCGACTGTGATTGTCTGGTTATTTAAAGCAATGGTGATAGTTATTTTAGCAGAGGTGATACTTGCGACAATGAGCCGTGTGTAAACCGACGTTTCTCGTTTGTTTGACAAACATTTCGGAAACATACCAGAAACGACGCAGAGCGTGTGAACGCAACATCGATTACGCTGTGCAGACTTGGACGACACGTGTTTACAGAAGACGAACGCAAGGAAACAGATGAAGCAAGACGACGCAAAACATCCTGTCCGTACATCGTCGTCAATCAACGTACACCTGCTCTACCCCATGCCGGGTAGCAGCAGTCACCCGTGTGTCTGTGTCGTCTCCAACAACCCTTTGACTTGCTCCTCGTTGGACGGAAATGATCAAAACAACAGTAACACCAACAGGGTGAATAACTCACCAGGTATCATTCCCATCCATGGTCATTCAGCGTGTGAACTGTTCTACATATGTACCCCCCCATCAATCGTGCACGTTGAACGGAGAATGCCGTTCGACTGTTTCTCAATTCAGCGTCGTGGTCAACATCGACCATCCGTCGCTACGTCGGGGTCATTGACGGAGGTCGTCGCCAGGGTGTCTGATTGCCAACTGCCATCGACTCCAAATATCCGACGTTGTCGAATTAGCATTTCGCAAGGCTAGTGTTTGCTACACATTGGTAGTTTTGCCGTTGCGTGCGGGCAAAATTTTCCTTCTTTGAATGCTGCATTCATTCGCCTTCTTTCATGTTTTCTCCACGTTGATATAGTGTTTAATCATGACACATAGTCGTTAGCAATTCCAATATGTGTTGGGAACAATGTGATCACATACAAAGCTTCTCCCGCAGTTCCACAACCACATGTTTAAGGCCTTCTATTTATAGCTGCCTTTCTCTCGTTTCTACCAATTCACCTAGACATTTCTACATCAAATACAACTTATCACAATTATAGCACGAATGTCCTTAAATATAATAAATAGCGACGAAAACGAATCTATGATTATGATATGTAGCCATAGCTTCGATTAAGCCGTTGCCATCTCCTTGCAATCTCTTTCGCCAATTCGACTCCACCGTCCGTTAAATGCTTCCTGTTGTCAGTTCATCACATTTGTTTAAACCCATTAATTTGAGCTAATAATGAGAGGTATGGTTCATTATTTTCACTCAATGAACCAAGTTTAAACTAATCAAAACCTTCCACAAGTTTGACTATGCAGCGTTTTGAAACAGCAAATGGCGAAAATATTGTAGAACCTACACGCGATTCCTGCATTCTAAAATTCTAACATGCAGCAGACCCTTTAAAGGGCAAATATCATTTATGCGACAACCGTTCTAGCCCTGACTCTTTGCTACCATCCGTCTTCCACGGCAAGTCAGAGACTGCGAACACACAATGGACACGAAGATCGTATATCAGCAGGAGGCGCAAGAGGCGCAGACGACAAGCGCTCTAGTCGCCGACGACGGGAGGGCACCGGTCGGTCACGACTGATGGATGTCTCCGTTGGCACGGCTCTTTCAACAGGGAGGCACCAACACTGGTCGAAAACAACATTAGGACTGGCGAAATACAAACGTCGATGCTCATAAACGTACGAAATCAAAATAACGTAACTTTGGACAATTGTTAGAGGACATAGTGCCGACGAAATGGATCTATGTGCATAACAAACGTGCACCAGCTGTTTTTAAATCCCGACAGGGGCGCCGTCTTCTGCATCGTCTTTCCTCAAAGAGATATTCGCGTTGTTGTCCGTAGGACGGCGCTCCGCGGATATATTGGCTTCCGGTACAGCTTTGTCCGGTAGATGCCGCGGTAGTATACATTTACTTGGCTCAACAATTAGGATATGTCTGTTATAGTATTACAATTCATTTTATTAAGCGTTTCCCGTCCGCCAGCCCACCCCGAGAGCGGGAGAGAGAGAGAGGGAGAGCACACCTTTTTTATCAATGACTATTAAACGCCCCGCCCAATTCAGACATGACCAGACCATGGCGTCATTTCGTTTCAAGACTCCGAAATGCACTTGGCATTGCAGCCGTGACCTGGCTGTGATATACAGCAGTACGTGCTCCAAAGAAGAGTGTTAACCATTGCTGCCCTGGTGCTCGTATATCAAATAGTTGATGCTTGTTGAAATTGTTGAAACCAACATCAAAAGCGGAAACGGTTTCTTCTGTCATCAAACTTGTGTAACAACAGCGTCAATCGGTACAAGAACATCGACACATCGCGGTGTTGAAGGCGCGTAGTACACAACTTTTCAATCATTGTGTTGCGTGGCATTGTGAGTTGGTGGACGCATTTGAGTTACGCGCCTGGTTTACATAGAGGTGTCACAATTCTTTCATTGCACGAAGCCAGAAATGTTGCGTACCGATTTCAATTGGTGGATATATTGATGTCCGCGTCTTGATTCGTCTGATTTATGCTGCCACAAGACTTTCAGATGAACGAGTCCAGAAATGCCCCTGGCGGTTCGTGCCTGGCTTGCTTGCGTTGGTGGTCACAGTTGAATGCGCTTGCATTCGAGCGTAAAGTGAATGGCAACTTTAGTTATAATTGTAATAATTGTATACTAGTAACAGTGTTGTACTTATAAAGGATTAGCAAAGTTTACGGGTCACCTACCTACCCCTCCCCTCACGTCTGTAGGCTGTCTGGGATACAAAAGACAACAAGGTGGGGCTTCTTACTTTCTGCGGTTCTGTTGTGCTAAATGTTAAGTTAAGTTAAGTTGTTAAGCAATTCTAGCGTGGATGAAACTGTTTTCTACATTACCTACCGAAATCAACGAAGCATGTCTCTATAATGTGTCTGGCGTGTGTCAATGTGTGGACGAATGCACAGCGTTGTAGACCGGTTTGACAGTATTTCTAGGCACACGAGACGAACCAACTAGGTGGGGTCGAACACAACGGCCCCACCACTCCGCCGCGTGTAGCGGTCATTAAACGATCATGATAAATAACCCGACATGATAGTATTATGTGCAGTAATGGAAAACAATGACTAACGTCTGCGCGAAAGACAAGACAAGGCAGAGTGTGCGACGTTACTATTTCCACTTAAATCAATCGCATATGGCTGTGTAGCCTTCTGAAGTTTTTCTCACGTTGGGGGACACTGCTAACGTTCGAATACATGTATGATTATATTTGATACCACCAGTCGCCCGTAGATGTTATCTAGTTAGAATTTCTCCGTTTCACGGAACGTTTAAGATCTACTTTTATTCTTTCTGAATAAAACGATCTCATAGAAGTTACCGACTAGAATGACCGATGTAATTTGGATGACGTACCTTCCTGTTATCGCTAAATTGAGTTGTAAATTTGTTTAGTGTTGGGTTTGGCACATCGTTCTTACTCATTCAACCTTGTCCTTAATAAACTGTTTGTTTAGTGTTGGGTTTGGCACATCGTTCTTACTCATTCAAACTTGTCTTTAATAAACTGACAAGCTCAAGATGTTCACCACGTCTGTTGGACTAGTTGGGCTAATAAGTGTGATTGATAACCTACTGTGACCGGGTAATGGTACGGTATTTACGGCTGTCTATTGGTGTTGGAATGACATGCATAGTAACTGATATCGCGTGTTCAGTTTTGTTGGCTATTCATTAGTGCTTCGACCAATCTTCGTTGACCATCGTCTCTCACAATTGAAGCAATGTGCAGGACAATAATTACTCGACGCTGACTACCATAACTACACGCCCAACAGCACAATACTATCCCAGTGTGATCGCTATCGGACGGAAACTTACAATAGCCACAGGGGGGCGTTTTCACGTACACTGCAGGAACCGTATTGAGTTCTCGAACTGTTGCATTGTGCAAAGTTCGTCATCTCTCTTTCCAGTCGGTCCTTTATGTAGTGTTCGGTTTCTCTTGTCTATGATTTGTATTATGCTTCCGGAGGATGCATTATTCGCATTGGTTTGGACCAAGGCACACCTGTATTGGATGATAGGCACCTATCGTCAAAAATAGTTTCGCCAAATGACATGTTGCAGCAGCGAGTCAGTGGTGACACGAAGCTTGGGTATTTGGTGACACCTTCACAGTGGCATCGTCTACGTTCCTGGCAATAATTCACCACTTTGCATTCACGGAAACAATGTACACTGTCTCGTAGTCTCGTAGTTTTACTACGTAGGGCGACCCGTCGAGCTATCACGACGAACGAGTTCACTCACTGATTTATAGACTGCGTGAAAACAACTTGGGGTGCGGTGACAGTCGGGCGATTCATTCTGTTTTCACGTCCGCGTCGGTGCCGTCTCCGGGAAGCGTTTTTTACAAGACGACCAGTTACCGAACCAGACAGACGATTCAGGACTTAACGCCAGTGTGGATAGACGTGTAAGGTGTTCACTGATCCGTGGTCTAAAAGTGCACGGATCAGTGAACACCACGGCACACGAACGCAAACAAGATGTATTTAACATTAGATGAAACACCAATTCAAGTGTGCAAATGTACAGCATTTCAACTTGCACGTTTGTATCCTGCTCGACAGGTCGTTGTGCGTTAAGGATGATTGCTTCAATACTGGTAACATAGATTACTTTAGCAACGGTTTCCTTTGCTAAGTCACGGTTGAAAAGGCGACGCCGCATACTGCGACGTACTCGTGCGTGGCTGTTGATTGATAACCTATAATGGTGCAAGAGATTGTCTGCAAAATACTTCCGCATAAATTTGCTGTTTTTATGTTACTTCCAGTGGCTGGTGTCGAGGTTAACCCGGATGCTTACTTCTTTGCACAGCTGTTAAGTTTCTGAAATTACAAAGCTCGACTTTTCTATGCCGTACAAAATCGCTGCCGTTGCGTCACAGAAGGCAGGACATTACAGCTGGTCATGAAGCAAAAAACAACGCCCGATACGTCCATTGTTCTGTATACGGTGGATTGCGCTTAACATAATCACTTCGGACCAGACCAATTTGTGTCGGTTAAGCGGTTGATTCTCTTAAACGGAGCATCTTAATCTTAATACAGCGAGAATAGGAAATGATTATGTCCCAGCCAATATATTTGATTCTACGAAGCGGCTCATTCTGTTATCCGTGGTTCAGTTAAAGCGAAACAATAGGCAATAAAAACTAACCACGTGCAGCTAAAATCATGCCAGTGGTTTACTCAGAAAATGTTCTAAAAGTGGGAAATTCCGGTCATTTCTCCGGTTGATCGAGGCCTGACATGTTAACAAGCGCGACCGATAAGCGCATGCGCAGCTCTATGAAATCCGGGTAATATAATAACAAGTGACGTACTAAGGGAGGTCGGCATACACAGAGCCAACACATTCTCAAACAAACGTGTTATTTTATCAGAAAGAAGACTAGTTTAGTAAACGAAAGCCAAAATATGTTATATGAGTTGAGTTCGGATGCATATAGTCACACAAGGGGCTATCCATAAAATACGTCACGTTTATTTTTGGACCCCCCCAACTCTTAGTCACGCTTCGTAACGCTGGCCTGTGCACCCCCCACATTGCGTTCGTTTCGAAAAATACTTCCCGTACACACCTGTTATGCGTACATCTATTTTGCACCAAATGTGTGTTTCTTGTTTCAGAAAGATGGGTTTCGTGATAGCGTTTAGCGCCACCGTGTGCGCGTTGCTGATTGGATGGACTGGACAAGGTGCGTACTTCACGTTAAATCCTATGTTAAAAAATCATGGTTCACAAAGAAAATGTCGTTCCAATCAATTCCATACTTCCGTTTGCGAGCGCAAATTCTTTCGATAGTTAATTCAAATATATTTTCGTTTCGCATATTGTTCCCGTCTGTGCCCGTTGTTGAAAACGAGTTTGGCATGGACTACATATATATATTCACGTAAACCTATATGTAAATGAAAAAGCATACGGTATTACACATTCCGTACAAAGTATGTGTGAACACAGCGTTATGTTTTCAAATTCCCGCCACATATCATGCTCCGTTGTTTTCTAAAATATAACCCGAAATGTTGAAGACAGTGTTATTTTTAAATAAAACATTTATGACAATATATAGCATATATTTGATATATCATTATCCACATATATTTCCACATGACATTTCTCACCTCCCAACTACAAAGACGTCTCTCCTCACCTCCCAACTACAACGGCGTCACTCCTCACCTCCCAACTACAACGACGTCACTCCTCACCTCCCAACTACAACGACGTCACTCCTCACCTCCCAGTTGCAATGACGTTACTCCTCACATCACAACTAGAACGACTTCACTCCTCACCTCCCAACTGCAGCGATGTCACTCCTCACCTCCCAGTTGCAATGACGTCACTCCTCGCCTCCTAATGTCAACGACGTCACTACTCACCTCTCAACTACAACGACGTCACTCCTCACCTCTCAACTACAACGACGTCAATCCTCACATCCCAACTACAACGACGTCAATCCTCACCTCTCAACTACAACGACGTCACTCCTCACCGCACAACTACAACGACGTCACTCCTCACATCCCAACTACAACGACGTCACTCCTCACCTCCCAACTATAACGACGTCAATCCTCACCTCCCAACTACAACGACGTCACTCCTCACCTCCCAACTACAACGACGTCACTCCTCACCTCTCAACTACAACGACGTCACTCCTCACCTCCCTATTGCAACGACTGCTGCTGTAAAACGATGTCGTTTTTTGCTTCAGTTGGAGCTATTTTTACGAATGGCGGAAATGCCGACGGAGCGCCCTGTGTGTTCCCCTTCACGTATAACGGCGTCGAGTACAACGAATGCATATCCGCCAACTGGGACGACTCCTGGTGCGCTACGACGAACAACTACGACAATGACGGCATCTGGGGGAAATGCAGTCCGCGTAAGTTATCCCGTCAGTGTCATAAGCCCGGGGAAGCGGCGGCGCCTGGGGAATTACGATTATTCACGGCACAATGGCTGTCTAAATATGACCATATAGAGCGGATGCCACTTTCGTGATAGAGCCAGCTTAAAATGATAGCTACTGAGAGCTGCGGGACTGTACCTAGTGGCGCCACCCGACGGACAACAACTAAACTTTTTGGTGCGAGACATGGACACAATTAGGCAAAAAACGTTCTATGTATGTATGTATGTCTGTATTGTATGTATGTCTCTCTGTCTCTTTGTCTGCCTGTCTCTCTGTCTCTCTCGATGTGTCTCTCTGCCTGTTTCTCGACATGCCTGTATCTCTGTCTTTATTTCTCCATCTTGAGGGTAAATCTGTTTTAGTGTTTGTATTTCGCAGTTATGTTCTGTGTTGTCTCGCTCACCGGCACACACCCTCGGAAGCATATCACATGAATGCAACCTTCCCACACGCTCTTTCCCCAACCTTTCTCTTTCCCTGCGTCTCCCGTTCCTAACCATTCCTCCCACTTAATGCAATTTATATCCCTGTATAACATTCAAGATATAATATAATGTATGTGCGCGCACGTGTGGATATATTATGGTTTACGAAAGTGCCTAAGCGTTTGTCAAACAAAAATAGTTATGCGTAGTCATTTATGTTTGTTTAGCTCCAGCCCAGATACATGTGTGGATTGGGTTGTGTTAACTTGGCATGAGAGAACGTTGCCTACCGAAAACGAATATGCTTTAACAATAAGTGACAATCAATCATTCGTTTGTGTTGCATTGTGTTTTTGATCATACATAAGTTACTGTTTTGTTTTCACAGCGCAGGCAGCTGGTGCCCTCTCGAACGGTGAGTTACTTCTGTTATTCGTACCATTTGTTATTTGTAGAGACGTGAGACATGCCCGTCGCATTCAGAAGTTTATCGTCGTGTCCGGTACATCATATACGCATTATATAATCCTTAAACGTACAACCGTGATCGTTACATTGCTAAGCACAGAGCCCGTGCCCGTTACTATGTTATATGCAGAGACATGCCCGTTAAAATATATTATACCTTCATGTCATATTTGTTAGTCAATAGAAACTCTATTAGTATGAATGAACACATGTAATAATGCAGTCACACACAAATACACATACATACATAACACGCAAACACACTCGCACACACGCACGCACACACGCACACACGCACGCACGCCCACACGCACGTATAAACACATGTACACATATTGTTACAACTCACATGCATGTATATACACATAAATATCATATAATATTATTATTGTTGCAATCAAATACATTTGTTGTGTTATTTTAGGTTATGGTGAGTGATGTTTCCTCGATGTCTTCGACCTCTGCGATGACACACGTTGTCAAACTAGTTTTCAAACTGCTATAGGCAAACGTATTTATGTGACATCTATGACCTAACACCACGACCGTTCAGCAGTTCGGAAGAAATCTCTCCGTGGTTCTTGGGACATACGTCACTATTCTTGATTTCTGGCAAAACGCTCTTAAAGCTTAACGTGAATAAGGCTATCCATGTATTTACCCATTTATTTAGACCGACAACCGTGTAAGTATGCCTCATTATCAGTGAAAGTCTTGAAAATTAACAATGCTAGTTTATTCATGCTGACAACTAGATTACGCAGCATTGCAAAACTACTTCTCTCCACATTGTTAGTTATTTCGCCTCAGTATGTGAGCTTTGCTAATTTATATAAATATGTAAAATATACGCGAAGATGAACATATTGCAAACGTTCCTTTTCCAAAAGTAACCTCTACCTTTGTTTATTTATAATAAGCTCTGTTGCGATGTTTACCCGTGTTACCAGATCTGCGCGCTGATGGGTGTTATGTGTTGCGATGTTTACCCGTTTTACCAGATCTGCGCGCTGACCGGTGTTATGTGTTGCGATGTTTACCCGTGTTACCAGTTCTGCGCGCTGACGGGTGTTATGTGTTGCGATGTTTCCCGTGTTACCAGATCTGCGCGCTGACGGGTGTTATGTTTTACAGAAGTGTACACGAAGAATGGAGACAAATGTGTATTTCCCTTCAATGCTTTCGGCAAGACATTCAATAACTGTACTATTGAGTACGTCACCGTCAAGGAACCGTGGTGTTCCCTAACCAGTGATTACGACAAAGATCGTAAAATGGGCTACTGTGACTTCACCAGAACATGTTAGTATCAGTGCACGGGTTTGAACTGTAGTTGCACTTATTAGTATTCCTTCAAGTTGATAATGGTCCTATTTTCACCGGAGTATTGAAAGTCCGTTTAATGTATGCTGCTTCTGCCATCGCAATGTTAGCTACTACTAAACGCGATGGATCACATCACGCAGAAACGTCAAAATTGATTACCTTTTTAGTCAATTTAACTTGCAATGCAAGATAACATAAAATGTGTGTGCAAGTGTTCGGAATCACAGACACACATAATCTTCATATTCGCACCTGTCGTTGTAGATTGTGTCAACACCGACAACATGGCATACGGTTGTAAATGTTTTTGAGATGAACACCACATTAATTGAATGTGGTCAATATGTTTGATGTGAACCTTTAATCATGTCGAATGTGTTGACGCTACGCTCTTATTGTGCTCTTGCAACAGACAGGAAGTTGCATAAGTAAAAACAAAATTATAGGTAGTGAAATGTATTGCAACATTCAGATAACCTAGCGTTTTTTAAAAACCATACATCGGGAAATTATCTGTTATATAGCAAACACCCATTGGGCACTAGTCAAGTGCGCCATGTTGTACACGCAACGACCTGGACACATCGTCTTGCTGGAAAGTATATTCTAAAGCATCACTGTTTCTTATCCAGAAGCACAAACGTCTTTCCACCGTTCAAAATCATGATTGACATTCCTTGATATCCTTCCTCTTCAGCCGCATGTGGAGACTTCGATAAGTTGGAGAACAAGTTTGCCTATGACGGAGTTGAGGTGGTCGCTGCCAAGCTGGAAGACTGCAAGAAGAGCTGTCTCGACAATATGACGTGTCTTGGCTTTGACTTCAACAACCGAGCCAAGTGCTACCTGCACTTTGACGAGACTTCGTTTAAAGACGTGTACAGTGGCGACGGCGTCGACCATTACATTCGTCAGGTTTGCACGACCACTGCGGCCCCCACCACCGCCAGTGAGTGTTCCAATTGACTGACTGTGATTTCCACGATATAGTAACACAGCCGTGAACATATATTTGTTTGGATGTTTATGGACAGGCGGTACGTCAAGATGGTGTTTGTGTGAACATCATGAAATTCATTTGTAGTTTCATAATCACCTTTATCTAACAGCGGCATCCTAGGTAATTGAAGGGGCGTGACACTATCACCGTCGCTACATTGGTTGAATATGCATGCATGACTAGTTTTTTATTAACTTCGTATGATGTGACATTCCTGTATGTAACCAGTGACACATCCAGCTATCAGCATTCCAGTTCGTTTATATATCGATATACGATGTCACATAAATGACATAAACATAATTATAAACCGTTACCATGATGATGCAGCACAACTAAGTATGTCCAGCATTTAGCAAATTTGACACAACGGGCGCTGATCCATGTTTACGTGTATCGTTGCCTTTCGATTTTCTGTCCCTGTTTCAATAACCATGAATGTGGCATTACAGTTTAAAAAAACATGGTTTTGCAAACAACTTAAGTGGTTGAATTTGATACACTTCCAAAAATCGATTGTAACTATATATAAAAGAAGACAATGGTAATGATATAAAACAACGTTTCAATAAAATATTAAGTATACTAATATTATCTTTTCCAGCTATGCCAGTCACGTCGACTGAGAGTGGCGGAGATAGTAAGTATCACTACATTTCCTATTTATTTTCTGTTTTCGTACCAACGTTGTACCACCCTCAACCCTCCTCTTTACGTCTTGAGTATTAATCAAATTCCTGCTTTCCCGGTTTTTCTACATAAATGCATTGCAATTGTCCCCATCCCGTTGCATGTAGTTGTACAACCGTTCTACGTACACAATCTTCAGTAGGTTTTACTACAGAGAATCGACAATGAAAATGCGTGTGTATTGTGATGACCAACCATTTTCTTAAATGTCACGGTGAATATAGTCTAAACGTAGAATAGAGATGATGCAAGAAAGTCACGTTGAACGAACAAAATCGCCTTTGAAGTAAAACAAAAATGCCATACAGTTAGAGGAATGCACATACTTAAAAGTAGACACAAACCGCGCGGAAAGAAGGTAGGTCCAAACAGTGTGGAAACTACCATTGACACTGACCGTCTCCGCTGTAGGTCCACATTTTATATCAACGCAACAGGTTCAATGTCTGCAGCCGAATTATAAAAGTGTGTCTTTTTCTCCAGCGTGCGAAGACTCCTTTGAAGTGATGAACAACACGATGGCGTTCGGCGGTGAAAGTATGGCCGAGGCTCGCTCTTTGAACGCCTGCAGAGAAGCCTGTCTCTCGGTAAGCCCCACACATTCTACGTTACGTTTTGTCGTGGTCTTACGGCAACGTAATCACGTGATCATCATCATAATCGATTCCTGTTGGCAAACATGGTTCTTTAGTTTTCAGTCGAGTCTGGTAGCATATTAGTAGTTGTCTTCCCACAACTATAAACGTTTGCGGTTTTCTGCTATTTACAGTATATACATGTTGTAGTTAGTTTGTTATTTACAGTAAATACATGTTGTAGTTAGTTTGTTATTTACAGTAAATACATGTTGTTGTTAGTTTGTTATTTACAGTAAATACATGTTTTTGTTAGTTTGTTATTTACAGTAAATACATGTTTTTGTTAGTTTGTTATTTACAGTAAATACATGCTGTAGTTAGTTTGTTATTTACAGTAAATACATGCTGTAGTTAGTTTGTTACTTACAGTAAATACATGTTGTAATTAGTTTGTTATTTGCAGTAAATACATGTTGTAGTTAGTTTGTTATTTACAGTAAATACATGTTGTAGTTAGTTTGTTATTTACAGTAAATACATGTTGTAGTTAGTTTGTTATTTACAGTAAATACATGTTGTAGTTAGCTTGTTATTTACAGTAAATACATGTTGTAGTTAGCTTGTTATTTACAGTAAATACATGTTGTAGTTAGTTTGCTATTTACAGTAAATACATGTTGTAGTTAGTTTGTTATTTACAGTAAATACATGTTGTAATTAGTTTGTTATTTACAGTAAATACATGTTATAGTTAGCTTGTTATTTACAGTAAATACATGTTGTAGTTAGTTTGTTATTTACAGTAAATACATGTTGTAGTTAATTTGTTATTTACAGTAAATACATGTTGTAGTTAGTTTGTTATTTACAGTAAATACATGTTGTAGTTAGCTTGTTATTTACAGTAAATACATGTTGTAGTTAGTTTGTTATCTGCAGTAAATACTTGTTTAGGCATGTCTGTTATCTGCAATACAAACATGCTCTAGCGAGATTGCCATCAATGACATCGCAGTGACGTATACGTTGCGGCGTAAGGTGTAGAAGTCAGAAGTTGACACCTGCTTGTGAGAAGTGAAAACACATTGCTTTTATCAACTTAGTGAAAGTGTTTTGGTATAATAATGACCCCCTCTCACTGTTCCAGTTTAATAACGAGACCGACAAGTACTGTTTGGCGTTTGACTACAATGACAAAGCTGGCATTTGGTGCTACCTTCACTTTGACAGCAAGAATCTAGAGACCCTGTACGATACGGATGGCATCGTTCACTACAAGCGAGTCAAGTGCATTCCGCCCCCGGTCACAGGTATGCGAACTGCGAATTTTTACTAATTCTCGGAAATTCTTTGTGGGATGTTTGATTGAGTTAACGGGTTGGATGTTGGATACGATTAATGCGGCATTTAGTTGCTCGCGATGTGCACGAGTCATTCTTTGAGGCTTGTGAGACGGTTTCTTCAATGGATATATCGGTATATGTTGTACACTGTTCTTAGGGGGGGAATAACGACTAATATGGGTAGTTTTGTGTATAAAGCATATGCCCAAATAAGACGGCTTTCGGGATAAAAACCGTACGCACGTAACACATCCCATTTCATTAATCCCGTTTCTATCAAACAAATATTTACTTATTTAACGGTAAATTTGCTAACATTTCAACCCATTCACTTTTGTATCTCATTTGCATTTGGTGTGATGTAAGCTATCCTAGCTTTTGCGGCAGGTTAAATGATCACCGATATTTTAGTTTTAATAGGAACATGCATTTGTTACTTCAGAATCTCCACATAAACGTTTGTGTCTTTGTATTACAACATAACAAACTAAATGTCAAAAATGACCTTTATTCATATAGTGTTTGATTGACTGATAATCCTGTTTTTTCTTCGTCTTTTTCTTTACCTTTTTCTTCCGTCTTCTTCGTCGTCTTCTTCTCTTTGTTTTCTTCTCCCTGCACAATTGTATTTTGATCTGCTAGAAACCGTCTGCCTAACATCACTGCTATGAACATACTCATGCAATTGTGCCCCATTACTGACTGTTTTTTCGTTTATTTAATATGCTGCTACAGCGTTAATAACACCAATGAATGCATAACGGTAAACAGCGTTTTTCAATAACACCACTTTAATGTTATGCCATGTTATCGCTCATCACCTCAAATAGCGTACTTCCAATTAATATATTTGTTTATCTACTACTAGATGTCTGCGTCTTACAATTCAGTTAGTGTTGCTTATGTTTGTGTCCTGACTTTGTATTATGCGTATGCTAATTAGATTGCGAAGACGAATTCAACAAGACAGAGAACCGCCTCTCATACGACGGCAAGCCCAAGGCGACGCTGCTCACGGTAGATGACTGCAAGAAGGGATGCCTTGCTGTGAGTAATATATGCGCATTATAACGGATCCTATGTTACCCATATGTTGTTCTCTTGAAAAGGTTTTTGTCTATCATAGCAACCGTTCGAACGTTCCGTTATCTAAAAACAATGCTGTTTTCCAACTTTAGTTTCGGTTTACTTCTGTCCGTTTGTGTTAGTCAATGTTCGGTTGCATTTTCCAGAATAACAAGTGTCTCGCTTTCGACTATGACGACACAGCCGTTGTAAAATGCTACCATCACGTTGATGCAGCGTACAAGGACAATGCCAACCCTAATGCCCAGGGGGTCGATCAATATGTGCGAGTTAAGGTCGAATGCCCGGACGGTACGATTATGTGTAATTGTGCCTAAATATTTGTAAATGTTGACACATTTATATATCCAGCCATCGCTTGATATTAAATGCATAATGTTTATCATCCATATAATGCATTTTATAATTAGGACCAACTTTCTTTTCGACGTATCCTTACTACGTATGAAGTGTATGAAATGTTAAAACTGTCCTGTTAAGATGGTTATGTTAAGACTGTTACTCGGTTTTTGATAAATGATTACCATCAGAAACGAGCAGAGCAGAAACAATTGCAAGAGGGTCGGCTGTTTGCACAGATTATGAAGCGTCATCGGTCGATTGATAAATATCAGCATGCTGTTTGAAGAATTGTTTGCAGAAGGTGTTTCGGTG
Organism: Lamellibrachia satsuma; assembly: GCA_033239005.1. Classification (NCBI taxonomy): domain Eukaryota; kingdom Metazoa; phylum Annelida; class Polychaeta; order Sabellida; family Siboglinidae; genus Lamellibrachia; species Lamellibrachia satsuma. The sequence continues at coordinate 5,821,315 of BSQZ01000039.1, forward strand.
GGGCTCTTTTAAATAGTTGATATATTTATTTATTCTTTTTTTTCAGCAACAACGGGAACTACAAGTAAGTTTCCTTTCTTGTATATTATTCTAGTCGAAGTTTCCCTACCCACACTACGCATAAAGCTTGTGATCAGTTAAAGACTGCACAGCTGAGAAGTGTTAATTGTGATTGTGACCATGTCTTGGTAGAAATTCACCACGGTTTTAACTATCGGTATCACTACAACATATAATAGGGTAAATGTATTATTTTTGAAAATTTATTTTCTATAACCCCCAATATGGTGATAATATTAAAAACAGGATAAGCTGTGTCGTTATCCAAGCTGTAGAACATGTTTGTCTTACTCCGCTGTTTCTGTCCGACAGTGCCAACGACAACGAAGCCAAGAAAAACAAGTAGGTGTCTCTCTCGTTTTAATGTGTAACTTACAAAAACATGTATAAAATGACCATATGCCACTGTTAATGTTCTTCTAATCACAAATGGACTTACCAAATGACGGGTTAAAAACAAAATGCTGAGGATCTACTAATTTTGCAATTACGTTTAACCCAAACAGTCTTAACTGCTCTCGCTAATGTTATAATCAGACAAAACATTAACATGGCCACCAATGCAATTTTGTACAGTGGTCTTCCCCCAAATAGACGGAAGTCGTGATCACAAACACTGTTATAAAATGTTGATATGCTTATGGTTTGGTCGTTGTTGTTAGCTTAACTGCTCTTTCTAATATTCGTTTTTATTTATTTTTGCAGCGCGTCCAGTTGGTATGTATATACTGCTTAGACTTTGTGTTATATCATTGGTCAACTCGATATGTTGTCGCTGTTACGACAAACGTTGCCGTTGAAAAGCCATAGGCGTACTAACCAATAGTGTTCTTATTAACTAGTATAATAATGTTCAATTCAACAGTGTAAACTGTATTACTGGTACAACATCTTACAAGCAAACGCACGGCTTTACTGTTATTTCACAATCAATATTTCGCCCATCACTTTCTGGCATATTATTGCTATACGACTGGTGAAGAAAGAGGTTGGCATTTATTACAGATCAATGCTAAAAAATATATTTAATCTGGAAGTGCTTTGGTCAACTTTGAAGTGGATATTATTCCCTGTTGTGAGTGTTAACATTGAAGTGGATATTATACTCAAGTAGTGATATAGTAATTGTGCTAACAGTATTGTCCATTAGGTGGCAGCACTACAACACTATCAATTCCGTTTGCGCGCAAACGTTTCACTCACTTGGATTGTGTTTTCTGCCACTAAGACATGTATGTTTATTGTTGCAGTCACCACAACGAAACCTGGTAAGAATGAGTTTTGTCATATTTTTTATGATATTAGGGGTTTGCGTCATTGAAACAAGGAGTTGAACGAATACGTTTTCATTTATATTGTTTACATAACATTAAGTGTCCGTGAGTGTCCACGGTTCATTCTTACCGTAATTGTGAACGGTACTGTTAACTAACACACACTAGGTCATGCAATACTGATTTCATTATTCGTACATCAAAACTTGATGATTTCGGAGCTATTGTTTTTGAGTTGCCACCTCTCTAAGTTTTCTTCGCGGGCGCCATCTTGGATTAAGAGATCACAACGTCCACGTTTTAGGCTGCGTCGACACGTTCACCGACACGAAGGACCAATTATCATTCGGCGGAAAGAAACTGGTGAATGCATCCACCGTGGATGGATGCAAAGCAGCTTGCGTCAAAGACGCGGACTGTGTCGGTTTCGACTACGACATCAGCTTGAAGGAATGCTTCAGTCATGACGACGATAGTTTCAAGTTCATCGCTCCTGCCAAAGGCGTCAACCAGTATACAAGGGTTAAATGTGTTGAACCCACAACAGGTACTGCAACAAATTAAGAATAAGCAAAATGTTCGTATTTGAATTAAGTGGTAAACAATACGTCTTATTCAATTATATGAAATGTGAAATAAATTTACCGAATGTAATTTCACGTATGAGTAATCATGTCTACCAAATCGCCAATGAGAATATCGTTTATGCAGTAGTGTTTTTGTTTAGATAGGTTTATGTTGGCTTATTTTATATTGCTTGGTTTATTCTAATGATTTAATTTTGTTTTCAGTTCCAACTACCCCAAAGCCAAGTAAGTGTCCAAAATATGCTTATTACTGTCTTCGTGTTATTTTATTCATGTCCAGTAACCTGTATATCCATGTCCAATAACCTGTTCTAAGGAAAAGTATATTATTGTTTCGTGTATCAATTTGCTAATGATTCACCCCATTTTCCTAAGTTATTGTACCGCTGCATATATTGCATCTCTGTATATATGAAGTAACCAAGCAGTGCTATTTTGTTCATTGTGAATTAACAATATAGTGTATGCTTTAGTAAACGTATATATTTAACAAATTACAAATGCTCGGTATGATGTGATTTTTTATTTTAATGGCGTCATCATGTTGGCGATTTCTTGTTACATATGTTCGACACGAACCCGTCATTTATTGTACATGTAATATGGTTGACAATATTTTAATGTGGCTAATCTTTTGTATTTGCTTCTTATCTTCTAGCAACGGGAGCACCTTCTTCAAGTAAGTGTATAATTTCTCTATAGAATTGGTAGACATGCTTACAGTGTTGTTTATATGCTATGCTGACAGTGTATTGGTAGACATGCTTACAGTGTTGTTTATATGCTATGCTGACAGTGTATTGGTAGACATGCTTACAGTGTTGTTTATATGCTATGTTGAGAGTGTATTGGTAGACATGCTTACAGTGTTGTTTATATGCTATGTTGAGAGTGTATTGGTAGACATGCTTACAGTGTTGTTTATATGCTATGCTGACAGTGTATTGGTAGACATGCTTACAGTGTTGTTTATATGCTATGTTGAGAGTGTATTGGTAGACATGCTTACAGTGTTGTTTATATGCTATGCTGACAGTGTATTGGTAGACATGCTTACAGTGTTGTTTATATGCTATGTTGAGAGTGTATTGGTAGACATGCTTACAGTGTTGTTTATATGCTATGCTGACACTGTATTGGTAGACATGCTTACAGTGTTGTTTATATGCTATGCTGACAGTGTATTGGTAGACATGCTTACAGTGTTGTTTATATGCTATGCTGACAGTGTATTGGTAGACATGCTTACAGTGTTGTTTATATGCTATGCTGACAGTGTATTGGTAGACATGCTTACAGTGTTGTTTCTAAGCTATGCTGATAGTGTTGTTTATATGCTATGCTGAAAGTGTTGTTTATAAGCTAAGCTGACAAGTATTCTTGAAAACGCATTCTCGAGTCGCTTGTGCGATTATAATAATATAACATACGGCAGGGTTATAATCAAATATGTACAAACAGTATTGAAGGAATATAATCGGTTAATTTTGTTTTAATTAAATTATAGTAAAAGGACTGTTTGAGCGTGCAAAGAATGCATATTAAAGATGGTTACCTAATATCGATGTGATTTTCAGCTACCTCTTCACCGGGTGAGTTAATAAGTTATATGGCTAACAACTTCACTGAAATCATTTCATCTATGTCTTGCTAACTTCACATAACCGCTATGACCTATGTGTTTTACGAATACTGTAGTGTTCTGGTAACTTACACCCCGTACATTGGACTAATTTCTCTAAACAAAATGGACACAAGTAATAAACTGAATAACATGTGTTTCTAACCTACTTTTTTCTTTTCAGGTTGCCTAACAATATTAACCCTACATTAACAAACTAATTAATAAGTTAATCACGTGTATGTAGCAAAATCGTATACATTGTTATCTAGTTTTATTCACTTAGGTTTATTCGTCACATTGTCCTGGTGAATAGCATTGTCCTGGTGAATATCATGTCTCGGGGCAACAATTCTGCACAGACCAAGGGTCCTACTGAATATTCAGTATTATTGTACCGAAGACTCTTCGCAGCACACAACATACCGAACATGTCGGCGTATCACATAAACGGAGCACAACTTCAGTATCGCATATTCTTGGATCATTAACGAATGATTAAATTTTTGCCACTTTTAAAGTAACTAAAAAGTAGGAATCTCTTTTCTATTTACAAAAAAGAGTTAATTTGCATTCGCTCAGCTTTTTTATCATGGGGAGGGTGGCAGGATGTTGGCTTAACAAATTGGTCGGGGTGGGACTGGTGAGAGGGGGAGGGAGAGATCGACTCGTGGGATGTTGGCCCTTCAAACAGGTGGGAGTTTGGAGGATGACCCTAAACAGGTGTGAGGTGGGAGGTTGAGACCCGTGGCACACACCCTCAATTATCACCCATTGTAATTGATCACCGACTGATTTCGAACAATCGTTTATCACTTAACGACAAAGCAGCAAACTAGTTAATGTGGTAACCACGAAGAGTCACGAAACACGGGGGTTTGTAATGATTAACAACAACAATTACATAAACAATAATTTAAAACTGTCGTCATTGTTCGCAGTGTGCGTGAAAGAATTCGTGGAATCCGTCGACAAACATGCGTTCGGGGGCAAGTTGGAAAAAGGGGCCGTAACCCTTGTTGCCTGCAAACAATTGTGTCTCGCCACCACTGGCTGCAAAGGTCTTGACTTCAACAGCGAAGACAACAGCTGCTGGCTGCTCGACTCCAGCAACATCGAACCTCTAGGCGATGGTGACAATATAAAGAACTTCAAACTGACGGAAAACTGCAGGGCAACACGTCTGCCGACAAGTCGTAAGTAGTCATGGTTGCAATAGAGACACATTCGAAAACTTTATATATATATATATATATATATATATATATATATATATATATATATATATATATATAAAATATATATATATATATATATATATATATATATGGAAAACTATATATATATATGTATATATATATATATATATATATATATGTATATGTATATATATATATATATATATATATATGTATATGTATATATGTGTATATATATATATGTATATGTATATGTATATGTATAACCGTAAGTAAGATTTAGTACTTTTTCGAAACCCAATTCCAACGTAAATGTGTATGTGTTTTGTAGTTTACACATCTGTTGTCCCCGTAAATTAGTATAACAATAAGGCCTACGCTTGTGAAATGTCAGCAGCACTGAAGTACTCGACAAATGTTTATAACATTTCGTGACTAACGCATTGTAATTTTAACAGTCATATATGTCGTGTTCTGTTTCAGCCGCCGCGACAACTATGCAACGTAAGTACCTGCTTCCTTCCATGCAAGATGTAGTCCGAAAACATTACATCGAAAATGGACAAAAGTTGGAAATAAATAGTTAAACAATTTTTCAGGATAGCTGCAAAATGCCACATTGAGCAACATATCAAGAGTCTCTTAATACCCCTGTGTGTGCTTGTCATAATGATGCGCTTAACGTTGATACCACATTGATAAAAATTTGACCTTTTCACCCCAACATTACATCTTTATCTTTCGTGAGCGACATTTGTCAGTGAAAAATATTTGTTTTTTATTTGTGGTGTTACAACTGACAGATTTTGTCAAGATTTCATGTTATTGTCATAACTGGACGGCGGAATTCATGAACGGAAATGATTTCCAGCCAATAACCTGCAGTGTATAATAGTTCTCACGCACATTACAACTATCCTAGGCAAATTAGGAACTTTAATGGTGGAATTGGGCCATCGCTGTTTGTTGAATTTGGCAACGCGATGGAGCGATGCACGATGCGACGAAGCGATGCGCGTTCCGATGGAGCGATGCGATGGAGATGTGGGCATCGTATTGGGTATCGCTCTATTACATCACGCATCTCTCCATCTTATAGGGCATCGCTCCATCGCGTTGCCAAATTCAATACACAACAACGATAGCCATTCTCGGCCGTCATATGGAACATACAATTATTTTAATTTCTTCCCTCTTGAACTCTTTCAATCAGGTCTTAACTGTTCTCCTGTTCCATCTATGTTCCCTCTTCACAATGTCGACATGTTATTGCTCACCTCCACTTTCTATTACACGAGTCTGATTATTAGGTCAAGTTCAACACATGTTGAGCACATAAGGTCCGTGATACGCATTTTACGTGATCTTACGCCAACATTCTTGTTATACAAACATATGTATCTTTTTACTATTTTTTCTCTTATATTTTTATTGATATTATGCTTCGTAGCATATTCATAATTGTATTGCATGGGGACTGTGTTCAATAAGTATATCACTTCAACTCTCACTATTTCAACAAGAAATGTAAAATATCTGCTGTTATAAATACGTGGTCAAACTGTTTATATGGAAATAAACAGTCATAAACAGTCAATCATTAATTCACATCTCTGATTTGATGGACGTAAAGTAAATGTTTCCTCTTAGTCTGTGTTCTATTTCAATGTGTCGGTACAATCCACTCTTAGTCTATGTACTATTTCAATGCGTCAGTACAATCCACTCTTAGTCTGTGTACTATTTCAATGTGTCAATACAATCCACTCTTAGTCTGTGTACTATTTCAATGTGTCAGTACAATCCACTCTTAGTCTGTGTACTATTTCAATGTGTCAGTACAATCCACTCTTAGTCTATGTACTATTTCAATGTGTCAGTACAATCCACTCTTAGTCTGTGTACTATTTCAATGCGTCAGTACAATCCACTCTTAGTCTGTGTACTATTTCAATGTGTCAGTACAATCCACTCTTAGTCTGTGTACTATTTCAATGTGTCAGTACAATACACTTGCAGCCATCTGCAAGGACACATACACGGAGATGAAGAACAAACATGGATTTGGTGGAACAGAGTGCCCCTCTGCCAAGACGCTGGACAGCTGTAAGGAAGCCTGCACTACCAATACCTCATGCGTTGCCATCGACTTCGTTGCCAACAAGTCCGAATGCTGGATTCACATGGTAGATAAAGACAAACCCGTCACCATCGGGGATGCAGTTGGAATCAACCACTACCAACTGGTCAGATGTGCTCGTGGTAAGTCGACTAAATTCTTCACCAAAGGAACTGGGATGTGGTGTCCGTCAGGAAAGGAAAAGCAGTGTTAATAATGTCAGTTCATGTTGCTCAATGTTCACATTCGTGTAATGCCTTACGATTACTGTCGTGTTAGCCGTAAAGTCGACTATTGATTTAATTATAGGATTTCGTAGTTACTCTGATAGAAGCAATAATCTGACATTCTTAACATATTTGTCATAGTTTTTTTGACACTGCAAAAATAGTTTTTGACGCTGAAAATGGGTTTATTGTACACCCATGAGATTCACGACATTAACAACAATGTATCGCTCCACTTTCAACGGCCTTAACATCTTGGTCTGTGAATTTGGGTGACGTTGTTTTCTTTTATTTACAGATCCGACATTCATAGTGACAACTCCAACTGTGCCAACCACCACTGGTGAGTTATTGCATCAATCTCTTATTTTCCTTTTCTTGCTTGTCTATTCGGTAACGTTGTGTACTTCTTCGTCGCTCCCTTTATAAGGGCCGACATTAGTAGGATGATACTTACTTCTAGAAGTTCATGTACTGCAGCACCGCCCCAGCTGTTATCCCTTTTCACTTCTCCCTATCGGCAGCCTTCTCCTTACACTTGTCATCCTCCTCTGTCATCCCTTTTCACTTCTCCCTATCGGCAGCCTTCTCCTTACACTTGTCATCCTCCTCTGTCATCCCTTTTCACTTCTCCCTATCGGCAGCCTTCTCCTTACACTTGTCATCCTCCTCTGTCATCCCTTTTCACTTCTCCCTATCGGCAGCCTTCTCCTTACACTTGTCATCCTCCTCTGTCATCCCTTTCCACTTCTCCCTATCGGCAGCCTTCTCCTTACACTTGTCATCCTCCTCTGTCATCCCTTTCCACTTCTCCCTATCAGCAGCCTTCTCCTTACACTTGTCATCCTCCTCTATCATCCCTTTCCACTTCTCCCTATCGGTAGCCTTCTCCTTACACTTGTCATCCTCCTCTGTCATCCCTTTCCACTTCTCCCTATCGGCAGCCTTCTCCTTACACTTGTCATCCTCTTCTGTCTTTCTTACACGCCTCTTTACGGTCTGCCCTTTTATTGCGGCCTTTGTGTTTTGTCGCCTCTGCTTTCTTTGGTAGTTGGCCATCCTTTATCCGGACCAAGTGACCTTCCCTCCTCTATCCGCCCCAAGTGACCTTCCATCCTCTATCCGCACAAAGTGACCTTCCCCCCTCTATCCGCACCAATTGACCTTCCCTCCTCTATAAACAAAAAGTGACATTCCCTCCTTATCCGCACCAAGTGACCTTCACCCTCTAGTGACTTTCAATCCTCTATCTGCACCAAGTGACCTTCCCTCCTTATCCGCAACAAGTGACCTTCCCTCCTTATCCGCAACAAGTGACCTTCCCCCCTCTATCTGCACCAAGTGACCTCCGCACCAAGTGACCACCCTCCTTATCCGCAACAAGTGACCTTCCCTCCTTATCCGCAACAAGTGACCTTCCCCCCTCTATCTGCACCAAGTGACTTTCCTTCCTCTATCCGCACCAAGTGACCTTACTTCGTCTATCCGCACCAAGTGACTTTCCCTCCTCTATCCGAACCAAGTGACCTTCCCTTCTCTATCCGCACCAAGTGACCTTCCCTCCTCTATACGCACCAGGTGTCCTTCCCTCCTCTATCCGCACCAAGTGACCTTCCCCGCTCTATCTGCACCAAGTGACCTTCCCTCCTCTATCCGCACCAAGTGACCTTCCCTCCGCTATCCGCACCAAGTGACATTCCTTCCTCTATCCGCACCAAGTGACCTTCCCCCCTCTATCTGCACCAAGTGACCTTACTTCCTGTATCCGCACCTAGTGACCTTCCCTCCTCTATCTGCACCAAGTGACCTTACTTCCTCTATCCGCACCAAGTGACCTTCCCCTCTCTATCCGCACCAAGTGACCTTCCTTCCTCTATCCGCACCTAGTGACCTTCCACCCTCTATCCGCACCAAGTGACCTTCCCTCCGCTATCCGCACCAAGTGACATTCCTTCCTCTATCCGCACCAAGTGACCTTCCCCCCTCTATCTGCACCAAGTGACCTTACTTCCTGTATCCGCACCTAGTGACCTTCCCTCCTCTATCTGCACCAAGTGACCTTACTTCCTCTATCCGCACCAAGTGACCTTCCCCTCTCTATCCGCACCAAGTGACCTTCCTTCCTCTATCCGCACCAAGTGACCTTCCTTCCTCTATCCGCACCAAGTTGTAAGATATATGCCTCCCTCTTCTTGTCTTCTTCGGGGCCGCACGCAATGGTCCAGGAGGCATTTCTCACAACGAAGGATATTTTGATTGTCCGTCGTTTTTGCGCTCGCCAGGTCGAGATTTATAACTGAATTTGTACTCACTCGACCAATGAGTACATAGAGTACTACAGAAGTGTAGTCAACGCATTGTTCTCCAGGTTCGAAACGATTTTAATCTGGTACATCAGACGGCTACGTACATAGTAGCAATATAATCACTCACGATGACAAATAAAAATAACAGTGAAGACATCTATCACTGTAAACCGTAAAGAAAAGTAGTGAATGTAAACATCACTCAAACTGTATACAGATTCTTAAAATCTCGAAGATTTGACAATAAAATTCTGGCCGGAAATTTTGAATTCTAATGCTAAAGCAGGTATGGCCCGCCAGGACCACCCTTACTGAAAATTTTGATGCCTAAAATTCAGCATGACTACACACCTAAGTGTGAATTTAAAATAGTCTTGCCGCTCCCTTGTAAACGCTCCTCCGGGGTATTTATACTCCCAGTTTTCCAAAATCAGACGCCGTCACTAGAGGCGCTGTGGTTGCTTAAATACCCAATACGCTTTACTATTGGTCAACTTGTTAAATCCACCACCCTCTCAACCACTTGACAATGACGACTGCCAGTCTTCCTTTCCCAATTTTGCAAGTTAAACTTTTGAACTCTTGGAGCTGCGCCAAATCCAGGGTTCCCAGGGCTCCTTCTCGGTTCCCCAATTACGTTGAACCTCGGGTCAGAGCAATTTAGCAAATGTCAGGATTAAAGGGAATGCTGAAGTGTCTAAACAGTACCATCAATCTTTGACACCATATGGATTGTGTCCATATCCACTTGGGTGGTTTAACTATAAACTTTTAGAAACCTGTTTTTCTATTGTTAATCTAGGCTTAACACATCGAATAAACTTCCAAATGACTTACTAAACATTAGCGCATAAAAAACTAATTAAACCAAACTGGCCTATACTTTACAAAGTGACCTTCCCCCCTCTATCCGCACCAAGTGACCTTCCCCCCTTTATCTGCACCAAGTGACCTTACTTCCTCTATCCGCACCAAGTGACCTTCCCTCCTCTATCCGCACCAAGTGAACTTCCCTCCTCTATCCACACCAAGTGACCTCCCTTCCTCTATCCGCACCAAGTGACCTTCCCCCCTCTATCCGCACCTAGTGGCCTTCCCTCCTCTATCTGCACCAAGTGACCTTCCCTCCTCTATCCGCCCCAAGTGACCTTCCATCCTCTATCCACACCAAGTGACTTTCCCCCCTCTATCCGCACCAAGTGACCTTCCCTCCTCTATCCGGACCAAGTGACCTTCCCTCCTCTATCCGCCCCAAGTGACCTTCCATCCTCTATCCGCACCAAGTGACCTTCCCCCCTCTATCCGCACCAAGTGACCTTCCCTCCTCTATCCACACCAAGTGACATTCCCTCCTTATAGGCACCAAGTGACCTTCACTCCTCTAGTGACTTTCAATCCTCTATCTGCACCAAGTGCCCTTCCCTCCTTATCCGCAACAAGTGACGTTCCATCCTCTATCTGCAACAAATGACCTTCCCTCCTCTATCCGCACCAAGTGACCTTCCCTCCTCTATCCGCACCAAGTGACCTTCCCTCCTCTATCCGCACCAAGTGACATTCCTTCCTCTATCCGCACCAAGTGACCTTCCCTCCTCTATCCGCACCAAGTGACCTTCCCTCCTCTATCCGCACCAAGTGACCTTCCCTCCTCTATCCGCACCAAGTGACCTTCCCTCCTCTATCCGCACCAAGTGACCTTCCCTCCTCTATCCGCACCAAGTGACCTTCCCTCCTCTATCCGCACCAAGTGACCTTCCTTCCTCTATCCGCACCAAGTGACCTTCCCTCCTCTATCCGCACCAAGTGACCTTCCCTCCTCTAACCGCACCAAGTGACCTTCCTTCCTCTATCCGCACCAAGTGATCTTCCCCCCTCTATACGCACCAAGTGACCTTCCCTCCTCTATCCGCACCAAGTGACATTCCCTCCTCTATCCGCATCAAGTGTCCTACCCTCCTCTATCCGCACCAAGTGACCTTTCCTCCTCTATCCGCACCAAGTGACCTTCCTTCCTCTATCCGCACCAAGTGACCTTCCCCCCTCTATCCGCACCAAGTGACCTTCCCTCCTCTATCCGCACCAAGTGACCTTCCCTCCTCTATCCGCATCAAATGTCCTACCCTACTCTTTCCGCACCAAGTGACCATCCATCCTCTATCCGCATCAAGTGTCCTACCCTCCTCTATCCGCACCAAGTGACCTTCCCTCCTCTATCCGCACCAAGTGACCTTCCTTCCTCTATCCGCACCAAGTGACCTTCCCCCCTCTATCCGCACCAAGTGACCTTCCCTCCTCTATCCGCACCAAGTGACCTTCCCTCCTCTATCCGCATCAAGTGTCCTACCCTCCCCTATCCGCACCAAGTGACCTTCCTCCGTATCATTGGCCACATTGACCTCTCGCGGTCCTGTCATTACTGCCCCCGTATCATTGGCCACATTGACCCCTCGCTGTCCTGTTATTGCTGTCCCGTATCATTGGCCACATTGACCCCTCGCTGTCCTGTCATTGCTGCCCCCGTATCATTGGCCACATTGACCCCTCGCGATCCTGTCATTGCTGCCCCCGTATCATTGGCCACATTGACCCCTCGCTGTCCTGTCATTGCTGCCCCGTATCATTGGCCACATTGACCCCTCGCTGTCCTGTCATTGCTGCCATGTATCATTGACCACATTGACCCCTCGCTGTCCTCTCATTGCTGCCCCCGTATCATTGACCATATTGACCCCTCGCGATCCTGTCATTGCTGCCCCGTATCATTGACCATATTGACCCCTCGCGATCCTGTCATTGCTGCCCCCGTATCATTGGCCACATTGACCCTTCGCTGTCCTGTCATTGCTGCTCCGTATCATTGGCCACATTGACCCCTCGCGGTCCTGTCATTGCTGCCCCCGTATCATTGGCCACATTGACCCCTCGCGGTCCTGTCATTGCTGCCCCCGTATCATTGGCCATATTGACCCCTCGCTGTCCTGTCATTGCTGCCCCGTATCATTGGCCACATTGACCCCTCGCTGTCCTGTCATTGCTGCCCCCGTATCATTGGCCACATTGACCCCTCGCTGTCCTGTCATTGCTGCCCCGTATCATTGGCCACATTGACCCTTCGCTGTCCTGTCATTGCTGCTCCGTATCATTGGCCACATTGACCCCTCGCTGTTGTGTAATTGCTGCCCCCGTATCGTTGGACGTATCCTCACCAAGTGACCTTCCCCCGTATCATTGGCCACATTGACCCCTCGCTGTCCTGTCATTGCTGCCCCCGTATCATTGGCCATATTGACCCCTCGCTGTCCTTTCATCGCTGCCCCCGTATCATTGGCCACATTGACCCCTCGCTGTCCTGTCATTGCTGCCCCCGTATCATTGGCCATAGTGACCCCTCGCTGTCCTGTTATTGCTGCCCCCGTATCATTGGCCATATTGACCCCTCGCGGTCCTGTCATTGCTGCGCCCGTATCAATGGCCATAGTGACCCCTCGCGGTCCTGTCATTGCTGCCCCCGTATCATTGGCCATATTGACCCCTCGCGGTCCAGTTATTGCTGCCCCCGTATCATTCCTGATCTGACACTCCACTTCTTTCTAGAAAGTCTAAATGGCTATTTTTTTATGCTTTGTTTCTTACTCGACAGAATGTGTGGAGAGCTTCAGCGAGGTCGCCGGCAAACATGCCCTGAACGGTGTCAAGGTGGCCATTGCCGACACGCTGGAGAAATGCAAGGAGTCATGCCGTGGAAACGACCAATGCCTCGCCATCGACTTCAACGACGGCGAGAAAGGCTGTTGGATTCACGTTGACGCCAAGAAGCTCGAGACTTTGAACGATATCACTGGGGTGAACCACTACAAGCTAGAACGCCGCTGCGCGAGCACAGGTAAATAATGAATTTTCCTGTGCGAATGAGATCGACGTCCGTCTATGTCTGTCCTTCGTCGTTTGTGTCAACGCCACACATGTTATGAAGCGCTCACCGGGGTGTACCAGTCCTTAGCAACCGTGGCAATATGATATCTCAATTATGCTAGAGTTGCTGTAACGCCGCTTTCACGACAGACGTGATGGTATTTCTGCAAACAGTTGTGGATTTGAAACACGAAGAACACCCCGGTTGAATAGCTGCGTAATGTGTTGCCGAACATCGTACATCGGACTGAATCGGACGTTTTAGCCAATGCGATTGTCGCCAAAGTCGGAATATTCCGTTTGGTCTAGATATATTACCTCTGCTTAGTTTTGTACTATCACTTAGCACACCGAATGTATCAGCGTAAGGTTATCACTTTTGTGTTTACACTGTACTTTTGTGACGTCTGTGGTTGTGCTATGTTTTTCTCGTCTAGATACGAACATTGTCTGACGTTGTCGCTGCATGTTTTGTGCTGTTGCCTTAATTGCCTAAAACCGTTTGTTTGAATAATATTATTAAGTTGGGACGAGAGTGGCTAGACTCGATAATTGAAGATCGTTTTATGTTTTGTATCTTTGTTTCTTTGCTTGTCTGCGTGACTGGTTAATTTGCGCAGCCAGCAATGCGTACTGATTGTCATGCAACGTGTGCGTCGTTGGTGAAGCTGCGATTTGTCTCTGGCAAATCATCTCGGAAACGCTAACAGTCCCACGCGAGCACCAACCTATGCCGTACAGTTCACGCTACCGCCGCTACTGCTGCTGCTGCTGCTGCTGCTGCTGCTACCAAAATGCATTTGCACTTTTAAGTGTCACGTATTGTGGGAAAACAAAAAGATTGATTCATGTTTCTAAAAGTGTAAATGTATCTTATGCACCGTAATTATATAAAATGTTGACCATTGTTCTAGCCAATCCTTTTTAATTTCTTGCTGTAAAAGGAAACGTTCTGTAAATGCAATTAACCCAGTGATCGTAATAACCGTTTGTTCCTTCTTTTTTCCGCACGTTAGGATTCCGACCCTCTCCCACCCTGCCTGCTCCCACTGTCACCACGACCACTACCCCCAAGTCCACCACCACTACAACCCCTACTACCACCTCCACTACAACTACACCTAAACCCACCACCCCATCGCCTACCACCACCACTACCATTACCACCACCACCACCACCACACCAACTACAACAACTACAACCGGTAAGTTTATTACGCTCAACGAATGTGCTTAATTCACAATACTAATCGACGATGTAACCCGGTAAACGTTTTTAATATTTAACCGATCCCAACCACCGGGTGTGTGTATATGCTGTTTAATGCAAACGTGATGTGATTTGTCGGATTATTTGCAGAAACATATTGACAATGAAAACAATTCTAAAATAAAAAACACCGTCTAATTAATCAAACAACCAATGTATCAATTTAGATGCACGGAATCAATTTGTCTACATTTATCCTTTACTATATGAGGTGGTTTCTTTACAACGAAACAAAACAAATTTAAAAATGGAGATATAAAATTATCACCTTGGTTTTATTGGCTATGCACCTTATTTTTTATCCTGTATTTGCGAGATAAATCAAGCACACGTATACACACATGCCTTTTTGTTTGATAGTTTGATCGATTGTATTAACTTGTCGGACTAAATTGTTTATTCCTAATCCGTTTGACAACTAAAATATTTACATCGTCGTTGAGTTTGGGAAATAGTACCTACCGGAAACGTAGATAACAAATAGTTGTTAATTGTAATAATAAATATGTTTACGAATTTCAGTGCATGGAATGAATTAGTAAATACTGAAGGGGTCCTAATGACACTGCATGTAGTCTGTCAAGAATTGTGCTGTAGTTATAGAGAATTGTAATCGCGTACGAAATGCTAAACGACAACGAATCCAACTTATTTTATGGTATCTTGTCGAACTTTTCACACATGTTTTGCTTACAACATCGTAACGTGACGGTTTTCTGCTACCGATTCGACGCAAATAGACAAAAATGGTCGTACTGGAGTCGATTCCGACCATTTGTCAACCACGTTTGCTTATGTTCACCAAGAGGGTTTTAAAAGAGGGTTTTAAAAGAGGGTTCGTCAGAGAAGAAATATTGCATGTTGTTGATGCACACGTAGAAACAATGTGTGATGATATACATGTGTTACGTCTACGTCACACATATCTCAACATGACAATAAGAGTGCTCTGGTAGAACTGACAATCACATGAGATTAAACATTTAAAAACACGAATGAACTATGTTAAGGAAAGAAAGATAACTTATTTTGTGTTACAATTGTATTAAGTTTATGAACGCTAACCTGCATGGATGTTTATTAACTTTTTCTATTGTTAATACTAATAATAATATTAATCAGCATACCTTGTGCAGTTGCATTGTATGAACATTGTACACTTTCACCGTAAGAACGTTTACTATCACATACGTGTTCAGTGTTTAAAATATATGTTTACTGTTAGCTGTGTTGGTTACGCGAAAATAATTGACGAATTGACCACTTTCCAACCTGAGATGATTTCTCTGCGTTTAGTATTAGTTTTTACTAGCGCATTGTGTACATTCCCAATGGTCGTTGATTCATAGCGCATGCAACTGCAGCATGCGAGTTTGGTCATAGCACTGCATGGGGCTTGTTTCTGGTTGGTTGCAATACATGTCTTCTTATAACTGCACTAACGATGCATGTGTGTTTGTGTCAGTAATGTGGACATGCTTCCATTTCTACGCAGTCTGTGGCTACGAGGACTCACGATTATGTTGGGATTTGTTTTGGGCGTAGACTGTTATAAGGAAAATAGCTTAAGATAGAACTACAACTGAAATAAGGACACGTTGGGGAAATGGAAGGTAACCTTGCTGAGTTCCGCTGCTTTAGCTTCAGTGTCATTTTTCGCTAAAGGGATGTACAACGATGTTCATTGGGTGTTATATTGTTTTGTCAATACTTGCCACAAACCGAACTTTATATGTCGCAAAACTGGCTTATTTTATTTTCAACGGCAAATGTATGTATTTCCGAAACTATTAAGAGAAGAAAGATCACGACGGTAACATGATATATCAGATCAGCGTCTCAATGTCCAGTACCCACTCGAACTAGAAAAGAAAGATGGCATCGATCGTCTTGGCTATATACACTGTGCTGTAGGCGCAATATGTTCAAGTCAGGGTGCACAATGGCAATCCTTGTCCTGTCATAGTCAATGAAAATAAATTGAAGAGATTGCCCATTTCTCACCCTACATGGTAGTTGTGATTATCGCACAAACAGAGTAAGGGCTGCACAAGCACACAAAAAAGATGGCGTCGATCGGCGTGCGAGAAAGACACATTTATTCTAGTTTTTCTCGAATTCCCGTGTTAGACCATCTCTGACAGAAAAAATACAACCGTAATAAATGCTAAAATACGAGGTATGACATTATTTGTTTGGGTGTACGTTTGAGGTCTAAAAGTTACGAAGATTGATGCATTATAATTATACGAAGCCACCTACCTGCTGAGCATCAACTAACCAATGAAAATCGTTGTACAATCCCTCTAACGGTCCACAACGAGTGTTACTTGGCAAATGTGTTTTATCACATAATTCTGTAAAGTCTTCATTTGGTATGTTTTTTGAGTCCGTTAATGTCGTAATTAGTGAAATTAAATTAACGTAGTATTTGGTGGGATTTGTGTTTGACAAAGTATTCAATAGACGGTTTAATATGTAGTAGAATTGTCTCATTTAAGTAGTAGTACATATACTATTCGTACGGCAGGGCTTAGATGATTATTTTATGTTTAATTCACTTAGTTGTTTTGTTTATTCATAATTGATTAATTGATGCTAGATACTTGCATATATATATTTTAGAAAATAATTTATTTGACCATTGATGCAGGTAGCACCCCGTCAGCCAACATACATTGGACAATTGAACATATTTGAGTTATTTGGCTAATGGAAATAGTTAGCATATACAATGCTTAGGCACACACGTCACCGGGCAAACGTTTTCCTATAATGTTGAATAGCATTATCACATTAGTGTTTTGAAGAAACAATTCTCATAGCACCGTGTCGGTAAACAGCATGATGGAAATCCTATTTTCAAGATTGTTAAAGTTACGGCTGCCTAATTACTGGTCTCGTTCATAGCATAATTGTTTTTATTAAAATCCCCGCGGGTTGAATTAGGTCTATGTACATGGATATTTCTTTTTATATGGAAACGAGGACTCATGATACATGTTTTATAAAGAACAGTAGGATGTCGAATAGTTCGTTGTCTTTCACAACAAGTTATTATATATATATATATATATATATATATATATATATATATATATATATATATATATATATATATATATATATATATATATATATATATATATATATATATATATATTCTCTCTCAAAGTGCTCATTTGTTATTCAAATACCAATGCATCAACTGCGGTTTTCTTTCTACCTTGGAAGTCGTTCAAGGGCACCATATTACTTTTTATAATGGCGCCGCCCTCTAGCGACTGCATGCACAGCGCACTGGCGCCCTCTGCTTCCTACAGCTTTGTCATGCTTAATTGATTTCAGAGCACACATGTGTCGCTAGCTTCCGCCCATTTCCCAACTTGCACGCGCTCGGTGGCGCCACTGTGCTGGGGACCAACAACACGGAAGCATGTCAAGCTCGCTGTGTCAGCACGCGCGCTTGTTTAGCTGTAGACGTTAACCTTAATAACAATCCGAGCTGCTTCATGCACAATGACATCAGATACCTCGACAGCCTTCGTAATGCCACCGGAATTATGCAGTACCGCATCGTTAGATGTCCTTGAGGCTCAGATGCATTAACACCAATTCATGTTGGTGGCATCAGCGCCGGCCTACACCGTGCGCAAAAGTAAACACAGGCACAGGCTTATAAGTTACTAAATTTTATTAATTTGAAGTACAGGGAATTGCTGAAACTGCGAGGATGTGTACGCACACGCATGTTGTTAGTAAAACACCAACATAATGCAACATTCAATGATTGATACCGTGGAAGAAATATGTTCAGGCTATTGCCATATGCCTGTCTTTATTTCCTCACCAAATGGACAGGTAGCCAAACAGTCTGGCTTGATTGCGATATAATACAGTGCAACACCATGCTGCCTTCGTTAGCTATAATTGTCGTGAACGTTTTGTTGTTGATGAGTCAGTTATTTGAGCAAACGATGCACGTCAGTCTGCAGTGAAGACTGAAATTGACTGACAGAGGCACTCGGTCACGTTGTTTATTTGTAATTTGCAATTAACCTTTGTAATATTGTGTATCGACGTCGACACCTCTATCTACTAGTTGTGCTAACATTATTATAACATAGCAATAGTTGTTCACTTATCTAAGATACGTTTATAGTCCACATCGTGTAGCAAGGCTCTGTAAATTGTGGTCATTAATACTTGTGCACCTTGTTATTTTGTAAGATGCTTTGCAATCGAACCTTGAATTTAATAAATAATTTACTAAAATATTGGTTATTTGGTTATAATGTTTCTTTATACAAATGGTTCATACATACACTGGGATGTTTCATGTGTACATACGTTTCGGAGATCAGAAAAGTTATATTTAAAAGTGGTGTTTCCGAAATTTAAATATAATAAAAACGTATGAAACCATTGTGATTTTTTTTAGCAACTTTGGTATCACAAGTAATTTTGAAACAGAACATCCCGCATTTGGCTGTTGAATACACGATGCATAACCCACCAATAGGAGTAACTGCCACTGTTTACGGAAATTCATATTTTAAGAAGGTACTCTTCCAGCCGAACTCTTACGTCACCGTTGATTTAGTTATCACCTTCAACATGCACAGTTTAGTAAAGAGAAAGTATATCGTGACGAATAGTATTCCATTTTGTCCTCTGACTTCAGGTTTAAAAACTATTCTGCGATGTTTGACATAAAGTTTTATAAAGTTCCTCTCAATGCATTTATAGCATTATAATTGTCTTGTCTGTGTTTACCTGTGGTAATACACCAGGAACTTAACGATATATTTCCTATGTTGATTTTTACTGACAAATTGAAAGAATCATTGAAATAACTAGGGCGGGCGGGGTTTACTGGCTCCTAAACCAAGCAGCGTCCCGAGAGAATTTGTAGAAACAAACTTTGCTGTAGAAACAAACTCAACCTGTAGTCCATTCGCCATGACACTTTGTCAACAATTGCGTTTGACAAAAATTGCATTCTTTGTTTAAGTATTAAGCAAATAATACGCGCTGCACGTGACAAACTTTCTGAAAGATGTATTAATCGTGTTCAGTGTAACCGCGTTCATATCGGTGCTAGTTTTACACGGAATCAAATGCTTAGCATGGTTCGCGTAATGAATGCTCGTCAACGATCGAGATTTTGAGACGCATATGTTTACTCACGATGGGAGCCTCCAGTCTGCATTATCGCCACCGTGAGGTTAGTTCGGTCACAGTGCGGACTTTGCAGGCGAAACACGCTGACGCTGCGACTAGGGTTCAATCAGCGGGGCTTGCCGCTTGTCTAGCAAAATAACGCTTCCTGCTTTTGGTTTGGCCGTAGCTACATGTGGAGATTGATTTTATTTCCAAGCACAGGTAGAAACATTTAACAAGATTTAACAAGAAAGGTAGTCTGTAGTATTTGTATTCATCTTCACTTGTGTTAATGTTGGCTGTGTATGTGGATTTTATGTCGTGCTACGAAATATGTTTTTATTCAGTACAGCAATGCTTTTAAATAATTTGGTCGAAAATGATTGATTAAATCGGTAGTATACAATAACGAAGAGTGACATTTCACGGTTATGTATTATATGTGTATATACTGACTATTCACATGTTTATGACTTGTAACCTTAGTGCGCTAATCGTACCAATTCGGTTGATGGGAGATGGAAAGTCGACTAATTCATACTTCATTAATCACAGTTAATCAATGGTATCAACAGGATAACTGTTTGTAATTATTTTCTGATGATTGAACATTTTGCGAAAACAATCTGAAACGATGATTTTGATTGGCTCATCACAAGATATTGAATAAAGTCGGTTAGTATTCTGTGATCTACAGTATTTCGCCGAAGGCAATGGTATATGAAAATGTATTACCGTTCGCTGGTTGCATTGGTGCTAAATCGTTGTTAATCCATCACTAAATCAATAGTATACCCAGTGAATCTGTGCAAACATGGGTACCGGAAACGTGGAGAGACGACATGTGCATGTCGTCCGTAGAACACTGTGTGGATACGCACGAAGCTGCACTTTAGAAAATATGCTGAAAGTTTGATGTCTGACAAAACAATTTCTTGTAAGATGCAATAGTTACTCATCGTATACGAAATTGAAATAAGTAACCGTTATATGCCAACTGAACATAAATAATTGATTTAATTTTGGCTTTTTTTAGGCAATATCGCATGTGACCTTAACAGTAATTTTTCGTGCTGAGCAACAGTATTATGTTTGCCACATGACATCAAACTTTTAGCATTCGTTGTTGTAGTGTGTTTCCAGAATGTTGTTTTGTAGGTTGTGTTGGAATGGTTGGTTTGGTTCTATGTCATAGTTAAGTGTGTCACACTAATATAACAATGTAACAATCGACAGGTTAATCACTGCTAATGAAGCATACCGTCAAT
This sequence comes from Lamellibrachia satsuma, assembly GCA_033239005.1. Lineage (NCBI taxonomy): Eukaryota > Metazoa > Annelida > Polychaeta > Sabellida > Siboglinidae > Lamellibrachia > Lamellibrachia satsuma. Next base: position 5,842,321 of record BSQZ01000039.1, read on the forward strand.
TATTTGGTTTACACGATGCAAATGTAACAACAGCATGTTGGCAGAATTGTTAAATATTTAAATCGGTATTGCTGAGTAATCATTATTTATTTTTCCTTAACAGCGTTCTGAAAAAAGAATAATGATTATTCCGTTTATAAATTTGGCGCATTTTGTAAACCAGGTATTGGCTGTCTAAACAAACATAGCAAGTCAGTATTTCTAATATGTGCTTAATTAATGGTTTTAGCGCTTTTCTACTCTGTTTAAATGTGTATGTTTGACTAATGAATAACATTAATATAATTCAGTTTAAAAATCATTATTATATATAACGGCTTGTGCTGCTGTACCAGTAGGTAAATTTTACACCTTAACCTCGCACTTTGCACCGTAAGCCTACATCACTACACAGAGAGGCAACATTCACTTTGCCAACTGGTGACTAAGTAACTGCGTCTGCGTTTTATAATGTTTAATTAAAACATTGTTTTCATAATTTCAGGCACAACAACGACAGTATTGCCAGGTACGTGAACATAATGTTCGAATGGCTGCGGTATGGTTATCGAATTACTCAAACGAACCAATCACTTCGACAAATTTATTACTCACGCGATGTCTGGCATGAATACTCCGATCTGTGAATCGGTTAAATCGCATTATATATAGAAAACATAATGCCACATGCTGCACAAATAAAACATCTTCAGGTTATAATTTCAATGTCGAGGTGACTCCAAAGATAGCGACCAAGCCTGTCTTAATTGAAGTCGCATTGACCCATATTTCAAATGTTTTAACTAAAATGTTGTATTTAAAAATGCTTCAGCTAAAAAATGTAGTAACAATGTTTTAGCTAAACCTGTTTTCGTTCAAAAATGTCTCAGTTAAAATGCATTAGTTAAACAATGTTTTATAATTGTATATGTATGTGATAGTATCTCTTATACTGTATTTTCTTATGAACTTATCTCCACTCTCAGCCGAATGCGTTGCCGACATCGCCATGGTCGTTGATAGTAGCGGCAGCATCCGCGATGCTAACGTGGCCGGACGCAAGGACAACTATGACTTCGTCAAAGAGGTATGTAAACTCCGATGGCTTCTGATACTTGAATGCAGGCGTAAGCTGTTGCTCTCGTCTTTCCCCCTGAAGACCGACTGAGGCTAGCTGGCATCGTTACAATTTGCTAATCTATTTTCTATGCTGGGGTTTACTTAAAAATACAATCGTTATCTAAATATTTATGAAGAATATAGTTGATGAATCTAAAATGGAAAAGTAAAGAGAGATAGAAAGAACTGTTCATGACTAAGGAACAAGATGGGTGTGGGCATTAATTATTAACATTGCGAGGTGTCAATTTACGTGTATGTGTACTGTGAAACAATAATGCTCAAGGCGTTCCCTCTCTATTACTGCAGTTCCTGTCCATGATGGTTGGGCGTATGAGCATTGGGCCGATGGAAACACGCGTTGCCGCAGTGACGTTCAGTAACGAAGCCCAGGTGCGTTTCCCGCTGAGCAAGTATACCTCGCTGGGACCGCTTCAGACGGGACTCTTGGACTTGCCGTACGCCGGCGGAAGAACGAACACGCCCGCTGCGCTACGACTCGCTCGCACGGAGGTGTTCAAAGAGGAGAACGGAGACCGACTGGACGTGAAGAATATCATCGTGTTGATCACCGACGGCAACACAACTGTCGAAGTGGGCAACCTCAAGGCCGAGGTCCTTAGCGTCAAAGCAGCCAAGATCACTGTGTTTGGTAAGTGCTTCAAACACCGTGCATCTGTAATAGTCTATACATGGAATAGCATGTTTTAATCGTTAGATGACGAGCGTGTATAAACGCAATGCATCGTGGGATCGAGCGTCAGGGAAGTACGACACGTAATTTTGTACTTTAAATTAGATAGTTGGAACAATGTATCCACGACAACGATAAGAACGCAAATCATTAAAGAATTGCTGTTTCAGAAAAGCATACATCGTACTAAAAATTATGCTTACTTACTTGATATTAAACAGAAATTACAACGCTTGCATCAGAAAAAAGCGGCTGTTTGCTGTTGAACATGCGTTTTTTCAACGCGCGACGCGATTGTTTTAACGTACGACAAAAGATTCTCGCGAATTGCGTGTTGTACCTCCGTCGATAATGTCACACGATTATTTACATTAGTGTTATATTATGCGCCAGATGCTCCGGGTTATTTCGGGTATTCTCTATTTTTTCTACTCTAGTACCTAGCGTGAAAACCTAATTTTTGTACAGTTCATTTATTTGGGACATGCATGGAAGACAGCTGTACATTGTCAATACTCAGCTGCAATACTGTTTCTAGCAAAACTGCCGAATGAAAAGAGCAAATTTCCAGCCATCTCGTACATTAGGATAATATATCCCGGCGATCGCCAACATTATCCAAATGTCTACAAATAATGGCATATTTATTTGATGCTGCCTCTGCAATCGCCACGTACTCGACCATGCCCACAGGTATCGGTGT